>CM033800.1:20164440-20752493 GCA_019656835.1 Rhododendron ovatum
GGCCGCCTCCTCGCTAGCGACAGGTGGCTGCATACCCCGTGTCTGTGGTCTAGTAGTCGGTGGAGGAGCAGGAGTCCTGTTTGCAAGCTTCTTTTGGGGAGGATCCATGGCACTTTTCCTTCTAGGAGCCGCCCGTCCCTGTGTCTGCATTGTAAAAATTTTGCACATTTAGTATACATTCTATATGTTGTATATTTGCAAGCAGGTACAATCTATGTCAAAGTCGACGGCAATTAAAGTATACTATGTATCAAGCAAAACATGCATATGTCAAGTATCGAATGCAGGAATGTATCGTTTCTGTGAAGGGTATACCTGAGATCTCTGAGCTGCCGGTGGTGGTGAGTATCGCAAGTCCAAGGGTAGGCCACTCGCCGCCCGCCTTATCACATTTTCCATTGCAAGCATGCGCCGAACAGCCTCGTTCACCCATTCATTGGGCACCTGCAAGGATTATTTGAATGTGAGCAACAGAGCAATGTTTCGAGATTTTTTATGGAAGTACGATAATGAAGGATGCAATGTCTTACCGGTACGGTGACAGGCGCTGGCTCAACTCTGGCAGGGACTAAGTGTAGCTTGGCAGGATTGCCCTGGGAATCCACCACTGCTATATGCCAGGTCAACTCTGGTGGCCCACCTCTCACAGGTCCGCTCGGACCTCGCCTCGCACGACCCTCATCACTGCTCTGTCTCACTGTGATGGCTCTCCTCTCCTCAGCAGCTCCACGGGCCTGACTCCTAACCTCTCTAAACTCCCGCACTCTCAATGGCCCCGCCAAGCGCTCTCTCTGGTAAACAGCATAGTCCATGCTGGGACGCAGGTAGCGTGTCAAGTCGGTGTCAGGCCGCGTAAAGATCTCTAGCTCGGCCAAAGTGTACTCCCCTGTGTGTGAAGCCCGTGGTGGAAGCGGCCCGGGAACCTGGAACTCTGCATAGCCAAGTGATTGGCGTGTCACTCGGTCACCCAAGTACCACTGCCAACCAAAAGCCGACTCCAGCAGCACTCTGCTCGCTGTCACAACCCTGCTCCTGGCCAAGTATTCAGGCTCTGGATCTGCCACTCTCCAAGGGTCCCACTCTACCTGCACAGGCAAACAATGTATGTATCGGTCAGCGACAGCATTAAAGCAATTAAAAGGGGATGCATACTCCTATTTAATGAGATTATGTTATACCTGCGAGGGTCGGAGCTCATCTAGATACACCCTGAAGCCGTTCAGGTCGCCTCTCCCCCTTTTCTCCCCCATATTCTCCTTACTCCAGATATGAGCACGTGGGAGGATCCCCAAATCCAGGCTCTTCGTCACTGGGCGGCACATGTTCAGAACTTCGTAGGCCCAGAGCTGCATTCATCAAGGTTCAGATCATTAGTACAATGCAAGAATATTTTTGAGCAGTTCATGTATTCAAACAGATAAGTATATAATGGAAATGTACTTTACTATATTATGGTCATACCTCCCAAATCCGCCAGTATCCAGCTGTGCTCATCTCGGTCCTCGACGAGTCTCCCATGAAACCATAGGCCGCACCAAGCGCAGCTCCACCCCAGTCAAAACGTGAGGCCGTCCTCAGATCCCTCAGTGCAGGCAGGTACGAGAGGTGGACCTTGCTTCGCCTGTTCGGATATAGGGTGGCACCAAAAAGGTACAACAGGTATGCCCGGGCCATCTGCTCCGCCTCCTCCTCCGTCGTCACCTCCTTTGCAAGGTATCTCGTGAACTGGCCATATCTCGCCATCCCCTCCTCAACCTTGGGCACTTCTCCCAAGAACCACTCCAGGGCCGCCTCGTCCTCCTGGATGCCCGAGTCAAACGGGATAGGGTCACCTCCAACCCTCAAACCGGTGCCATATCCACCAACTGCCTCACCCTCTCCGGCAAACCCTGGTATAGTGCCAAGGAGCTACAGGCGCCCCCGAAACCCCGAATGTCCCTCTGTCTCGCTCTCTCCTGCATCAGACACGGAAACACGCAACAGAGGATATATCAGCATGCAAAGCTTCCATTCTCAAGTTCTAGGTAATCAATATAACTTGGCAGTAGACGGTTGGTTCAAGTTATTACGTTTCATGCATGTCATTTAACGTGAAGCTATAGTGTCACTATTCGAATCTACTTCAAAGGATTATTCTACGTTTTCCAGTATATAAGCAGCATGCATTGTATTGAGTTTACAATTAAAAGGGAAATGAAGGATTCTCGGAAGTTTACCTCAGACCAGCTGCTCGAAATGTGGGTGTCGGGGTCTCTCAGAACAAGCTCGGGGTCATACTCCGTTTGTCTTGGCTTGTACGCCGCAAAACCTGACGGTACAAACAGGTGTGGAGCCGGTAGCCTATACCCCTCCGCTGTAAATGGAGCCCTAGTCAAGCCCTCAGCCTCCGACACTGCCGTCACTCTGGGCCCGTGTACCCTGGCTCCCATCTGCTCCTCAGCCTCTGCGTCCCTCAATATCTCCTCCTCAGCGGCCCTCGCTCTCTCGGCCCTCGCCGTAGCCTCTGAAGCGGCTATCTCCCGTTCTCGCTCCTCTCGAGCCTCTAATACCGCAGCCCCAATCATGGGATCCTCTTCCAGAAGCCGGGCCAATCTCTCGTCACTCAAGAACTCCGCAAGATCCTGTCTTGTGATCGGCCTGTGGCCCGATGACGTGGCCCCCGGCCGAAACAGTACCTCTTCCTCAGGGACTCCCATGGTCTCCTCCTCCTCGGTCGCCACACCCTTGCCCTTCGCCGGGTCCCTCGGCGGGGTCTCGCTTGGCCCGGCACCACCACCTTCGGCACCTCCACTGCCTACACCCTCGGAACTGCCACCAACCACCACCGAACCACTCACGGCCTCGCTCGGGTCCAATGGCACGACCCCAGCCCTCGCGGCCCCGATCTCAACCGTCGCGCGACGGTCTGACTGCGTCGCGCGATGATCGCCGTCGCCAACCGCCTCCTCCTGGTGACCCCGTTCGCCATCACCGCCGCCTGCTATCTCTGCACTGGTGTCTACAACAGCCCCCGTTACCGGCCGATCGTCCGTTTCAACCACCATTGGTCTTCCCTCGTCCTCCGGACGATCAACAACTTCCTCACCGCTCCGAGTAACGCCGTGATCGGCCATGGGTGACGATACGCGCGTGGGTTTGCTTGATTTTGGGACGAAATCAAGGTTTGTAGAAAGAGAGTTTGGGAGAGAGTAGTGTTGGAGAGAATTCGAAACTGCTATGAGCGGTTTTCAGAACGTCCCCGTCGATTGTATGGAGGAAAACAGGTCCGGGCCGGATCTGGGCTCTTAACAGACCCAGGCCTGAACGTGGAACCCTCGCGCGATGAAGTGGAGATGTCGCGCGATGGTCTGGTTGGGCCTCCAGGCCCAATGCAGCTTCTTGACGAGCCCAATCATGCTTGTCCACCCTGAAGAGCCCATAGATTCTCACGTGGGTGCCGCAACGATTTTGAGGCTTATCGTGAGTTGATCATTTTAAATATCCAAATTTCAATCAGCGACGATCCATCCGTCCAATTTCAATCAGCGACGATCCATCCGTCCAATTTCAATCAGCGACGATCCATCCGTCCAATTTCAATCAGCGACGATCCATCCGTCCAATATCAATCAGCGACGATCCATCCGTCCAATCTCAATTAGCGACGATCCATCCGTCCAATTTCAATCAGCGACGATCTATCCGTCCGATTATCAATCAGCGACGATCTATCCGTCCAATTTCAATCAGCGACGATCCATCCGTCCAATCTCAATTAGCGACGATCCATCCGTCCAATTTCAATCAGCGACGATCTATCCGTCCGATTATCAATCAGAGACGATCTATCCGTCCAATTTCAATCAGCGACGATCTATCCAATTTCAATCAGCGACGATCTATCCAATTTCAATCAGCGACGATCTATCCGTCCGATTAACAATCAGCGACGATCCATCCGTCCAATTTCAATCAGCGATGATCCATCTGTCCGATGTATCAATCAGCGACGATCCGTTTGTCCAATTTCGATCAGCAATCAATCTACTCATCAATCCACGGGTGCACGGTATTTGTATATACTTGCTTGCACCTTTTTGTTTAATCGACTTTTGGGTTACTTGGATGGGTGTCTAGAAATCTTTGACGTTACCCGTACCAGTCAATGGTGCTCCGCGTGCCGTCAAAGAGGGACTACTGTAGACACCCCAATCTGAATTCCCGATTGTTTTACTTTGTTTCTCGGTTTCTTGTTTCCCCGATGATGAGTCAGGTTGAAAACAGTCTCGAGGACTTGGAATGGCTTGAGGTTGGCATGTGAGGAACCCATTCTTAGCCCTTAAAACTTTAAATCAGAACCTGGGCCTTGGTCTGAATGTCGCGCAACAATCCCGAACCCTCGCGCGATGGTTCGTCTGCCAGGTGGTGGTCAAAGTCAAAGCTTTGACCATTGACCATCACAGGGTTGGCTGGACCCTCGCGCGATGGTCTCACTTCATCGCGCGATGGTCAACACCTGTCATTTTCACTCAGATTGCGTGGTGGTCAGGGGGCTACAGGCCCATAGGACCCCGTTTTCCCGGCTGAACAGCGTTCTGTTGAAGGGGGGGGGCTCCCCTTGCACCACCTCACCCCCCATTCTCCCATCACCTTTGCCACCCACTCCTCCACCAAGCATTTGTAACCAGCATTGTTGGCTGGTTACAAGGCCTTGGTTAGCCATCCACTAACCCCCTTTTTTTTCCTATAAATATCCCCCCCATGCTTCATGGCAAAGGGTTACAAAATCTCTCTCCCTAAGAAAGAAGAAGGAAAACTCAAGCACAAGCACCTCACACCATTCACTCCCACATAATCACCCTCTAAGTCTCACCATCTCATCACTCAAGCTATCTCCAAGACACTCAAGCAAAGGTATAATATCTTTCTGCTCGCTGTTTGAACCCCTGAGGGGGGCTGGCAGGGTCAAGGCTGGTAATCGATACCAGTTCTGGCCCTAAGGCCAGCAAGGTTTCAAGAACCGTTAACTGGTAAACCCTCGCGCGATGATTTGATACACTCGCGCGACAATTCAGTCTGCGTGAGAATGGATCACGTGGGGAAGGGATACTGGTTTTCAAGTTTATTGTTATGTTTATCGTTTCTTTTAGGTCTTTTAAAAGATACTAGCTCACTGTTTTGCATGTTAAAAATAATCGTTTGGCTTAGTTTATAACACCTCTTTGTTTGGAATGCTCTTGGGATGCTCTTGAACATGTCTCAGAGTCCTAAGTATGCAAAGCAATTCCTGGAAGTCCAGTCTGAAACATCGCGCGTTTCTCTCATTATGTCGCGCGATGGTTCTGTGTCCCTCAGGAATTGCCCTTGCATGAGCAACCAGGCCTTGGCCTCCGTTTAGACACCCCCACTGTTTAGGGGTTGCATTTTCATAATATTTCCATCTGTTGGTTGTAATATCGCTTACTTTCAAGTACCCATAAACTGCTTGGTTTGCACCTGGGTGAGCACTGGTCCTTCCAGAGCCCAGAAGGGGGTGAAAGTTAAAACATTGGTGAAGTGTCAATACTCGCGCGAGTGTTTGGTTCTGTCGCGCGGTGGTTCGCTTGCATGCGTATGAACCCATGCATGCAAGCTGGCTATTCGTTTGTGCCAGAAACATGCACAGCGTTGTTTTGATATGTGGTCAATGTTTTGAATTTCATTCCATTCACTTGTCTTCGTATTAACTGCTCATCCATGTCATATCTTATCACATCCTGCAAACTGTTACAGTTTTAAATCCCCGATTAACTGTTTCCCCGCCCTAATTGGCTAAGAATTGATTAAATCAAACAGAATCGCAAACAAACATTTTCACAAACGCCTAAGTAGAGACCGATCTCCGGATTGGGCGAGAGGGGTGCCATAAAACCCTTCCCCTCTCGTAACCTGGCTCCCGAACCCAGATATGGTTATGACGGACTGGTTCCTTAAACTTTTTCAAATCAAAAACAGCGCGGCAAGTGCTTCGAAATACGGTTCCTTGGGTGTCGGACCTTCAAACCCGAGTGGCGACTCTGTATTTTGCGAGCGCTTGCTTCCCCGCTCGCGCTCCCTCGATCTGGGCCCTTGCCTTGCGTTATGGAATCCGGAAATTCCTAAAAGGGCACGCTGCCCACACCAGCTTTCAGATCATCATGTTGTTTGGCCAGATTTGCGGCTTCATTTCGAAGGTCAACCAAGCGGCCTTCGGCTTGTGCTAATTTGGCCTTTAGATCTTCAATTTCATCGGAAGTAGCAACAATGCTTGCTTCATTAAATCGCATGTCTTCCTTCAACTAAAGCCATTTAGCACTGAATTTGGTAAGCTCCACGTCAACCGCCTCTAGTTCTACCATTTTGGCATTCACCTTGCTGAGCTCGTGGGAGGAAGAGTCATGAGATTTGACCATATCGGGGAATTCCTTTTGAAAATGTTGAAGTGCAGTTTCTTTTACCCCCAAGGCTTGGGACTTTACCAACACGTCCATGGCCTTCTTAATATTTGAAGCCCTGGCAGGATGAGCTACCGCCTTGAAGTTCTGAAGTAAGGCCATTCTGAGGGCTGTTTTGGCCTTAGAAACTTCCTCCGAGGAGAACTGTGATTGTGAGGTCGAGCCAAGCACACTGCCTGAGACGCCAGAGGTAGCTGTTTTCAGCAGATCTTGGGCAAATTTGAATAGAGAATCCAGGTCTTCATCTTCATCTTCCTCTACCACATTGACAAGCTC
Organism: Rhododendron ovatum; assembly: GCA_019656835.1. Lineage (NCBI taxonomy): Eukaryota > Viridiplantae > Streptophyta > Magnoliopsida > Ericales > Ericaceae > Rhododendron > Rhododendron ovatum. The sequence goes on from CM033800.1 coordinate 20,171,169, forward strand.
AAGTTCAATAGGAGGATCGATTGATGGAGCAGATTGGGTGATTGGAGATCTAGGCTTCTCTGGAGTCCTCGAGGATGCTTCATGCTCAGGTTCTTAATTAGACAAGTCAAGTTTTTTCTCTTCAGCCTCTACTTCTTCTTCAAAATAGTCATCAAGTTCCTGGGGATCGAAAACAAGGGGGAGATGATGATAATACAGGGCCATAAACATTGGGGATTTTATGTCACAGTACATTCTTACACACTACAACAAATAAGGCTTTTAATAGTGTGCCAAAAATGCTATAGTATCATATACATAGCGTTCAAGAGAACGCCTTATTAGTTGGTGCTATTAAAAGTCTTTGCTTTCAATAGCGTTCATTGCCCGCTATTGTTGATCTCTTTTATAGTGGGCAATGAACGCTATGGAAAGTTTTCAATAGCATTCATTGTCTGCTATTGTTGATCTATTTAATAGTGGGCAATGAACGCTATGGAAATTAATAAATAGCGTTCAGAAAAATGTTGTATTAGCCCATGCTGTTAAAAGTGGGGGGCAGGTTGTAGCGTTTTCTGACTGCTGTTTATCATAAACTTGTAATAGCGTTTCCTGAATGCTATTATAGACCTTTGATAGCAGTCTTAGAATGCTATGTATTCTCTACAAATTACCTAAAAAGCATTTCATAAGCTCATTTGACAACACGTTTTTTGCCAAAATACTAAATGAACCAATGAACTACACAAATTCACCCAAGATTTCATTCAAAACAAAAGAGAAATATATTTCCATCCAACATCAAGTAACTTTAAATAAAAATAAATTCAATAGCAAGCCTTCATGTCCTTCGAACATTTTGAAAGAGCATGGCATGAGTGAAACAATCTTATTGTCCCAAAAGTTGCCCACATGTCTTGACACAAAATGGAAAGTTTTAAGGAAAAAACTTCAATTAAGTTTCAATAGCGCCATTGTAATCTCCATCTTCATCAAAGTGTGAGGAAATATTGATCTTCTCTTCCAACTCGAACACCTACATAGAGATATTGAACACTCATTATCCAAACATAATTTACTAGTTCATCTATAAGAAAATGGAATTTCAAAAAACACCACTACTGACCATGGTCCCCTACTGAGACTTCATACCCATGACAAGCACATGCACAATAGATAAAGCACTATAGAGTTGGGTATCTTACATATGTTAAGCCAATGTGTGCGTGATATCCAAAATTACATGCTACATAAGGGGCAAGTTTTAGTTGAGCAGAGTATTTCATTGACTTTCCAACTATTACTAGGCTATTAAATGTCCTAAGTTCAACTTTGTTTTACAGCACGTAACTCTCCCTGGACCTTGTACTGTGAGATAGCTTCTCTCTTTTAGCCAATAAGCGTCTTTGTTTCCATTTCAGAATCAGAATGGCATAAAAAAGAACTAGCATCAGCATCAAATAATCCTTGGTCATACTCATATATCCAGAATTCAAGTCCTTGGACTAAGTGATCACTACAAGAATATTTTCCCTTCCTTTTTTTGCACACACTCATAATCTTTTGTTTGGTAAATGGGATCGTCTGGTAGATAAACAACTAATTAGCTCCAATGGTAATCCATGCAACTACCCTCGAATATTTCCCCTGATGCATGGTATCATCATCATTCCTATCCAACAAGGAGCGAGATTTAAAGCAATCAGACACTTACAAATTCCACACTGCCAAATGCAAATTCCATGGGCTCATATTCCCTACAATCAAACAACATCAGGGGCGCATACTATCCAGATTGACTTAGTGCGTGGGTCAGTGGACGACCACGGCCAGTGACCATCAACACAATGCCCTCTTTCCCACAGAACTTACACTGAAGCAAAACAAAAGAAAACAGATATCATTCAAGATAGGACCATAATAATTTGACACGTAAACCATAAACAATGAAGTACAATAGTAGATGTAAGTCCTACGGATCACAAAGGTTTAAAAGACACAGAAATTACAGCAGAGATCAGACGCATGACTTGCACTAGTCCTATCCCTTTCTCGAAGAAATTAACAAGTTGTGGTTTTGCTAAAGTTATGGATAAGGAAATTCCAAACGTGTGTAAGATGTCAAAGCAAATAGTATGAACAAATAAATACGTCCTCTGCACACAGCCATGCATGCCAATGCAGGAAAGGGAGATGGCAGGGCAGGAGGGGACAGAACTACACATCACCACATTTAGTAAATGGGTCTACTTTCATGCTTCTCACAACAAGAACAACATTCAGACAGAAAACTGAGATGTCAGTACACAATTGTAACACACACACACACACACAGAGAGGGAGAGAGAAAGAGGGTCACCTTCAAAACAAGATTAGTGGTACTCCTGGGCAGAGCAACTGTTTCATTCAAACTAACACACATATTTTTCTGGGTCACCTCTCCACATCTCTCGCATTTCAACTGCAACATGAATATATAAATTCAGCACTAATGGCATAAGATGCTACTCAGAAACCAATACAAATCACCCTAATCAGAAAGAAAAGGGATCAAATGTACAGTAGCAGAAACCCCATACAACACCATAGACCATAGGCTGTGTAGCAAGTATGGTGGGCTTTATGCAAACAATTTAACAGGCGGGAGGAAAAGAATTTTCGTCTTGGATTTCGATATACACCTCCCATTTTTCAATGGGGGCATGCATCATATCATGAAAGATTGCAGTCATAGCCCTTATGAGTTGTTGCCCCAATTTGAGACCCTAAAGGCCTTACTCCATGATACCTGGGACTAATCAAGACCATAGGCCCCAAGGGAACTAATATAAGGACTAATCCACTCTCAGGCTAAATATTCTAAATAAATAGACATATCATTTCATTATAATATAATATCATCTAGTTCTCTACAGAAGTGAATCATGCAGGTAACACTTTACTTATCATAGCCTCTGTCCAACTAAAACAAATTCCCTTTCCTCCACAATAGCCATGACAACCAATTACAGCAAAAGAGTTGGCCAAAATGAACATGCAAAGTCAACAAATTATAAGTTTTCCATGCCCGCAAAATAGCTAGCATCAATTACACAAATAAATGTAAACAAAAACAACGACATCCCATATGATGTAATTAGAAACTTGCCTGTGTAGAAATTGTCCATCTGTCGAGAGAAAAAAATACCAACATGAACACAAGTTTTTTAGCAGTCAATAACTCCCTAGAGTAATCTAATAAATATTAACAAAGGAGAAGTCATTTAAGATAAGAACTTCATACCTTAATGTAAGAATGTGGCCGTACAGGATGAGCCATGGGACCAGCATCCTAGCAAAAGAGGACAAATCTTAGCAGCACAATAACTCAAGGCAAGTGATAAGGCCATGATAGATTTTGCTCCTGCCATGACATTTTGTACTATTAGACAATTTTATCCTCATGCAAGGGTGAACAATCACACACAGAATTCTATAGGCATTTTCTTTTTTCTAGGCACTTTCCCAAGGCCAAAACCCACTTTCTTCTCTCCCTCGTCTTCACCATTTCCAGTGGCAAAGATGGCTCACCTAACGGTGAAGACCACTTCCTTTCAACTGATTTCCATCTTTCGAAGTTTCGAATTTTTTCGAGCCGGCAATCGTAATCGTTACCCACCTCAAATCGACGACTAATATCACATGAGCATCTGATAGTCTGTTTCGTGGTAGCAATTAAAGGTTTGTCGTAAATTTGCTCAGCCAATATTTCACGTGAATCGAAGCTCCAATGGCACGATACATCGATCCCAGGGGTTTTACTTATTTCAAAGGCTGTAGTTTTTTTGGTTGAACAGGTGGCCTTTTTTAAAGGGTGCAGTTGAAATAGCAAGACAATTTCAAAGCCAGCGAACGTGGAGATTTTGGGCTCCATGGGGAACAAGGGAAGTATGGAGACCACAGAGAATGAGGAGTATGAACACAGTTTCATAATTTTCATTCTCGACGATGGTTGTTCCCGTCGATTAATTATTGGCAATAGAGGTCATCGCTGGAACCCAAAGCTACAAAAGAAAGAGATGAAAATACGGGGTGGAAACTCCGGCTTCGTATTGAACCCATGGAAAGGAAAGGAAAAGAAAGAAAAATTAAAAAAATTTCCCTTCTATTGTTTGGTTAGAAGGAAAAAAGTGAAAAAAAATAAGAATTTCAAATATAGTGAATTGTAAATTTTCTCTCCCATTTTTCTCTCATTTTCCTTCTCTTCTATTTTCCTTCCTTTTCCTTTTCTTTCCATGGGACAGATTTGAGGGAGGCAGAGGACGATGTGAGGAGTGAGAAGGTGAGGAAGGCAGAAGATATGTACAGTACTAGAGGGAGAAAGATGGGAGTTCGGTTTAGTTTCAAGAGCATGGAAAGCATGGAATATTTTTTCCAAGAAGACGGGTATAATTGTCAGATTGTACAAAACAGTCGTGTCAGCACAAAAAACACTCGTGGCATTATGGCTACCCTAACTCAAAATCAATAACAGGAAATGGTAACTTTGATAAGATGAATTGAGTACGATCATCGACGCTTAAATCTCCCAAGTATATTATAAGCAGCAGCGAGCTACAAATGCTAAAAAATGACAAAATGCATAATTCGAAGTTATGGGCGAGGGGAAATACCTGGGGAAATTGATAATTTCAAAGCCTCGAAACATCAGCAATCTGCTTAACTGTACGGCACCCATGTCAGATGAAAATTCCTGCCAAAGGCATAGGTATTAGAGATTTTCAAGCTCGGTTGAAGAAAAAAGAGAATTCAAGGTTTTCATAGTCACTTGGAAATGATTTTTTGCCCAAACCTAATCATGGAAAACAGTGAGACCTACCTTCAGACTAAGCTGGAACTAGTCTCTACATGTCACTCTGCAGAAAAAAAGAAAAGAAAAGAAGTATTACAGTACGAAAAAGCAAGACAAAGAGAGGGTTACACGAAAGAGTGACAAGTTTTCATTAATGAAGATAAATAGTAGCACTATGAGCACCTGTCGCCAGCAAGTTGTGAAAGTACTGCATATGCAAAAGAAGACCACCGAAGTACATATAATAAACAAAAAAACAACTATCCACGCTCATGTTCTTTTATGCAATAGAAAACAAACCTCATGGCCAATGACTCCTAAAATCGCAGCATATATAATCTGCATCTGTAGCAGTTTCTGGAGATGCCAAGACAAGCTTGGAATTGAATATCTGACAATGATCAAGCCAGACAACCGTCACTTAAATGAACTCGATAGTAAATATGAAACAAAGAGCTAACTTTTCAAGAAGCATACATTCAAGCTCTTGTTTTCCATGGCTCCCCTGGTAGTCAATGCATGAAACAGAATCCGTAACTTAAAAATCGGAAAGCTCATCAAATATTCAGGGAAATCACGTATAGGAGAAGCATAAAGTATGTCGAGACTTATGCCTTATTCTTTTCACAATTCAAAAAGAATTTTTCAAAAAATTCCCCCTAGATTCTCCCTACTTCCAACATTTCTCTCTCTATCTCTCTCCACTTATTACCCCTACTATTTTTCAAAAAAAATTTCAAACTCTAATCCAAACAAAGCATTACATGTTAAAATTTGGGACAGCTACAATATTAAACAGATCCAAGTCATACTCAAGACCAAAAACCTATATGGACAGAGAAAGAGCACGCTTTAGCATAAGCATGTAAACACCCCATTCTGGACTGTCCAGATAACCTTATTTGTCGATCTTTTATTTCCTAAATGATGATTATAGTCGAAAACAGATCAAGGACAAAGGCGTGTTCGAACCCTGAGCGTCCCAAACCCCTTTCAAACCCATTTCAAACCTTTCAAACCAGAGCTAAACGGCCCCAGCAAAACCCAACTGGCATACGCCAGTGTATTGGTGACGTACGCCAGTTAGCTGCCACGTGTCAGTCATCGACCAGTGGCCCAGCTTCTACTGGCGCACGCCAGTTAATGGTGGCGCACGCCAGTCAAACCCAGTCAAATCAACTTTATTCAGCCACTTGGACGGGACTTTTGTGCCACCCTGACGTCGGCCACAGTGTCCCTGATGATTGCATTCGGCGGGGGCGCTCCCTCTCTCTCCTACATCCCCCATCAAGCCAAGTCCCATGCATTTAATGCATGGAAGGCTCAAACCTTGCCCCAACCAGCCAAACATGGCCTTAGATCAAAGCTGATCTCAGTCTTCCTCCTCTATAAATACCCCCCTTGCATTCATTTGCAAGGGGTTAGCCACATTTAAGAAGGGTATTCTCTCTCTCTCATTCCTTCAAGTTCTCTATCTCTCTTCCTCCATTGAAAGAGAAAGGAGAGCAACCCACTTCCATACACCCCACTACCATCCAGTCATCATCTCAGCCTCCATCTCTAACCTCCAAAGTCCAAAACACCTTCAAACCTCCATAACAAAAGGTATACCACCTTTGCATTCTTTTCTGTTTTCAACTCCTGAGGGGGGTCAGTAAGGCCCAGGCTAGTAGATAATACTAGTCCTGACCTTAAACTGATAAAATACAGCAGTCGTTTGAGGCGACACATGGCGCACGCCGGTCATGGTGTGCCGTACGCCAGTTATGGTAGTACGTGCAGTACTGGCGTGGGGATCATGGATCGTCCCTTTTACTTAGTTTCATTCCTGTCAATCACCTTTGCATGCTAATAACCAGCTTATTGCTTTCTGTATTTAGAACTGTTTAGTGATAGCATCCCATACTTGTTCATTTATGTCATATAAAGGCCTCTGGGATCCTTCTGGTCATGTTCCAGAGCCCAGATGATGCAAAGCCAAACACAGGAATCAAAGGCCAAGTGGCGTACGGTGGTCATTGACTGGCGTACGGCAGTATGCCTCTGGGTTCAGTAGCTGGCCCTTGCATCTGAGCTTAATCTAGGCCTGTTTTCTGTCCCCACACTATTTTGGGGTATTCTGCTTTCTTTCAGGGCCTAAAGCCATTTATTCTGCATGTAGCTATGTCTATTCTGTTATATTGAGCTGCGTGGTTTGTCCTGGGTGTGCGCTGGTCCATCTCCAGAGCCCAGAGGGTTGCAAACAAGGACTGAGAAATCAAACAAGTGGAGTACGCCAGTTTTTATGTGGCGTGCGCAGGTATGATCACCATGCAGTGGCTCGACCAGTGCATGCTGGCAGAATCTGCTCACGTCACTTTGTGACAGCGTACTGCAGTTTGTTCGGGTTGCTCAGTGCTTGTTCTCAATCTATATTTAGCATTGCAAATCAAATCATTCATAAACTTTTTGTCACATAAACTGCAACTTGTTACCGCTTTAACCCCCATTAATTGCTCCCCCGCCCTAACTGGCTAAAAAATGATAAAATGAGAGAAAAATGCAAAGGTTTTTTTATAGAATGCCTGAGTAGAGACTGATCTCCAGATTGGGCGAGAGGGGGTGCCATAAAACCCTTCCCCTCTCGTAACCTGGCTCCCGAACCTCAGATATCGAAGGTGACGACGGACCGGTCCACGCCTTTTCAAAATCAAATAAACGTGGCAAACGTTTTCGAGTTCGGTTCCTTGGGTATTCCACTGCTAAAATCCGAGTGGCGACTCTGAATTGAGGCGTTTCGCCGCGCATTTTCAAAAGAGGGTCGCGCCCAGTCTTTAAATGAGAGGCCGAGGCCGAGCGATTTTTGGGGGTGCGTGCCCACAGTGGCGACTCTGCTGGGGACTCATTGCGTTAGTTGATATTTGGCGATTAATGCATGATTGAACAAATTTCAAAAGCTTGTCAAAACAGCACGCTTCGCGCTGCTGAAGAACGGAATGGTAACGTAATAGGATCTCAGCATCCGACCAATCCGAACTGGGGCTTTTACTTTTGTTCACTTATGTAGTTTTCTCCGGGTATTAGTTAACAAAAGTGAGCCAAGCTTCAAAAGGCATTTTGTTTCAAAGCCATTGCATTTCTCTCTCGTCAAATCATTTTTCGGCAATTCTCCGTTCGTACTCGATAGTTGGTCAGCCCCGTTGAGGCGTTTTGGGTAACCGGCACAATTTATTGGAGCCCGGGGTCCTCGAATGCCCAACAACCTTGGACGATGATGAGTCGTACTACCGTTCGACCATTGCCTTGCTCCACGCATCGCAGTGGGAGGTATATCGCGGCTCTAGTCAGAGGAACCCCTCTAGCCAAAACCGGCCTCTACAGCGCTTACAAGGCACTAGAACCTTTCAACCTAAGACAGGGACCCGCAGGGTAGGATTACTTGTTTCTAACCCCATATCCTGTCTATGTGTTACCGCTTTCCATATCGCATGCTTGTACATACATCCATGGCCGTTTTTGCGTAGGAGCATGCTAGGGCGGCTTTTAGGCGGTCTTTCATCGAGTCTGTCTCACGCTCGTTCGACATTGCCTTGGACCGATGACGAGTCGTGCATCCCGATGTTGCACGTTATCAAAAACTTCCAAGTCCTTAATCAATGAGACTTCGGGAAATCAATACGCTCTAAGTCTTTACCCAACGCCCGATCGAGGTTTCAAACTGAAAAATTAGGAGCAACAGAGAGAATGTCGTGATACTTTCACCGTCCAGGTTAAAAGTGCTAATCACTTACACCGCTCAGGCTCCGGCAGAGTGCTGCTTACGCCATTTTGGTTACAGTATCACGCCATCTACACCGAGTTGTTCCGAGATCAAACTTTGAAACTTCAAGGAGCGCAAAAGTCAAAGGCTTAGGCTGTTTCGGCGTCCCTTAGTAACATTTGATTCAATCAAGGATACACCGTCGAAAAGAAAATCCGAGGATTCTATGGCAATTGTCCAAGCGCCGTGAGGCAGACTCCCTCTAGTTTTAGAGTCTAGGAGGACACCGACGACGTTGGCATGCGCATTTTCCGTTTTTGTCAAATCTTTCAAATAAAATGACTGCAGGCTATCATTGAGCTATTATACTTTGCTGTCTAGTCATGCCGGTATCCAAGCAGATTTCCGCAATCAAGAGCCAAACCTACTTGGGGCCATCCGTTGAGTCTGGTTGAGGGTTTGATTTGGGGTTTGTCTCTCGGTCGACCACAACGGAAGCTCTGGCCTGCACTGTGTCACGGGAGGATTCGCCGCCGACTACTCCGCACGAGACTCCTCCGTCTTCCCCATCTCCACCGGCATCTCCGAAGATTGTTAAAACAGAAGTACTAGCCATGGCGGATGTCCCACCTCCGAATCTTGCAACTCTGTTGGCCGATCTGCAGCACAACCTGGCCATCATGCAGCAAAGGGCCGACCAGGCCGACGCCTCTGTGGCTAATCTTCGAACCCTCATCGAAGAGCGACTTCCCATTGTAACAGGAGGGGAAAGCGACGGAAGGCGCGAGCAGGGAGCCGGTTTCGAAGAGGAGCTGCTAATGGAGAATCTCGCTCCAAGCCCAGAAATGGCAGCTTTGATCGCCAAGATGGCCAAGTTGGAGGAAGCTGTTGCCAAATCCGAAAGAAAAGGGTCAGGAATACTAGACATGGACCGCCTCTGCCCGTTCCCGAACGCCAGGCTCCCCGATCGGTTCAAAATGCCTGACTTTGCAAAATTTGACGGTACCGGAGATCCGAAAACCCACTTGTTGGCCTATCATGGTGCAATGAAACTGCATGGTGTTGGGGAGGATGCCATGGCTCAGCTGTTTCCGCAAACTCTTGCCGGTCCCGCCTTCCAGTGGTTCCTATCACTCGACATCTCCAAGAGACGGACGTGGGAGGACATCAGCACGGCTTTCAATGCTCAGTACAGCTACAATGCCCAGCTCAAAATGACCACTCGGGAATTGGAATCCATCAAGATGACTGCAAAGGAGTCCTTTGCGGACTTTATCCAGCGATGGAGAGCCAAGGCCGCTCTCATGCCTGATCGCCTGAGCGAGAAGGATCAGATCCGCATCATCTCCCGTAATCTGCAGCTGGACTTCGCCAAAAACCTCGTCTTGGTTCAAGGGGCAAACTTCGAAATGTTCTACGACTCCGGGCTGGCTATTGAGGAAGCCCTCCAAACTGGTGTTCTGCCCAGGAGTGACATCTCCTCCTCCTCTACCTCAGCCTCAAAGTCCAAACCTCGTGTATACACCGGAAACAGCACTGCTTTGTTCGGTGGCAACAGCTATGCCAACGCAAACTCTGCCAACAATCCTTCTACCCAAAGCTCTAACCACATTGCCGACATAAACCAAGTTCAAACCCCTCAAAGACCCCGAAACCGCAAAGAACCCCGTAACTTCGCTAATTTCGAGGCGCCACTTTCCTCGGTGTTGGAGAAGTTAATCAAAACCGGGCATCTCAGGCCTTTAGCCCCGACTCCACTTCCTCAAAATCCACCCCCTAGCCATAACCCCAACGCTTTCTGTGCGTACCACCAAATGCCCGGCCATTACACCGACTCTTGCTATCGCCTCCGTCATGCGATACAAGATTTGGTGGACAATGGTACCCTTCCAACCCCACCTACCAAACCCAATGTCATTTCCAACTCCCTCCCTAAACACGACTCTAACCCTCAAGTGAACCTGATAAACCTCAGCTCCACTATATTCAACCCCACCGACCATATTGTCTCAACCGACAACCCTAAACCGATTGTACCGTTCCCTTCTGAACCAAGCATTAATATGATGGCAGCCGGCTGGGCTATGGAGGACAAAGCCAAAGAATGGGAAGAGCTTTGCAATGACTGGATCGAATAGTACAACATGGGGTTTCCTGCGCACCCCCAAGTCAATCAAATGTGGCTAGCTCAGTGGGACGAAGAATGGAATGCGGCGCAGGCCGACCCTTTGGACGGACTCTCTTTGTTCGCACTCTTTTACCAGCCTGAACTGAACCAAGTCGAACAAGAAGTCGAGGAATATGCGTGGGATCCGCAGCCCGATGGATGGCAAATGGGCCAAGGTCTCAAGACTGATTCGGACCAAGGAGACGTCAATGAGGAGTATTGGGACCAATTTCAAGAAGGGGAACTCGTGCCCAACATCCGCCGCCCGCTTGGTGCCATGCAACCATTGGTGGATTCAATTGACGGCGCCATCGGCCGCTGCGCACATGAGTGCGACCCTACGCTCAGCATCGTCTCCGCAAAGCAGCCTCGTCCTTTTGTTTTGACCCCCGGAGATGATTGCTCTATCATGGTCTTGGATGCACCTCCCGCCGACCTTTGGGACGCAGGGGAAACCATTAAGACTCTGCCGCCCGCGAATATTTGGGACGTGGATAACATTGTCGACTTGGACATGGGGAATGAAGTGTGGACCGTCAACACTGCTCTGGTCGATGGGGGATTCTGGGACGTTCTGTTTGTCACTAATCCGGGGGCACCCTTTGAAGAAGAAGCTGCACAGGATCCAACTTTCTGGGAAGGGCTAGTAATGGAGGATTTGGACTGGGACACTGCTCTGGGGACAGACTCGTCTGCAACGGTAGCTTCAGCGGACAAAGAAAAGCGCAAGCTAGAAGAAGTGCCCGGCGACTTGTGGGACTCCATCGACTCATCGTCTTGGTGGGACGTGGCCAATGTCACTAGGAGCGGCCGAGTGTTTCAGCCAGCCAACCTTCAGGCTGGAAGCTCGTCCAATCCGCCCGCTCAGAAAGCCACCGCCCCCGCTGCTCAAAGGACTGACCCGCTCTTTCCGAATGGAGTTCCCGAAGAAGACGCCATTCTGAAACAGCTTGAACGGATTTCGGCCGCCGTATCCATCTGGGGTCTGATATCGTCATCAAAGGAGCATCGTGAGAAGCTGTCCTCTGCTTTGGCCCGGCTCACAGTACCAATTGACATCACCCCCGAGGCCATGATTGCCTTGGTGCTGCCACTCCTCTCTAAACACTCTGTCACGTTCACCGAGAAGGATCTACCTGTCGAGGGAACTGCTCACAACCGCCCGCTCCATATCACCGTCAAGTGCCGAGGACATTGGGTGCCTACTGTGTTAATCGACAATGGCTCTACTATCAATGTTTGCCCGATGAGGGTTGCCTACCGTTTGGGGCTCGCCAAGAGTGACCTAACACCTTCCAATCTGGCCGTCAAGGCATACGACAGTACTCGCCGTACAGTGTAGGGAACTCTAATGCTGAAGCTTGAAGCTGAGGGCTTTGAGATGGACGTTGAGTTTCATGTGGTCGATGTCCCCGCTACTTTCAACCTGCTGCTGGGCAGGCCATGGCTTCATAGGGCCGACATCATGGCGGTGCCTTCAACTCTACATCAAAAGGTCATGCTGGGGCTTCCTACTGGTACCTTGACAATCTGCAGGGATTCTGGAATCCGCCCGCTCATGGATGATGGAACGCCTGTCTTGGGCATCATGCATGGGGAAGAAGACTAGGACTTTGGAGGCTTCTCTTTCGACACATCTGGCTCCGTCCTTGCCATCGCCATGGATGACGATTTCACCATAAGCTCAACCGTCCTCGAAATGATGAGGAAAATGTCATTCATGCCTGGCCTAGGACTCGGGATCAACCAACAAGGGATTGCTGAATACCCTGTCTTTCCTTCCACCGAAGGCCGCTTTGGCCTAGGTTACACTCCGCCGGCCAAAGATGCCAAAAAGAGGAAAGACACGGGAAAACCCCGAACCCTTTTTGGTAACCCCGGTAGCTATTTTGTGCGAGAAGGAGGAGGCTCTGCTTATTCGGGACAGATAGAGCCGTTTTGGGATCCGAAGACTTCTACCTGGCTGCCGGGATTCGAAATCTTTGCTGCGGACACCTGGTCCGACGGTGAAGAGGAGACAGCTGAAGAGAAGCTTGCTCGATGGGAGTTTGAGAAACAGCTGGGTCGGACCAAAGAAGGGTTTGACTGGCTGAAGACTTTTGATCAAAGGGGTTTGGAGATGCTGTTCTCCCAAGTAGGTTTGGTTGGCAAGGGTGAGGAAGCTGAAGTGCTGATGCTCGGGCCCGACTCATCAAATGCTCCCGAGGATCCCACCTCTCTCATAGTCAAGGCGCAGGGAAGTATTAATAATTGCATTTTCACTTCGCGTCTAACATGCATCGACGATGAGTCTGAATCTGACACAGGGTCTGGCGAGTCTAAGTCTAGCTCAGAGTCGGAGTTCGCGCCTCTCGGCCCTCCACGTCGTAGCTTTTACTTTGAGTTCGAGTCTGTTGTACTTGGCAACCCTGTTGGGTTTTATGAAATGCATGATCCTACTTCTGACTACTTTGCTAGCTTCTATATAAACTGTGTCGACCCTGGCGATGAAGGAACAGACTTCGACAGGGACATCCCGGCTGAGTTGCGTTCCCTCATCGAAAAGGAAGACGAAAGGCGTGCTTAGCCTCTAAAAGAAGAAGTAATTTTTGTAAATCTGAAAGACGAGGATGACCCCCGTATGATGCAAATCGGTGCAAACCTGTCTCCAGAAAACCACGCTGGGACCATCGAGCTTCTCAAAGAATTTCCCGAGGTTTTTGCATGGTCTCACAAGGATATGCCCGGCATTGATCCTGAAATAGTACAGCACCGAATCCCGTTGGAGCCCGGGGCTGTCCCCGTCAAACAGAAGCTCCGCAAGATGAGGCCGGATTGGGTTCAGAAGATCAAGGAAGAGGTTACAAAGCAGATTGACGCAGGATTCATCAGGGTTGCAGAATACCCCAAATGGGTGGCCAACATCGTGCCTGTTCCCAAGAAGGATGGAAAGATCCGAGTTTGCGTCGACTTTAGGGACTTAAACAAAGCAAGCCCCAAAGATAGTTTTCCCTTGCCTCACATTGACGTGCTTGTGGACATCACGGCGGGGCATGCCTTGCTCTCTTTTGTCGACGGATTCTCCGGATACAACCAGATCTCTGTGGCACCCGAGGACCAAGAGAAAACGACGTTCGTCACGAAATGGGGTACTTACTGCTACGTGAAGATGCCGTTTGGGCTGAAGAACGCCGGATGCACTTTCCAACGGGCCCAAACGACCCTGTCTGTTTCATGATTTTATCCACAAAACAGTTGAGATCTACGTCGATGACATGATTGTGAAGGCAAAGGAGGAAAAGGACTATCTCCCTTCGCTCAGGCAGTTTCTTGAAAGGCTTCGCAAGTACAACGTACGCCTGAATCCGCAAAAGTGCACATTCGGGGTCACGTCAGGCAAGATGTTGGGATTTCTAATCACCTCAAGGGGAATCGAAGTGGATCCTTCCAAAATCAAGGCAATCCTCGAGATGGAGCCGCCAAAGTCTGAAAAGGGCGTGCGAAGTTTTCTAGGAAAGGTCCAGTTTATCAGCAGATTCATCTCCAAGCTAACTCTAACCTGCGAACCGTTATTTCGTCTACTCAAAAAGGGGGTCCCGTTCGAATGGACAGATAAATGCCAAGCCGCCTTCGAGTCTATTCAAGGGTACTTGCAGAACCCGCCGGTACTGATGCCGCCTACGCCGGGTCGACCTTTGATTCTCTATCTGTCCGTTTCTTCACAGCCATGGGATGCTTGCTAGCACAAGAAGGAAGCAATGGGGTCGAGAAGGCTGTTTACTATCTGAGCAAGAAGATGGTGGGATCCGAGGAGCGTTATACCCCCCTCAAGAAGATGTGTTGGGCGCTAGTTTGGGCTACTAGAAAGCTTAGACACTACATGCTAGCCTATTCGGTGAGACTGATTTCTCGGATGGACCCTATCAAGTACCTGTTCGAGAAACCTGCGCTCACCCATAAGCTAGCACGTTGGTTGCTTCTGCTAGCTGAGTTCGAGCTCCAATACGTCACGAGGAAGTCTGTAAAGGGACGAGCCGTAGCCGAATTCTTAGCTGATCACCCGATCGACGGCCCGGAAGATGTGGATTTCACTTTCCCCGACGAGGAGGTTCTAACGGTGATCGAAGAAGTATGGATGCTCTATTTTGATGGGGCTGCTAACCAGAAGGGATTTGGGATCGGAGTGTTGCTAATCATGCCCGCCGGCGCTCACATTCCGCTCGCTTTCAAGCTGAATTTCGATGTCACCAACAATCAAGCTGAGTACGAAGTCTGCATCGTCGGAATGGAAGCTGCTATTGCCTTAGGCGTCGAGAAGTTAGAAGTAATCGGGGATTCGAACTTAGTGGTTTCCCAGGCCAATGGAGATTGGAAGGTTCGTGAGGAAAAGCTGAAACCCTATCACCAAGACTTGGAAGAACTGATTCCTCGCTTCAATAAGGTGACTTTCACCCATGTCCCACACTTGAAGAATCAGTTCGCCGATGCTTTGGCGACTTTGGCTTCAATGATCGAACTTCCAATAGGCGTCAAGCTGCGGCCGATTGTGATTGAACAGAGGGACTTGCCCACTTATGAGTATATCAACGCCATTGATGATGTCGATGATGGCCTACCATGGTACCATGACATTTGGAACTTTGTGGAGCGCGGGGAATTTCCTACCAAGGCCACGAAGAAGGATCGGATCGCTTTGTAAAGGTTAGCTTCTCAGTACATCATCTGTGGGGGGAAGCTGTATCGAAGGTCTCACTGCGGGATGCACAAGCTCTGTGTCAGCGGCGCCGAAGCAACAAGGATCATGGAGGAGATTCACGAAGGAGTCTGTGGGCCTCACATGAGCGGTGTTATGCTTGCTAGAAAGATGCTCAGGCCGGGTTACTTCTGGTCTACAATGGAATCGCAATGCATCGACTACGTGCGACGCTGCTACAAGTGTCAAATCCATGCGAACCTACAGCATGTCCCTCCATCTAAACTATATGGCATGACCTCGCCATGGCCTTTCTCTGTCTGGGGCATCGATGTTATTGGGATGATCAGGCCGTCTGCTTCGAATGGTCACAGGTTCATACTGGTAGCGATAGACTACTTCACTAAATGGGTCGAAGCCGAATCCTACAAGACACTGACAACGGTCCAGGTTGCTCAGTTCATTCGAAAGAATATTATCTACCGGTACGGGGTTCCTCAGGCGTTTGTGTCAGATAACGAAAGCCATTTCAAAGGAAGGGTTCTGGAGCTCTTCGAGGAATTCGGCATCGAGATCCATCACTCAACGACCTATCGCCAGCAAACGAATGGAGCGGTCGAAGCCGCGAACAAGAATGTCGAGATGATCATCAAGAAGACTGCCGAGTCTGCAAGGGATTGGCATGAACAGCTGCCTCTCGCCCTTTGGGGGTATCGAACGTCTATCCGCACGTCAACGGGTGCAACTCCTTTCTCCCTAGTCTATGGGATGGAGGCAGTACTTCCCATCGAACTTGAGGTACCGTCGCTGAGAATCATGGTCGAAAGCGGTCTCGAAGAGTTCGAATGGCTGAGTGGAAGGTTTGTCGAGCTAATGTTGTTTGATGAAAGACGGCTCCGGGCGTTGTATCATGTTCAGGGGTATCAACGTCGAATTGCTCGGGCGTTCAACAAGAAAGTGAAGTCCAGGGGCTTCGTCGAAGGAGACATGGTTACAAAGGAGATCCGGGCTCCAGTGTTTGATCCTCGCGGGAAATTCAGGCCGAAGCGATCCGGGCCATACATCATCAAGACTATCCTATCCGGGGGCGCTGCTAAGCTTATTGACCTCGATGGCAATGAATTCAGCACCCTGGTCAACCTGGATCAACTTAAGCGTTACTATCCCTAAGAGATGCTCGTTGGGTCGAAAACCACAAGGGTGGGCGATTCCAAGCAAAAGTTAGAGCAGCCTGCTAGACCGAAAACCTAAAAAGGCGGTTCTAGGCAAAAATAAATAGGCACAAGTCGAAAGCTCGCTAGGCCGAAAACCTGAAAAGGCGGCACTAGGCAAAAGTTAGAGTGTAAAAGGAGAGGTAAAATACACGAGTGAACCTTGGCCTGAACTACGTTTTGACCTGATTCCTTGAAAAGGGATATGTAGGCAATCTCACCTCGAGATTCGGTCACATTCCATCAAAAGTTCGATCCAGGTTTGGTAGTCTGGGCACACGTCACAGTTTGGGAAGGTCGGGCTCGAGTCAAGGATGCATTGAAGTGAATCAGAAAGGGGAAACCTATCATCTTTCAACTTTATTGCAAATTACTACTTCTAATACATAAGCTAAGCATAAAAGCCTTAAAAAAAACAGTTGAAGCATGAAAAACAGAACAAAATGCTTAGGAAGCCTAACGGCTCGCAGTTTATTCTAAGCATAGCAAAGTGGCCCGGAGTCAGTTAATATTTTCTCTTGCATTCACATCTGCTCTCAGCCACTGTCTGTAGCGACTCCTTAGCCCCGTGGTAAACTCTGGCATCTCAGCCTGGAGGGCTCTAAGGCCCCAGCGCCTCTGGTAACCATTGAGTGTTTGAGCGTTGAAATTCGGGACACGAAAATCCCCGGTGCTGACACGGTGATTTTCTTGAGAGGCACCCAGCTGTCGAAGGACGCGGCCGGGAATGTAGAAAGTGAAGCTTGACAGCCCTGCGATCACCATCCTGTCAAATCCATCGGAGGAAACAGCCATATCCGGAAGGTCTAGCCAAGGGCACCTCCAAGCGATCTCATCAGGCTGCATTTGCTGCAGGAACTCATACCAGCCTTCTATGTCCATGTCAGGGTACCGCATCTCCCTTCGATGGATCCTCTTCGGAAAAAGATTCCAGCCCACTACCGGAGGGTGCAAGAGATTCAGCTTGTCCGACAGCCACAACTGCATGAGCGAAAAGACAAGTAAGAAACCAGATAAAGCCTGAGGGAAAAGACAAGTGAAGAGCTAGGAAGCAGCCTAAGCCGAGTGTCGAGGTAGAACGAAAACGTACGAATAGCCAGAAAAAGGTGAGCTGAGTGAGATTACTTGAAGCAAAAGCGGGCTGCCACTGAAAACGACCGACTGGCCCGTATACACCAAGTCCAAGCCCAAGAGTGTCTCCGCCAAAACCAAGGGGATCACGTTCCTTCGTGCCCCCATCTGGGCAGCAACGCTCACAAGCGAAGGGCCAACCTGCCCGTGAGCCGGCACGAGCAGATAAGCGGCAAGCAGACAGATTACCAAGGCAAAACGGCGACGCGCTTGCACTTCGTTGTTATCCAGGTCGCCGTCCGGACTGTACATTTCAATCAGGCGCATGACATTCATTTGGCCACCCTCAAGGATAGCGCTCGCAAAACTCCGAGAGATGTCGAGCGAGCTGGCTAGCAATTTGGGCATGCTCGCCTGGTAGGGCGGGACAACGAGTGTAGAGGACGAATAGGTCCGGAGGTACGCCTGGAATTCCTCGACCGTCGGGCACAGCTCGTCATCGCCGAAACGGAAGACATGGACATCAGGATCCCAGAATCTGAGGGCAGCACGCAAGAGCGCCGGGCGGAGTGGCACATGTCGAAGGAAGCGAAATGAAAGGCCATGATATTGAAAATTGAGCCAGTCGACGCTTAGAAATTGTGCTAACCAGGGCCTAAGTAGAGTTGGGAGGGGGTTGTCTATGGAAGGTGTTGCAGTATACTGATGAAAGAGGGAGCAATGCAGTCCTGGAGACCACAATGCAGTGCCCCTGCTTTATAGGCCTTGCCTTTTCATTTCTCCACCCAATGAAGCATTCAAAGCTTCATGCTAACCTCCAAAACATGCCCCTGCAAAGGACACTGCCTCCTGAGAACCCAGAAACCGTGTGTAAACCGTGTGGGGATAAAAACAAAGTGGCCCCTGAAAAAGGACAGTTGGTCAGTCAAGTGGATCTGGCACTCAGCAACTTGGCTTACGCCAGTTAATAACTGGCGTGTCCGTGTCCCCACCTACTGGCGCACTGACCTCAACTTCTGGCGTACGCCAGTAGGTTTCACCAGAAACCAGTTTGCAGCAGCTACTGCCTCCGTGTGGTCGTTTTCAATTCCGGGGCTGGCTTTGGCCGTTTGTTGATTCCTACAAGTCACAAATGTCATTTAAGACTATGGCCAAGCGTCGGATTCCAAAAGCCACGCTCAATAAAGATTTCGGACCCCCGGTGGCCCGTTTTAGCCCAAAATCAAGAGTACGGGAGGTCAAATCTCGTTTCAGGGGCTTTTGCCAAGTTTTGTCATACCGTACAAGTTGCATAGGACTTATGTGACTGTGTGGAGGTGTCGGTTTCAGTCCGGGACCATATCGAGTCATCTTTGGCGTCTTATGCCCATTTTTTATGGCATTTTTAGCTTTTTCTTGGTTTTTCCTTGCACCGGGGCAATTCTATCGGTTTTTGAAGTTCATGCAAGTCATTATGCATCTATGTCACCTTTCAAAAGAGTCAGTTTCTTTCCCCGGGGGGAATGACGGATTTTGGCTTGCTGACGCCTAAATTCCCGTATCCCCCGCGTGTCTGGGATACGTGTCGTATCCTAGGACGTTTCTATCCATCTTTCCTTCGAGCTAATGTGATTTTGTGCATATGTGAGTGTCTTTTGTTGATTCAGAACGTTCGTCAATGCATGTTGGATATTAGTGGAGGATTTATCCTTTTCTTTTATCGAAACTCATCAAAGCAAAAGCAAGACGATAAATAGAAAATGCATGTGTTATATACTACTATGCCAAAATGTAACGGTGGGAATGTATCAAGCATCACGCGGCGCAACGGCCCAGGCAGAACTAAATGTAGCAGGGCACACTCGCCCAAAGGTCAAAGAGGCACGCAGGCCCCATCCAAAACATCAAAGTGTGAAAGTATCAAAGTATCGGTATCTAAAGTGTCAAGTACTAGCAAAATAGACTAAGGCTCAGTGATAGCCCTCAGTCGTCAAAAAGGTCCTCCGCATCGTCGTCCTCCTCTTCTTCCTCCTCCCTCCTCTTCTTCTGTGAGGGTCCCTCAGCAGGCCTCTTCTCAGCAGGCCTCTTCCTCAGCTCTCGGCGAAACTGGAGCCCCTCGCTGGCCGGAGCGCTCTGTGCTCCCCGTTCCACCCTGGCTGCTGGCTGTGAGGAGCTCGAAGCTGCCTTCTTTGCTGGAGGAGGCCGCACGCTCTTCCTCCTAGGAGCCGCCCTAGCATGTCCCTGCATGGCCATTCAAGTCATTTAGCATACATTGTGCATATTGTATATATTGAAATGAAAAGTGCAGGAAAGTTCAAAAGCAGCCATATTCAAGAGCAAAACGAAGAGTTATACCTGAGGCTGCACGGCAGGAGCCGGAGCTGGAGGTGGGTACTGCAGCTGCAAGGAGGCACCGCCAGCTATCCTATGGAACTCCTTCTCCATGGCCTTTATCAGTCGAGCCGTCTCCCGCACCTATTCCATCGGGGCCTGTGATTCAATCATTGGACAAAGTCAGAATCAAATGCCAAGTACACATGCTGAAAGTAAAATGCGGAAACTACAAAAGGGATAAGGGATGTCTTACCGGTCCTATGATCTCTGCCGGGTCTGTCCTGGCAGGCTCGAACTGAACAATGGCCTCCTCTCCTTTGGCGTCCCGCACTGCTAGGGTCCAAGAAAGCCGAGGAAGCCCGGTCGCTGTGGCATAGTCGCTCCTCTCTCTCGGGTGGGCTGCCCTGTTCTCCCGGCTCCGCCTCTCCTCGCCAGCCTCAAGCGCCTCACTCTGCACGGCGACATGCTCCAGCACTCCAAGCGGCCTCGCCAAGTGCTGCCTCCGGTAGACAGCGTAGTCACGCTCAGGCCTCAGAAAAGCAGCCAGCCCGGTCGGAACGGTGAAGCGCCTCAGCTCGGCCAGGGTGTACCTGTCTGTATGGGAGGCATGAGGAGGCAGTGGCCCTGGAACCTGGAAGTCAAGAGCGCCTAGTGACTGCCGTGTCACCCGGTCGCCCAGGTACCACCTCCACCCGAAGGCAGACTCCAACAGCACCCGGCTCGCTGTCACCACCCTGCTCTGTGCTAGGTACTCAGGCTCGGGCTCAGCGCCGCTCCAGGGGTTCCAATCCACCTGCAAGACAATGACACAGTTTGCAAAGCATCAGCGACAGCATTAAAGCAATTCTACGGGCAATTCTACAAGCAGAATGATCAATTCGACATGTTGCATACCTGAGTGCCAGACAGCTCGTCGAGGTAGGTCCGAAAGGCTAAGAGGCTCCCTCTTGACTTCTTCTTCCCGCTGTACATAGGACCCCAAATCATGGCACGGGGGAGCATCCTCAGGTTCGGGCACTTGTTCTCCGGAGGGTACATCTTCAGCACCTCGTAGGCCCACAGCTGCAAATGATCAAACGATCAAAGCATCAGAATACAGTTCATATGCAAATCAAAGTACAAGTGCAATAAATGGAAAAGCGGTAAGTAAATGACAGGCTTTGTTTTTTACCTCCCACACCCTCCAGTAGCCGGTAGTCGCCTTCTTTCCGCGCGAGAACGCCCCCATGAAGCCATAGCAGGTACCCAGAGCTGCTCCTCCCCAGTCGAACCTTGAGGCTGTGCTCAAGTCATAGAGGGCTGGCAAGTAGGATAGGTGCACCGTGGATCGCTTGTTCGGGTACAATGTAGCCCCGAACAAGTACAGCAAGTAGGCCCTCGCCATCTGCTCCGCCTCCAAGTCCGACTCTGGCTCCCTCCCGTGCAAGTACCGCTTGAACTGGTCATAGTGGACAGTCTCCGCCTCACCTGCCGGCGCCTGCCCCAAAAACCATGCCAGAGCCTCGGGATCCCTGTGAATCTCTGAGTCGAACGGAATAGGTTCTCCTCCTACCCTCAGGCCGGTGAGCGCTGCGAAGTCCGACGGAGTCACCGTCATCTCTCCAGTCGGCAAATGGAAGGTGTTCGAAGAATCCCACCACCTTTCGGCCAGCGATGTCAACAGCGCGTGGTCGCTCTTCACGGGCGTCAGAGTAAGGATAAATGGCCGGAACCCTGCCGCGTCAACCAGAGCCCTGACCCGCTCGGGCAAGCTCCTGTACAACTCGAGCGAGCTCGCTGGACCACCATGGCCCCGGGTGCTGGCTGCTCCCCTCTGCACAACAAAGACAGACAACAGAAAGAATTTCATCAGTAATAGCAATCCAAACAGTTAGTCGAATCCAGAATCTCAAAAGGTAACTCTACAGTCGAAACGGGTGTCATAAAGGTCGAGCAAAGCTACCGAGCACTTGTATTATCCTATTCAGTTCTGCTATCAGTCGAATCAATTCAAAGCCAAGTTCCGAGCTACAAGGCCTCTTTTCTCTCAGGGTACGTCTCTCAGTCGATTGCACGAGTTTTCAACTTATCAATATGGTCGATACGAATCACGAGGCACGCCATCCGGGCATTCAACGTGTCATGGCAATTTACCTAGTCGAGTTCAAGTTCAAAGGGCAACCCTATCAAGTCAAGGCCACTTAAATGTCGATTCGAGTCTGGCACTAACCGTTTTGTCGAAGTCATGGGCATCCTACAAGTCGATTCAACTACTTCAAGTGTTCTATCATTCGAGTCAAGTTTCAAAGTCGAGGCATGCTATGCAAAGTTCCACTTTCTCAGTCACATTACAATTCAAGGCTCTAGCCTACATGCATTACAAGTTAAGCTACTACAGTTCAAATTGCATATCGATACAAATGGCAAAGCATGAAATATTAAGGCAAGTTCAAAAGGATACCTGTGCCCAGTCCACTGACAAGTGCCTCTGTGGGTCCCTCAGTATCAGCTCGGCGTCGTAGCTCTCCCTCAAAGGTGCAAGGCTCTCGACCCCGGATGGTATGAAAATGTGCGGCTCGGGCGGAGCGTACGTGGCCACGTCAAACTGACCACGGGGTGCCAGCCGTGCGGACTCTGCGAGCGTCACCGCCCGCTCAAAAGACCACACCTCCCCCTGAGCCTCCTCTGCAGTCCCGGCCTCGCTCTCGAAGGCCTGCTCCTTGGCCCTGGCCCTCTCGGCCTCTTCTCTCAGGCGCTCCTCCTCCTGCGCCCTCTCAACCTGCCGGGCCCTATCCTCCCGCGCAGCCAACACAGCAGCCACCACCCCCGGATTCTCCCGGAGCAACCGACCAAGCTCCTCCTCGGACACAAACTCGGCAAAGTCCCCCCGAGTGATGGGGACATGTGTCGAAGGCCCTACTGCCGGCCTAAACTCCACCTCCTCCATGGGTACCTCTCCGGATGCACCCTCCTCAACCACGGGAGCCTTACCCCTCGCCGGATCCCTCGGTGGAGTCCTCGTTCGATCACCACCATCACCACCATCATCACCAACGACACCACTGCCACCACCGCCACTGCCGGCCCCAATCGAGCCTATACCCGTAATCACGACACCCTCTACTCCACTTCGTGGGTCCAATCGCTCAACCCGTGGACCCACTGTGCCCATAACACCTGGCGTACGCACCACCACAGCTGGCGTACGCCCCTCGTCGCCACCGCCAACCTCCGCTGCATGGCCATCGCCACCGCTCAAACCCCCAGGAGCCTCTGCGCCGATCGCCGACGGGGCTTCGCCTAGCGTTTGATCGTCGATTTGAGGGCTCTCGGGCTCCCCCCTTGGCCGAACCTCGTCGCCACCGCCTCTGTCACCGCCATTGCCGCCTCCACCACTGGGTTCCGCCATGAATGAGTGTGGGAGTGTGGATTTTGAGAAGAATAGAAGATGTGAGGGAGAGATTGAAGAGTTGTGAGAGAAGTTTGGGAGTTTTCGGAGTTCAAAACGATCGAATGGCGGTTTCTGCACCCATACAGGAGTTTATACGACGTATGAGGCGACTGGGCCGGGTCTGGGCTCGGATCTCCTTGGATTATGGCGCACACCAGTAGTTACTACCGTACGCCAGTACTTTGTGGGCCTCAGGCCCAAATCATGTCCCGTACCAGAATTTATCCTCCAAGTGAAAGCCCGACTTATTCTTAGAAGTTTTGGGCCCATCCCCAAGCAGAGACTCGTCCAATTTCAAATCAACGACGATCTATCTGTCCAACTTCAAATCAACGACGATCTATCCGTCCAACTTTAAATCAACGACGATCCGCTCGTCCAGTTTCAAATCAACGACGATCTACCCGTCCAACTTCAAACCAACGACGATCTATCCGTCCAACTTCAAACCAACGACGATCTATCAGTCCAACTTTAAATCAACGACGATCCGCTCGTCCAGTTTCAAATCAACGACGATCTATCCGTCCAAATTTCAAATCAACGACGATCTATCCGTCCAATTTCAAATCAACGACGATCCACTCGTCCAGTTTCAAATCAACGACGATCTATCCGTCCAAATTTCAAATCAACGACGATCTATCCGTCCAACTTCAAATCAACGACGATCTATCCGTCCAATTTCAAATCAACAACGATCCACTCGTCCAGTTTCAAATCAACGACGATCTATCCGTCCAAATTTCAAATCAACGACGATCTATCCGTCCAATTTCAAGATCTACAGGTTCTTCAAACTTCATGCATTATGGATAGCCTTGAAGAGGGTGTCTAGAAAACCTTTGACGTTACTTATCTCCAGTCAATGGTGCATCAAGTGCCGTCAAAGGGGGGCTTCTGTAGACACCCCATTCTGGACTGTCCAGATAACCTTATTTGTCAATCTTTTATTTCCCCAATGATGATTATAGTCGAAAACAGATCAAGGACAAAGGCGTGTTCGAACCCTGAGCGTCCCAAACCCCTTTCAAACCCATTTCAAACCTTTCAAACCAGAGCTAAACGGCCCCAGCAAAACCCAACTGGCATACGCCAGTGTATTGGTGACGTACGCCAGTTAGCTGCCACGTGTCAGTCATTGACCAGTGGCCCAGCTTCTACTGGCGCACGCCAGTTAATGGTGGCGCACGCCAGTCAAACCCAGTCAAATCAACTTTATTCAGCCACTTGGGCGGGACTTTTGTGCCACCCTGACGTCGGCCACAGTGTCCCTGATGATTGCATTCGGCGGGGGCGCTCCCTCTCTCTCCTACATCCCCCATCAAGCCAAGTCCCATGCATTTAATGCATGGAAGGCTCAAACCTTGCCCCAACCAGCCAAACATGGCCTTAGATCAAAGCAGATCTCAGTCTTCCTCCTCTATAAATACCCCCCTTGCATTCATTTGCAAGGGGTTAGCCACATTTAAGAAGGGTATTCTCTCTCTCTCATTCCTTCAAGTTCTCTATCTCTCTTCCTCCATTGAAAGAGAAAGGAGAGCAACCCACTTCCATACACCCCACTACCATCCAGTCATCATCTCAGCCTCCATCTCTAACCTCCAAAGTCCAAAACCACCTTCAAACCTCCATAACAAAAGGTATACCACCTTTGCGTTCTTTTCTGTTTTCAACTCCTGAGGGGGGTCAGTAAGGCCCAGGCTAGTAGATAATACTAGTCCTGACCTTAAACTGATAAAATACAGCAGTCGTTTGAGGCGACACATGGCGCACGCCGGTCATGGTGTGCCGTACGCCAGTTATGGTAGTACGTGCAGTACTGGCGTGGGGATCATGGATCGTCCCTTTTACTTAGTTTCATTCCTGTCAATCACCTTTGCATGCTAATAACCAGCTTATTGCTTTCTGTATTTAGAACTGTTTAGTGGTAGCATCCCATACTTGTTCATTTATGTCATATAAAGGCCTCTGGGATCCTTCTGGTCATGTTCCAGAGCCTAGATGATGCAAAGCCAAACACAGGAATCAAAGGCCAAGTGGCGTACGGTGGTCATTGACTGGCGTACGGCAGTATGCCTCTGGGTTCAGTAGCTGGCCCTTGCATCTGAGCTTAATCTAGGCCTGTTTTCTATCCCCACACTATTTTGGGGTATTCTGCTTTCTTTCAGGGCCTAAAGCCATTTATTCTGCATGTAGCTATGTCTATTCTGTTATATTGAGCTGCGTGGTTTGTCCTGGGTGTGCGCTGGTCCATCTCCAGAGCCCAGAGGGTTGCAAACAAGGACTGAGAAATCAAACAAGTGGAGTACGCTAGTTTTTATGTGGCGTGCGCAGGTATGATCACCATGTAGTGGCTCGACCAATGCATGCTGGCAGAATCTGCTCACGTCACTTTGTGACAGCGTACTGCAGTTTGTTCGGGTTGCTCAGTGCTTGTTGTCAATCTATATTTAGCATTGCAAATCAAATCATTCATAAACTTTTTGTCACATAAACTGCAACTTGTTACCGCTTTAACCCCCATTAATTGCTCCCCCGCCCTAACTGGCTAAAAAATGATAAAATGAGAGAAAAATGCAAAGGTTTTTTTATAGAATGCCTGAGTAGAGACCGATCTCCGGATTGGGCGAGAGGGGGTGCCATAAAACCCTTCCCCTCTCGTAACCTGGCTCCCGAACCTCAGATATCGAAGGTGACGACGGACCGGTCCACGCCTTTTCAAAATCAAATAAACGTGGCAAACGTTTTTGAGTTCGGTTCCTTGGGTATTCCACCGCTAAAACCCGAGTGGCGACTCTGAATCGAGGCGTTTCGCCGCGCATTTTCAAAAGAGGGTCGCGCCCAGTCTTCAAATGGGAGCCCGAGGCCGAGCGATTTCCGGGGGCGCGTGCCCACAAAGCATGATGGAGATTGACCGAAGAATGCGTCCATAGGAGTGCTTAAAGGAGAAATAAAAGTGTATAACTCACATCCTTATCCCATTTCATAGCTGCCTTGAGAGAATACATGGGGTGTTCAGTTTTTGGTATATCATGTGCTGGGGTCCAGATCCTAAGAGAAACCTTAGGATTCTACCTTTGTTTCTCAGTCAACAAAGTCGAGAATTGGTTGGTGCAGAATCTGGAAGATCTTAAACATCTGGAAACTATAAGATCTGCTTCTACAAGATCACCCAGTATGTAGGAATCAAATTGCTTGGGGAGAACACTTTGTGGAGTAGGAAAGCTCTTTCTTTTGCCCCTCACTCCGATATGAAGTCTT
Organism: Rhododendron ovatum; assembly: GCA_019656835.1. Taxonomy (NCBI): domain Eukaryota; kingdom Viridiplantae; phylum Streptophyta; class Magnoliopsida; order Ericales; family Ericaceae; genus Rhododendron; species Rhododendron ovatum. The sequence goes on from CM033800.1 coordinate 20,197,846, forward strand.
GTCTTGCTGCTCCGTTTATGACACAAATGATATGATATACTATATTAGTATAAAAAGAATATTAATATATATAAAGCACTAGACTCAGCTTGACCTACTTGACTTAGCGGTTAAAGTATCATTGTCCTTGTCAGTTCAGTAGCTAAAGCCACTCTTCGCTTTACTTGAGTAGCTTTGCCCTTGGAGATCTATCTAGTTTCATTTATGTTTTTCTTGACTCAGCGATTTGAATTTTCAACAAGGGAAGGGCGCCTAGAATTTTCATGGAACGCTATTGAATAGTTAATGAAACGCTATAGTATTTAAGGCGCGAGTGTTTTCTCCAGTTCTTATCACTGAGTGCTGTTATTGCTTCCCTATTATAGCGTTTCTAAAAAAACGCTATTAACTAATGCTATGGGAAGACATATTTGATAAGGTAATAGTTCATAGAGTAAGGCATTTGCAACAGATAAAATATATGGGGCTAATGACCATCTTAACCAAATGCCAATAAACCCAACTCCAATTGATCTTTTGATATATAGGGCCAAAGGTGAGGTGGAGAGGACATACAACTAGTATCAAGCATAAGAGTAATGAGTCATCAAGTATCACCAAACTCCACCATATGTACACAAAGAAACAATTTTTTTTCTTTCTATTTTCCTACACTCTTGTACTTTTATTTAACATCGTATCCAACGTCAAAATTAACCTCTTATTACAATAAGCGAGGTGTCATTTATCTAAAGTCCATAATTATAATTTTCGAAGACCAAAGTATGCTGTCTGGTTCACATAAGGTTATCACTGACATAAGTAGGCAAAATATAAGTGTACCCCGATTTTCTCTTTGTCCACATGGTTCAGTCACACCCAATAAAATGCAAGTGTCGTCGCCACTAGTGTGTGTATAAATATTGTTTCTAAAGAGGATTTTTGCCAACCAACCATATGAGTATCCATCAACATGTAGGGAAAAAGAAAACCTTCACAAGACAGATCACAAAATGAGTATCCATTAATATCACATCATACGGACCAAAATATTGCCTAGTAATCTCAAGCCATCAAAAGAGTGGTAAATAGAATTGAAGATAAAGATATGTTTGCCTTTGTAAATTAGGCTCACACAAGCAAACAGATCACATTACACTCGTCCAAATATAAACAAATTTATCACCAAACTGAAGCCCTAATTCTCGTCCAGGTACAGGGAGCGAGTAGTATGTTTCAAAACCCAGAACAACAAGGATAATTAAACCATTTTAGTAAATAATCTGTGCAAATTCCAAAATGATATCACATGCTAATGCACGCAGATTAAAACCGTAGCCTTGTATTTGGCAGACAATAAGAATATCAAATCAACCCTGGTTAGGGCTTCTTAAAATATGCGTTCATTCTTGTCCGGGGAGTGAGGGAGCATAAAAATGAGGTCAATAATAAGGCTTGAAGAGTACCAATTAGCTATTTGGAAAAATCGAGAAAAACGAGCATACCAGAAGTTTGAGAAGTCTGGCGTAGATAGAAACGATTGAGAAGTCTGTCACAAAGAAATGATTGAGAAGTTTGTTGCATAGGGGAGTGATTAAGAGGAAGGATTGAAAACAATAAACAAACCTGAAACTAAAAAAACCCTAGAAATCTGAAAACTTGGCGAACTGGCTCCACGACTCTTATTGAAAAATCTGGCACTCCTTCGGATAGCAATAGATCCATCCAAACCAATTCACCCAACTATGATTGAGAAATCAAGCAATCCTTCGACCTGTATCGATTGAAAATTTCAATGGCGTATGAGAGATATGAGGCGCTAAGTATTGGCGCTACACTTTGGGTAGAACGCTATTTGGGAAGAACGCTATATATGGAGTTTTTAGTGAACGCTGTAAAAATCATTCCGCGTATGCGGAACGCTATCACAGATCATTCCGTGTACATGGAACGCTATGACAGACTCTTCCTCTTCTTGAATGCTATTATTCGTTCTTTATAATAGCATTTTTTTTAAAACGCTATGGTATTTTGCTGTTAAAAGGCTTATTTGTTGTAGTGACGATTGGATTATGTTCGGTGGCAAACACGGTGTTTTCAGAATTGGCTGGTGTCGAAATTTTCTTTCTCAACTTCTTCTTCTTGGAGGGAGCCGATTCTTCTTGCCCTTCCTCACCCTTAGAGGTGGCCTGTAAGAAAGAAAGTTAATGGAACATTCAAATAGAGCATAAGAGGAAGGACCAAGGAGAGCACAAACCTTGCCCGAAGGATCAGATTCGGGAGAGCTAGTCTTTGCACTACTTATTGTTCCACCAGCAACCACTATCTCAGAAGCCTACGAAGAAGAAGTAAAGACATAAAATGCCTTATTCAGAAGAGCTGAGCAGAAGGGCTAAAGAGTTCGTACCTTTGGCCATTGTCTCTTGGCTGTGGTCTTCACCTTTTTGGACCTTTGGGCAGGAGGATTTACAGGGACTTCCTTTGGTTCATCTTCTGAACCTGCTAACAAGAGAAGAAATTAATTCAAATCTTGAGAGGCTTAGAGAAATTAAAGCATAAGTAGGCCTCTTAACATTACCTTTTCTATTGACGCTTGAGGCTAGGGAAGGACGGATTTGTTGCAAAGGAAGGGTTATGCCAGGTTCAGGTGCTCCAGTAGGGTGGAGCAGAACATTGGTTAGAATATCCAGATATGGAGCTAAAAAGTGCATCTTCGTATAGCTTCCCCACCAACTATCGAATTTGGCACCCTTGTCCGTGCGCTCAATGTAAGGATGAAGTGCAAAGGTCTTCCTGGACTCAGGGAGGACATTCCTAACTCTTTCCAAATTTCTTGGTTGGATCACAGGCCTGTCGGTGAAGTCCTCATTCAAGGACTGATATGGAGGCACAGGAGTGAGCTGGCACAGGCCGAATTGCCTGGCAAATTGGGCTGCATTGTAATACTCCACCCCACACTTATAGTTCGTGGGGGTAAAAGCCATTCCACACATGAGGTCTCTAGAGATCAAAAAGCTTATCTAGATCTCCATGTGGTCATCATAGTCGTCCCCTGGGTCTGAAGCACCTCTCTTTAACCACCAAGGTACGGTGTCTCTCATAAAAGGCATCCAATTTTTTCCCATACTCACAAGCTCGTGGTCGAAAAACTTGAAGTAGACACCAAATGCATATCTAGGGCCACGGGCATCAACGTAGTGAAGTCCATAGCAAGTGTTTTCTAAGTTCTTGTTCATGGGTGGGGCGAGTTTGGGGAAGTAAGACCATAGCCATAGGGTGATGATCCACAAAGGACCAAGGGCGAAAATGAATTTGTTGCTTTTATTAATTCCTTCATACCTCGATAAAGATGTGCCAAGACTAAAGGGTCTAGTGCCAGCTTCTGCCCTGAAGCTAGGGCACAGGCCAGATCTATAAAGTCTTTGGTAACCCTATTGACTGACATGCAAATTATGTACTTGTTCAACCAGTAAAGAAGGAAAGCCACATGCTCAGTATCTTCAACTGGACCTTTTCGGGCATAATAATTTATGAAAGGGGAAAAAGATAGGGGTTCCTTATATTTGAAATAAGGGGTTTTTTGAGATAGAAAATAGTTTGCCTCAATCCCATGGGGACGGAGGCCCGTCAGAAAGGCAAGATCTTGAAGTGTAGGGCTTATGAGACCAACCTTGAAATGGATCGAGTTCGTGGTGACCGACTAGAACTGTGATGCAACGAGGAAGAGATGTTTATCCATGTCAATGAGAGACCGACTAAGAAGAATAGCGTCCCTGATTCCAATCTGCCTCCATAGATCTCCCTTAGCTTACATCACTCGATCAAGCCACTCAACGTATTTGGCGTCAGGTCTGTGCCAAAGCCTGTTGGGTATATCCATGGTAAATCGACTCCAGACAAGGTTGGGAGACTCGAAAGGGAGGGCTTCTTCTGCCAAAGGATACATTGAAGAAAGTTGAGGAGGGAACCCTAGCTGGAATGCAGGCCCTAACCTAACTCGGTCGGCGTTTGCAATCACCAAAACGTCATTTGTAATTGCGATGTGTTCATCGGCCAAGATCTTACGAATTTGTACGGATAGACTGTTAGGGTTTGGAGGCAGTGTGTGAGCTTTATGGGTAGTCATTCCCGTTAAGGATCAGAGGCGAAAACATAAGCTATGGAGGACTAGGATTTTTCTGGACTTCTCTCGAGCAAGAAGAAAGAAGACAGAGAGAAGGTAGAGGGAGAATAAAGTTACAAGAATGGGGTTTTTATGAGGAACGGTGCAGGACTCAAAGGACGCTGTTGCACTTATCACTCCTCATGTTTGAAATTTAATTGGCAAGTGAAAAGATTGGACTCTTGATTGACATAAGGAAAAGTCCTGGCGGCATCAAAAGCTACATGAAAAACAATGCAAGGCCTGGGGTGGCGACGCGTGTCCCCTAGGCTTAAAAGGATGATGATTGCTGTTGCCGATAAGGGTCCTCGGTGGGGTTTTTATCTTGGAAATGGTTGGGGCTTAATTCAGTTCAAACTGGAGTCTAAAATCCAATTAAGAGACACGCTTTGAAACTTGAAAAGTGGTTAGGCCTAATTATGGCCTGATTATCTTTTTGAGTGTAAACATTTGAATTTTTGAAAAATTATTAGGCTAAATAAGCCTTATTACTTTTCAAATCTAGCGATAAGGACTCGTTTGGTTCACCAAAAACTATACTCTGTCCTAAATTTACAAGCGAAGATCTTGAACAAGATCAAGGCATGGGGGGGGGGGGGGGGGGCATTGTTTACACCCATTTTTGGCACCCAGTCTTGGGCAAGCGTTGGAAGGCCATTTAATTATTTTTAATTAAATTGGGCCAAAAAATAGAGATGTATTGGAACAAAATTATTGGGCCAAACCCATGTCGACTGGGCCTAATTAATTTTAGTTTGATTTGGGCTTGAGTTTGAAGGCTTTGAGCCTATGTGCAAAAAGAATTCGGATTGGCCCGTGACTTATTTAAACTTGGTAAATATTTTGTGGCCTAATCATGTTAATAGGCCATTTAGATTAATTAAATGGCCCGCTATCCAAGTGGTCCATGAAAAGTGGAGGGAAAGAAAGATCTTGTCTGGCGAAAAGCCATTTGACCTAGTCAAATGGCTGGAGGTTTTTGCTACCCACGAAAAGAGGAGGAAAAATAGGCCCATTATCCCATCAATTGCCCAAGATTAAATAAACACATGGGTAATTGGTATATACCTCTAATACTCATGACCCCACTAAATATGTTAGTGGGTAGTTACTCGGGACATGTGGCAACATCTGAGGCCTACTCGAGACACATGTCAGCTCGTGGTGAAGGCAGGAAACTTGGCCCAGATCTGGACCAGTGCACTATTTGCCCATGATCTTTCATAACTTCCAATAACTACCCATTATCCCATGATCTCATGGAGGGGAGGTTACAAAGGACACATGGCGCCACGAGAAAAGGACAACAAGATCCTTGCATGCAGAAAATTTGAAGACTCTTGGCCTATAAATACTAGAAGACAAGAAGAAAAAAGGGTACACACACCAATCAAGCTCAATGCTTAAAAAACCAAAGCCTTCCCAGCGAAGCAATTATCTCACTTTTCTCATCGTCACTCAATTACTTCTCCAAGTAGTTTGAGTTTTCTATCTCTCTTGTACCCCAACTTTATTATTACGACATAATAAAGTTATTCATATCTCTCTTGTATCCCCGACCTTATTATTACAATATAATAAAGTCATTCTACGTTGCTACTTCTTTTCCTACACGGTTAGGAAATTATTAAGTCATCGCTCGTAGAGGCAAAACCACGAACCAACACTGCAATCTAGCCCTTAAGTTTGCAGCACTATCGCCCTCACGGTTAAGAAGTCAGAAAATGGACGCTCAGCCCTTTACGTTAGACGCGACAAGTCTTGGCACACCCGCTCAGTCCTTGAGCCATTTCGGAGCTGAACATTATCATTACGCAAAAATTTCCCATCAGAGAGGTAAACAAAGGTGTCAGTGTCCTTTCAGAGTTATCGTAGCGTATCATAAATCGTGTCATCATTTTTCAAGTGTTGAGTCCACTTTCCATTATATCTCCTCGAGCACTTGGTTCCGCTAACCATCTTTCATATTTCATCGGGCTCCAAGGCTAATTTTTCTACCCAAAAACACTGATTCCACTTACCATCTTTCAGATTCCATCGGGCTCTCAGGCTCACAAGCGCACACTTGAGCCATGATTCCATTAACCATCTTTCAGATTTCATCAGGTTCTCAAGCTCACACGCGCACACTCGAGCCATGATTCTGCTAACCATCTTTCAGATTCCATCGGGTTCTCATGCTCACACACACACACCCAAGCCATGATTCCCGCTAACCATTCTTTCAGATTCTTTCGGGTTCTCATACTCACACAATTATTAATCTTTCACATTTCATTTTCTTTTTACTTTTGGTATTCCACTTCTCATTTCTCGTGTCTCGTAATAATGCATCATTTTTTCGCGTTCACATTATTCTTTCAAAACTTGCTACAATCATGCGATAATAATAAATCACTGATTTCATGCATTTCTATTTTCGATAACATTGAAAATTATAACATCACAATTTATAAACAAACATGCAACTAATTAAGCATTACAACGATAAAATCAACTTTTCAACTTAAGCAAATTTAATCTTGTGATATCATAAAAATAATAAATAAATAGTTAAACATATAGCACATCAACATTATACTTGGGTGAGCGGATTTGGGGTTTCTACCGTTCTTCTTGGCGGTAGTGGGTTACGGATTCGTCAGGTAGAAACGGAGTGACGTCGCCTCGGTCGGAATTTGATAAAAAAATAATAATTTTCTTTTAACTACGAATCCAAACAATGTTTAGATTTTGAAATTTAAAGATCGAATGGTGGTTATGAGTGGTGGTGGAAAGGTGGTGGTGCTTGGAATTTTTTTTTTTTTTTGCTCTTCTCTCTCTCGGCCAACTCTCTGTCTCTCCCTCACTTTCCCTCTCTTTAAATAAAAGCAAGAACAAGGAAGAAAAGAATGAAGAAGAGAGGTATGAGTTGGTGTGCATGGGTGTGAAGCTATTTATACTAGTGAACCTAGAATCTAGGTCATATCTAGAAAATCAAATCAAATCTAGATCATAATCTTATATAATCTTATAATAGCTAAACATAATCTTATGTTATCTAATCATATCTAGTAAAATCTAAAATAAATCTTAATAAATCCAAGTATATCTAATATGATTCTTTCCAGAGTATTCTTTGAACCTTACAGCTTTCCGTCTCGTGGGGACTCATGCCTCTCTCCTGAGCCACGATGTTGTTAATAGGGTTGGGGCGATATCTGTAAAATAGAAATTAATAGATACACCAAAAATACTCTAATTTTTATAAATCTTAAGTCATGACTTAGTATCATCTCTAAATCTTAATGGTAAGCGGCTCGCTTAATGTTAAATCCTTAATTTATATAACTACCCAACTGAGTTTGTCTACATGACTAATATTACTACATTCATAGCATTTTTTTTTAAGAACTTATCTCATTTGGAAACTATCTGCCGACATTGCCAAAGCCTTAGAAAATTATCTGGTTGACAGTCTAAATGTGTGCAGTTCCTGAAAGGTTACGGTGTCCGAACTTCGTTCTCAGAAAAATTTTCTAAACTTTACTATAGACTAGAAAAAAAAATGTTTTGGATCTAACTGCGGTGTCAGTTTCAAGAAAATTTTTCAATAATCGTATTTTTATTTTTATTTTTAAGGTGAAAATTGGGTAATCACACAAGTAGGGGTTCATAGCCAAATCCTTAGGGGTTTTTAGGATTTTGTACAATAGTATCAAGAGCAAAATCTGCTCCAATCTCTCCCTCTCACATTTCAGCACTCACACATTAGAGTTCTAAATTTATTCTTTCTAGTTTTAGGTTTTAATGCAAGAATCAAATAGTACAATAAGATCTAGGATTTTAATATAGGTTTAGGATTTCTTGTAGGAAAAGAATTTGTACTACAAATCTTAGTATTAACTACAAGATCAATTCCTAGATTTCTCTCCTTATTTACATATACGTACTTGACATGTCTTTCCCTAATCTCTCCTCGATTTTCTCAAATCTTTTCCTAGATCGCTCTTTCTATATCTCTCAAAATCTCTCCTAGATTCACCCATATATTTCCTAGATTTTTAGGATCATGAACCTAAGGCTAGGGTTCTATAATAGTTAGGTACAAGGATTTCAAGATTCAAGATATGGAAAAATCATATGATATCAAAGGGTTTTTAATGGTTAGCTCCTAGAGTTAAATTATAATAATACAATCACTTCAATAAATGATAAAATGATTTTTAGTAAAAGAATTATAATAAAATGTTTAATTTTATTAAAAAAATTGATGTGAAAATTCGGGTCATTACAAAAGCGATATTTGAAAATAAAAAGAGCAAAAGAGAAATTTTAACATATTTAAACCTGGGAGATCGAAACGACGGAACCAGAGTTTGGGTTTGCGTGAGTAAACTTGGGAGACTGGAACGGCGGTACCAGTATTTGGGAATGTATGAGTAAACCTAGGAGACTAGAATGACAGAACCAGAGTTTGTAATTGCATGGTCGACTGTCATTCTGAAAGAAGGAGTAAACGGAACCAGTGCTGAAGGAAAAGATTTGATAGGAAGTGAAATTGACGTTTTGACACAGAGTACGATACACTATTTTGAACCCGACACTTGACACTTTTATTTGTACGATATCTATAATAGTTGATTTGTTTAAAGTTTTTTTTTTGATGTCTTGTAAAGTTGATGTTATTGTTGCTAAAGTATGATACAAAGGGGTAGAAATTAGCTACTGAGCTTAAAAGTTCATGGTGCTACTTTGGTGACATTGACATCTTATGCCAGACTTAGAAGGCGAACAAGAGGCATACTATAATCTGGAGCAGTATGGAGGTGAGCAGAATATCGCTTAAGAAGACAACCACCTTGAAGAGTAGAAATTTCCCGTAGTACCCCTCCCTATCCTTAAATAAATGTAATCTTGATTTGAGAATAAGTTGGGATGTAATGATTGATTATTCTACTTTTATTTAATAAATGTTAAATTTGAATTAAATAGTTATAATTAATGTTCCCAAAAATTGGGGTGTTACAATTTCTTTGTACAATCTAGATCCCTTAAATCTAGGGAGATTTGGAGAGAGATTTGCCAATAGATATGATATAGATTCTCTTATACAAATCCCATATTTTCTTGTACTTGTAATCTAAGAGAAAATCTAAGCAATCTAGAATACCCTTCAACTTGTATCAAGATTCATCTTTTCTCTTCAAAACCCAATATTTTTATTGTAGCAATTGGATTCCCTAATTTAAGACCTAAGAGCATCTTCATTGTAATAATCAAAATCAAAGAGTTACTAAAGTTAGCTATGCGTGCTCAAAAAAGTGCCTACATTATAATAATCAAACTTAATAACCTTCTAACCAATAATCAAATTTGGGCATTCGCATAGTCATAAGTAGCAATGTTTTTGTAAATAACCAAATTTATTACACCTCATCTATTATGAGCCCCGCGCGTTTTAACTGGTATGCTAAAAAATGCCCCCTTTTCTCTCTCTCCTCTTTCCTCTTCTTCTCCTCTTTCCTCTTCACAACTTCTTCACCAATTAAAAGGCAGGCAACATGTTCACACGTTCATGTGATCGGTTGCCCTTTTGGTAGCTAAATGATTCCAAAAAGAGCATATTGATTCATAGCGAAACGATACTTTCGTTTGTTTTATTTCAGTTTTCAAGTATAATTTTTCAACTATTATCGGCAACCCCAAATTAGCAAAACTCACAAGATAATGGAACGATGGGGAATGGTGGAAAAAATTTGGAGGGATGAAATAAGCATGAAATGGAGGTAAAATTTTTGGATAGAAGGTATAGGTGGTAGTAGGCTCATTGATTTTGATTATGGGCAAAAAACAAACAATGTGAGACTTGACATTGTTAACTTTAGCAATTAAGAGGAGATGGAGAGTTTTTTGAATGAGAATTTTGGGGCGGTGAAAGCGAAGAACTCCTCGGACAAGGCGTTGCAGAGATAGAGGGACCTCTGTGGAGTTGTGAAGAACCCCAAGCGCAGATTTCGATTCATAGCCAATCAAGCTGCCGACATGCGCCAATCCAATCAAGTTTCACAAACACCAAACTCACTCACTCTCTCTCTGAGTCTACATATATAGACAACCTCCTGGTGTTTGTTCTATGTTTGTGTGGCGTAAGTATATGTTAGGGCAAGAGAGATTTCGGCTTATGAGAAGAAACAATAGACTCGGTTTTTCCCCATCTCGCGACTTCCCCGAAAACGGCTACCTAACAGCCTTGTCTCCCATCTCGCGACTTCCCCTTCCGCTACAGTACCATGCTAGCCCTAACGGTGTGCTACTGTAGCCTCGCCTCGTGTGTGTGTGTTGTGTTGTTGAAGGGTAAATCCAAATACGAGAGAAGAAGTCGACGACGGCGACGACATTGAGGATGGCGGAGCGTCTTGCATCGGAGGTAAATCGATTTGTGCGTCAATTTTGGAATTTTTTGATTTCGGAGTGTTTTATGGTTTCTGGGTTTCATTATCAGAGAGACAGAGAAGTATTTGGGTTTGCCGATTTGGTGCTAGATATGGGTTTGCCAATTTCTGGGTTGTGGGTTTAGACGAAGATGATTTGTGATGATTTCTGGGTTTGTATTTGGGTTTGCGTTCAAATTTTTATTTTTTTTTGTTAAGGGGTTTGATTTGAAGTTAAAAGTAAAATTTTGGTGTTTTGGCAATTTGTTTAGGATGAGATTGAGGCTATTGGAGATGTTTTACTATTAATAGAAGCGCTTGACTCTCTCTCTTACTGTTTAAAGAGGATAGATAATTTTTGGTTCAGGTTCCAATTCGGAAAAGTTTTCTGTAGAATCGATAGGTTTGGTGGAGTCTTTGTTTGAATCGAAATTTGGGGTGAAATTAGGGTTTTATGTGTTTTGGTTCAGTCGATGAAATTAGGGTTTTGATGGTTGGTTTTTGTCGCTGATTAGATGACTTATGGTCTAATAGAATATATATATATATATATATATATATATATATATATATATATAGAGTCCTCTTCTCCTAAGGACCACTTTAACTTAATAAAATAAGGACCTCCCTTTCCCGATAGAATTTCGATGATCCAAGCCGCTCAATGTGTTCAGAACGTGATTTTAAGGATAACTGTGAGAAATCAACAAAAAAAATGACCAGAAAGGCTTCATCCGAGCAGTTTTTGTTTGTTTTTTATCGAACGGTTCAAATAAAAATTGCTCGGATGAAGCCCTTCCCGGTCATTTTTTTTGCTAATTCCTCGCGGGTACTCTTAAAATCAAGTTCTAAACACATTGAGCGGCTCGGATCATCAAAATTTGAACAGGAAATGGGAGGAATGGAAAGGTCTTTAGTTTAACTACAATAAGGACCTCCTTATTTGAAAATGATTGTATATACATCTATTTCTATCGTACTTTTGAAGACTTTTTGTTCGTAATCTATTCTCAAATTGAGTAAAACTTAGTTGTGGTTTATGCAATTTTGATCAACGATTTGATCGATGTGCACTAGAAGTTAGCTTGAATCCAAGAAGAACGCCATGTCTATACAAGTATTCTGTTTTCTACTTTTACTGGTTCACATGTACTTGAACATTTATCTGGCTATTCTCTTACTTTGAACACCAAATACTTGTACACATTCAATTGCTCTTGTGCATATAATATGGCATGTTTTGTTTACATGAATTGTTCTCTAGTCAGTATTTGTCGATTAGATAATGCTCCCTAGATTTGGTTGTTGGTCCGTTTCTTACACATTGATTGATTTGTGAATTTGATGTTTGAATTTCATTGGATTTAATTCGACTAGGCTTTTTTTACACGTTGATTGATTTGTGAATTTGATGTTTGAATTTCATTGGATCTAATTTGACTAGGCTTTTTTGTTTGGGTAAATCAGCTTGAAATAAAAAGAGGCTAACCAAATATACAAGTTTGCAAGGGGCATATATACCCTAGGAAACAAAAGAAAAGAAAGAAAAGAAAAGTGTGTACTCCTCGGCACAACCCACCGGGGAGGGATAGTAACAAATTCATACACAATAGGATTAGCAACCAGAAAGTTATAACACCAATTACAAGATAATATAGCCTATTGCTAATCTGCAAAATTTGGGCAGCAAGTCTGATGTATATGATCACTTCCATGCCCTTCCGCTATTGTCCAAAGTTCGTTGCTCAAATAATATCAACTTCAGTTCTACAATAGTACTCCCCAACTTCCAAAATCAAGATCAAGGTACAAATTACTAGTTAGTCCCGTAGCTTTTTTGGATCCCAAAATTTGCTATTTGCTTGCTCCCCTTGCTCCAGATTTGCATGCTTTCTTGGACATTGTCATGGGTTGATGGTATCCTTCTAAAATTGTTCTTTTTCTTAGACGAGATGGTTGTGTTAATCTTGTAGTGTTATGGCTACGGTTTTTCCTGACAAAGACTTTAGAATGAGCGATCTGAAATGGAACACACATTAGAACCGAAAAGTTTGTATTCACACTGTGTAGGTAGACTTGATAACATATACCCATGGATCCATTGGTTCTTGCCCAAGTTGTTTGTCCACGATTTTCATAATAAATATAATAACATTTCTAAATGAAAATCCACCGCGAATACATACATTTTCATACCCAAAAGGTTTCCCCAAAACCATTCACGAGTACTATCATGTTCAAACGATTACAACTTTGACATTTTGGTCCCAATTTCAAAATATTCGTCAAAAGAAAGAGAGTTTAGAGGTTTACATATTTTCCCTAAGTCAAAAGAAAACATATGAAATTAAAATTACATCTTCAAAAGAAGTTTTACAAAAGATGCCATGGTAATTCCTCTGTGTTAGCCTTCAAAAGTATGGTCAAATGCACAGCAAGCACTCCATGTCAATGCCCTTGAGGTGTACCTGAAAATAATGATAGGTTGAGCTACACTAGCCCAGTAGAGAGTTCTATGCACAAACTATGTATTGATGAATAATCATTGCACTAGAAAGAACATAGTCAACAACAAAGTTTCACAAATGAACAGGAGCATGCGACTGAATGACCAACACAATCCATAAGCACGTCATTCAATATTTTCCAAGGTTCTCCATTTTCATTATGTTAAGTGTTCTCTATTTCATTTCCGGGCATTAAGGACCCCGTGCGTCCCATGTTCATTCCGACATCACACCATACGGTGGATCCGTGGCTTTCTTATGTATTTCCAGGCATTTAGGACCCTATGCGTCCCGTTTTCGGCATCACACCTTATAGTGGATCCGTGGCTTTCTTCATATCGTTCTATTTCTTGTTTCTCATTTCACATTCCTTAATAACCTCACATAAACCTTCAATTGGATAGACGACGACGGCACCCCTTACTCATAAGAATTGACACGTTTCTTTTGTACCACAAGAGTTCAAGATGATAGATTGATCAATGTGTCATTTGAAGTATGAACAATCAAGTTTGTAAGTGATTTGGAGGTGATTAGAATGTGTTAGAAGTGACCGAGAGTCAAAACAATCGACGGAGGAGCAGCAAGAGCAAAATTGGACTTAAGGTCCTAGTATCGATACGCTTTAAAATTGTATCGATACAACACAAATTGTCCAGAAAGATAACCTTGTAGTATCGATGCAACACTTAATGTTGTATTGATACCATAACGTTTCGAGCAGCGATTTTGCAGGTTTTCAGAGGCAAGCATGACAACAAAACCCAACGATCTAAGGCATGATCAAAGCACAACAATCACTCATAAATACAAAGAATGAGCAAGAAATCCCTACCTTGAAGTTGGAGAGCTAACACGGAAAAAGATCGGGCCACCTGGACCTTAGAGCTCAAACTTTGAATTTCGCCCAAACTACTCCTCTCTAAGCTGAACCGGACAAGCTATGAACTCAAAAGCATGAGAGCAAGGTGGAATGAAGGTTGTTTTGCATGGGTTGCGTGTTTTGGTGGGAGTTTTACGGTGAGAGAGAGAGAGAGAAGAGGGAGACCGAGAGAGAGATGAAAGGGGGATGGGATACGCCTGGGAAATTTTTTGAGGGCGTGTGAGTGTTAATCTCACACTTCTTCACTTATATACACACACACAAAGTATATCATACTATTACCCCTCCACTAAACACATTGCCACATAAATTCCCAAATCATATATACACATAGCATTTCACATTAATCCCATTTCTCGTATTTATGAACCTTTTAATAATTTCCGAAAAATACGGTCCCTCACATCCTACCCTCCTTAAAGAAAATTTCTTCCTCAAAATTCAATCATGATCAATTTAAATATACACACATAAACGTGCTTAAATCATACCAACAATCATCTTGCAACAAGGATATTATCTTTAAAGCTCAAATTTAACAACTCACATCGCTTCTCTAAGCCAAAAATAAATGCGGATACTTCTCCCTAACCTCATCTTCTCGTTCCTAAGTCGATTCTTCTTTACCTTGGTTGCTCCATAAGACTCGCACTAATGGTATCGTTTTACCCCTCAACACTTGATTGCGCGAATCTAGGATACGTATCGGTTCCTCCCCATACGACGCATCGGCTTCTAACTCAAGCTCGGGCTAGTCTAGGACATGAGACGAATCCGGTTCGTATTTTCTCAACATAGACACGTGGAACACATCGTGCACTCCCGAAAGTTTTGGTGGCAAAGCCAAGCGATACGCGACCTCCCCAATCTTCTCGATGTGTCAAATGGCCCTATATAACGCGGTGAAAGCTTCCCTTTCTTCTCGAAACGTAACAAACCCCGACACAGCGATACCTTAAGAAAGATGTGATCCCCTTCTTCAAACGATAACGGTCGGCAGCGACGATCGACATAATTCTTTTGTCTACTTTGCGCGGTTAACAATCTTTGACGAATCACTTTAACTTGCTCGGTTGTTCTCTCTTGAGCTTCCAAAAGGTGTTGGCAAATTGCTTTCATGCTCTTGGAGGTCTCCTTAATCATATCTGGCCCTACTAATGTAGCCTCGCCTAATTTGGTCTAACATACGGGTGATCTACATGGTCTCCCATACAAAACCTCATATGGTGCCATCTCGATACTCAATTGGTAACTATTATTGTACGCAAATTCGACTAACGGCAAATGATCCTCCCAACTACCCTAAAAATCCATGACGCAAGCTGGAAGCATAGCCTCCAAAATCTAAATCGTTCGCTCGGATTGACCATCAATTTGAGGATGATACACGGTGCTAAACAAAAGATTGGTGCCAATAGCGGCCTGCAAACTCTACCAAAAGCGTGCGGTAGACCTCGGATCTCGATCGAATACGACAGAAACATGAATTCCATGGAGATGGATAATCTCTCGAATGTACAATCGGCTAAGCGTGTCAGTTGAATCGGTGACTTGAATAGGCAAGAAATGAGCGGTCTTGGTCAAATGGTCCACAATCACCCATATAGCATCATGTCCCCTTGGCAACTTCGGTAAACCCGTAACAAAATCCATGGTCACGTTCTCCCATTTCCACTTGGCCACTGGCAACGGTTGTAACTCTCCCGCGGGTCGTTGATGTTCGGCTTTTACTTGTTGGCGCATGAGACACTTAGACACGAAAATAACGACATCCCTCTTCATTCCGAACCACCAAAATTATCTACGCAAGTTGTGATACATTTTTGTCTCTCCCGGATGAACGACTAACGGATAATGGTGGAACTCTCGTAAAATTTCTTCCCGACACGAGATGGGTATGAACAATTTTCCTTGATAACATAAGCCTCAATCAATATGAATCATCCAACCTTCTTGAGCATTCCCACTAAGGAATTTAGTACGAAGTTCCTCCGCTTTCTCGTCATGTTGTTGTGCTTCAATAACTCGATTTGATAAAGAAGATTGAACGGTCAAATTGCATAAGGTAACCCCATCTCGTACTTCCTCAAAGTTGAACTCGTTGAATTCCAAATAATTCATCATTTTCCACTCATAAATCGCTAGAATCGCAAGGTGTCACATCCACGATTTTCAATATAATAATAATAGTATTTTCAAATGAAAAAAAAAAACCATTGCGGGTATACATGTCAACATCCCAAATACTTTCGCATAATCTATTTAAGAAAAAGACTAAGTTTAAACGGAATACAATACCGGCATTTTGGTCCCAATCCATAAATTGACAAAAGATGAGGAGTTTAGAACATACATTGAAAAATTAAAATTTTACATCTCTTAAAAAGGTTTTGCCCAATACATCAAAAGAATCCTCCCTTGATAGCTTTCAAAATGATGATGACAGATGCACGTCAAGCACTCCATGCCAATATCCCTGTGATGTACCTAAAAATGATAGGTTCAGCTAAACTAATCCAGTAGAAAAATCTATACTCAAGCTATATGAAAATGAGATGAATTATGCTCCAGGAATGAATGAGTTTTTAACGAACGAACACGGGCAACGAAGGTTTACCAAATGAACAAGTGGACACTGGCCTCAATGCTTAAAACGTCTTATTGAGATTCCTATCGATGCACAATTTAAACTAGAAGCTGTACTAAACTCACCGTAAGCTGAACAAACCCACAATGTATTCTCAAACACTTCATTTACTTCACATATGGGCACAACAATTTATCTCGATTTCACATCCTCAATTACCAATCTCTTCCCCATAAAACTTTTCTTTTTGATTTCAAAATGATTTGTGAAAAACAAGACCAATACGGTCACACTCTGTTGATTCGAGTTTGAATAGCTGGAGTCCGTGGATTTTGTGCACGAATACCGAAAACCATTGATTCATTTAAGAATACCGGAGGATTTTTAATCTTTCCAAAACCAAAATCAACCAAAATCCAATCCTTAAAACAAAATATTGAATAAATCATTCATTTGTTCCTTGTTGAAAAGATTACCCGAGGATTCTCGGCAACGTCAGAATGTCATGAGATGGACTCTCTTTAGTTATAGAGTCTAGGAGGACACCGACGATGTTGACTTGTGCATTTTCCATCCTGTCAATTCTTTTGAAATAAGTTGCTACAGGCTATCACTGAGCTCTTATACTTTGCTGTCTAGCCATGCCGATATCAAAGCAAGGGTCTGAAATCAAGAGCCAAACCTACTTAGGATCGTCCGCCTAGTCCGTTTGAAGATTTGATTTGGGGTTCGACTCTCAATCGGTCACAACGGAAGCTCTGGTCTGCACTTTGTCAAGGGAGGATTCTCCACCAACCGCTCCACACGAGTCCCCTCCATCTACTCCGTGCCCACTTCCGTCTCCAAAACTTGTTAAGACAGAAGCTCTAGCCATGGCAGATGCTCCACCCCCGAATCTCGCTACTGTTTTGGCAGATCTGCAGCACAATTTGGCCATTATGCAGCAAAGGGCCGACCAGGCCGATGCCTCTATGGCCAATCTTCACACCCTAATCGAAGAGCGACTTCCTCTTGCAGCAGGAAGGGAAGGCGATGAAAGGCAAGAGCGGGAAGTCGTTGTCGAAAAGGTCCCTCTGGTCGAAACCCCTGCTCCGAACCCATAAATGGCTGAGTTAATCGCCGAAATGGCTGAGTTAATCGCCAAAATGGCGAAACTGGAAGCAGCAGTCTCTAAGTCCAAAAAGAAAGGAGCAGGAGGTCTAGACATGGATCGCCTTTGTCCATTCCCGAATGCACGGTTGCCCGAAAGATTTAAGATGCCCGACTTCGCAAAGTTCGATGGGATTGGAGATCCGAAAACTCACCTGTTGGCTTATCATGGTGCAATGAAATTGCACGGGGTCGAAGAAGACGTGATGGCTCAGTTGTTTCCACAAACTCTCGCTGGTCCCGCTTTCCAGTGGTTCTTATGACTCGACATTGCCAAAAGAAGAACGTGGGAAGATATTGGCACTGCCTTCAACGCTCAGTATAACTATAATGCTCAACTCAAGATGACCACCCGGAAATTGGAATCAACTAAGATGAGTGCAAAGGAGTCTTTTGCAGAGTTTATCCAGAGGTGGAGGGCTAAGGCAGCTCTCATGATTGATCGCCCGAGTGAAAAGGACCAAATCCGCATCATCTCCCGCAACCTGCAGCCGGACTTTGTTAAGAACCTTGTATTGGTTCAGGGGGCGAACTTCGAAACTTTCTATGATTCCGGCCTAGCCATCGAAAAAGCTCTCCAAACAGGTGTTCTACCTAGAAGTGACACCTCCTCCTCTACCTCGGCCTCAAAGTCAAAACCCCATGCGTACACTAGAAACAGCACTGCTCTGTTTGGTGGTAACAATTATGCCAACGCAACTTCCAATAACAACGCCTCTGCCCAAAGCTCCAATCACATCGCCGATATCAACCAAGTTCAAACCCCTCAAAGGCCCCAGAATCGCAACCAACCCCGTAACTTTGCCAATTTTGAGGCACCACTTTCCTCGGTATTGGAGAAGTTAGTCAAAATCGACCATCTTAGGCCTCTGGCCCCGACTCCACTTCCTCAAAATCCACCCCCCAGCCATAACCCCAATGCTTTCTCTGCATACCACCAGATGCCCGGCCATTACACTGACTCTTGCTATCGCCTTCGACATGCGATACAAGATTTGGTGGACAATGGCACCCTTCCAACTCCGCTTACTAAACCCAATGTCATTACCAACTCCTTGCCCAAACATGACTCTAACCCTCAAGTGAACCAAATAACTCTCAGCTCCACCATATTCAACCCCACTGACCATATTGCCTCAGCCAACAACTCTAGACTAGTCGTACCCTTTCCCTTTGAGCCAAGCATAAACATGATGGCAGCCGGATGGGCCATGGAGGACAAAGCTAAGGAATGGGAGGAGCTTTGTACAGATTGGATCGAGCATTACAACATGGGGTTTCCTGCACACCCTCAGGTCAATCAGATATGGTTAAACCAATGGGAAGGCGAGTGGAAGGCAGTACAAGCTGACCCTCTAGATGGTCTCTCTTTATTCACACTCTTCTACCAGTCCGAACTTGACCAAGTCGAGGTAGAAGATGAAGGATACGTGTGGGATCCGCAGCCTGATGCATGGCAAATAGGTTAAGGTCTCAAGACTGATTTGGACCAGAGTGATATTAGTAAAGAGTATTGGGGATACTATCAAGAAGGGGAAGTCATGCCCGACGTCCGTCGCCCGCTCGGTGCCATGTTACCTCTGGTAAATTCAATTGCAGGCACGGTCGATCGCCGTATCCATGAGTTTGATCCTACTCTAGATATCGTTTATGTGGAACAACCTTGCCCTATCGTTTCTGCTCCTGGGGATGACTGCTCAATCATGGTCCTGGATGCACCTCCCGTTGACCTTTGGGATGTAAATGAGACCGTCAAAACTCCGCCGCTTGCCGATATTTAGGATGTAGACAACATTGTCAATTTGAACATGGGAAGCGAAGTATGGACTATCAACACCGCACTTGTCGATGGAGGGTTTTGGGACGTTCCGTTTGTCATCAATCCGGGAACACCCTTCGAAGAAGATGTTACACAAGACCCTGCTTTCTGGGATGGATTAGTGATGAAGGATTTGGAATGGGACTCAGCCCTGGGACTAGACTCGTCCGCAATAGTTGCATCAATGGACAAAGGAAAGCGCAAGTTGGAGGATGTGCCAGCTGACCTATGGGATTTTATTGACTCGTCTTCCTGGTGGGATGTTGCCAACGCCACGAGGAGTGGCCGAGTATTCCAGCCATCCAATCTACAGGCCGGAAGCTCATCCAACCCGCTTGCTCAGAAAACCACCGCTCCCGCCGCTTAGAGGAATGATCCGATTGTTTTGAGTGGGGTTCCCGAAGAAGACGTTATTCTAAAACAGCTCGAACGGATCCCTGCCGCTGTGTCTATCTGGGGTTTGATATCGTCGTCAAAGTAGCATCACGAAAAGTTGTCCTCAGCATTGGCCCGGCTCACGGTACCAACCGACATTGCCCTCGAAGCCATGATCGCTCTAGTGCTACCGCTTCTCTCCAAACAATCCATCACGTTTACCGAGAAAGACCTGCCCGTTGAAGGAACCGTTCATAACCACCCGCTGCACATCACCGTCAAGTGTCAGGGGCATTGGGTGCCAACTGTGCTAATTGACAATGGTTTTGCCATTAATGTTTGCCCAATGAGGGTTGCCTACTGTTTGGGACTTATAAAGAATGATTTAACACCTTCTAATCTAGCTGTCAAAGCATATGACAGCACTCGCCGTGTGGTGGAAGGGACTCTGATTCTCAAACTCGACGCTGAGGGCTTTGAAATGGACATAGAATTCCACGTGGTCGATATCCCCGCTACCTTCAATCTGCTGCTGGGCATGCCATGGCTTCATAGGGCCGACATCATGGCGGTGCCTTCGACTCTACATCAAAAGGTTATGCTGTGACTCCCTACCGGAATGCTGACAATTTGCGGGGATTCTGGGATCCGCCTGCTCTCGGATGATGGAACGCCTGTTTTGGGGATCATGCACGGGGAAGAAGACTCAGACTTTGGAGGCTTCTCTTTCGACACGCCAGGCTCAGTCCTCACCATTGCCATGGATGATGATTTTACCATAAGTTCAACTGTTCTCGAGATGATGAGAAAAATGTCATTCATGCCTAGCTTAGGACTTGGGATCAACCAATGGGGGATCACTGAGTTCCCTGTCTTTCCTTTCACCGAAGGCCGCTTTGGATTGGGTTACACACCACTGGCCAAAGGTGCCAAAAAGAGGAAAGATACGAAAAAACCTCGAACCCTTTTTGGTAATCGTGACAGCTATTTTGTTCGGGAAGGAGGAGGCTTTGCTTACTCAGGACAGATAGAGCCGTTTTAGGATCCAGAGACTTGCACTTGGCTACCAGGTTTCGAAATCCTTGTTGCAGACACCTGGTCTAATGATGAAGAAGAGATAGCCAAAGAGGAGCTCGCTAAGGGGGACTTCATGAAATAGCTGACTCAGATCAAGGAAACGGCTGACTGGCTGAAGGTTTTTGATCAAGGAGATCTGGAGATGCTATTCTCCTAGGTAGGTTTGGTTGGCAAGGGCGAAGAGGCTGAAGTGCTGATGCTTGGGCCTAACTCATTGGATGCTCTCGAGGATCCTACCTCTCTCATCGTGGAGGCCAAGGGAAGTATTAATAACTGCATTTTCACTCCACGCCTGACATGCATTGATGATATATCTGAATCCGACACAGAGTCTATTAAGTCTAGGTCTAGCTCAGAGTCAGAGTTTGTGCCTCTCGGCCCTCCGCGTCATAGCTTTTACTTTGAGTTTGAGTCGTCTGTACTTGGCAACCTAGTTGGGTTTTATGAAATGCATGATCCTGCTTCTGATTACTTTGTTAGCTTCTGTATAAACTGTGTCGACCCTAATGATGAAGGAACAGACTTCGACGGGAACATTTCGGCTGAGTTGTGTTCCCTCATTGAAAAGGAAGACGAAAGACATGCTCAGCCTCTAAAAGAAGAAGTAATTTTTGTAAACTTGAAAGATGAAGATGACCCCAGCATGATGCAAATTGGTGCAAATCTGTCCCCGAAAAATTGCACCGGAACAATAGAGCTGCTCAAAGAATTCCCTGAGGTCTTCGCATGGTCTCACAAGAATATGCTCGGCATCGATCCCGAAATAGTACAGCATCGAATTCTGCTGGAGCCTAGGGCTATTCCTGTCAAATAGAAGCTCTGTAGAATGAGACCGAACTGGGTTCAGAAAATCAAAGAGGAGGTTACCAAGCAGATTGACGCAGGATTCTTGAGGGTCGCAGAGTATCCCAAGTGGGTCGCCAACATCGTGCCTGTTCCTAAAAAGGATGGAAGAATCCGAGTCTGTGTTGACTTCAGGGACTTGAACAGGGCAAGCCCCAAAGACAGTTTTCCCTTGTCACATATCGACGTGCTTGTGGACATCACGGCGGGGCATACCTTGCTCTCTTTTGTCGACGGATTCTCAGGATACAACCAGATCTCTGTGGCACCTGAGGACCAAGAGAAAATGACATTTGTTACAGAATGGGGCACTTATTGCTATGTGAAGATGCCATTTGGGTTGAAGAACGCCGGCTGCACTTTTCAAAGGGCCCAAACAACCTTGTTTCACGACTTTATCCATAAGACCGTTGAGATCTACGTCGACGACATGATTGTGAAGGCAAAGGAGGAAAAGGACTATCTTCCTTCACTCAGGCAGGTTCTTGAGAGGCTCCGTAAATACAACGTATGTCTGAAGCCGCAAAAGTGCACATTTGGGGTCACAGCAGGCAAAATGTTGGGATTTCTAATCACTACGAGGGGAATCGAAGCAGATCCTTCCAAAATCAAGGCAATTCTCGAGATGGAGCCGCCGAAGTTCGAGAAGGGTGTGCGAAACTTCCTGGGAAAGGTCCAGTTTATCAGCAGATTCATTGCCAAGTTAACCTTAACTTGTGAACCGTTGTTCCACCTGCTCAAAAAGGGTGTCCCATTCTAGTGGACGGATAAATGCCAAACCGCTTTCGAATCCATTTAAAGATACTTGTAGAATCCACCTATACTAATACCGCCTACGCCAGGTCACCCATTGATTCTTTACCTGTCAGTCACTCTTACGGCCATGGGATGTCTACTAGCGCAAGAAGGGAGCAATGGGATCGAAAAAGCTATTTACTATTTGAGCAAGAAAATGGTGGGGTCTGAAGAGCGCTATACCCCTTTGGAAAAGACATGTTGGGCGCTAGTTTGGGCTACCAAAAAGCTTAGACACTACATGCTAGCCTATTCAGTGAGACTAATTTTTCGGATGGATCCTATCAAGTATCTGTTCGAGAAGCCCGCGCTCACCCATAAGCTAGAACGTTGGTTGCTTCTGCTGGCTGAGTTCGATCTCCAACACGTCACGAGGAAGTCTGTGAAGGGCCGTGCCATGGCAGAATTCTTGGCTGACCACCCGATCGACGGCTCGGAGGACGTGGACTTCACCTTCCCCGATGAGGATGTGCTGACTGTAGTCGAGGAAGTTTGGACGCTCTATTTTGATGGAGCTACTAATCAAAAGGGGTTCGGGATTGGAGTGTTGTTGATCACACCTGTCGGCGCTCATATTCTGCTTGCTTTCAAGTTAAATTTTGATATTACCAATAATCAAGCTGAGTACGAGGCCTGCATTGTCGGAATGGAAGCTGCTATTGCTTTAGGGGTCGAGAAACTCGAGGTGATCGGAGGTTCAAACCTGGTGGTCTCTCCAATGGAGATTGGAAGATTTGTGAGGAAAAGCTGAAGCCTTATCACCAAGATTTGAAAGAACTGATTCCTCGCTTCAATAAGGTGACTTTCATCCATGTTCCATGCTTGAAGAATCAGTTCGCCGATGCTTTGGCGACTTTAGCTTCAATGATTGAACTTCCAACAGGTGTTAAGCTGCGGCCGATTGTGAGTGAGCAGAGGGATTTTCCTACTAATGAGTACGTCAACGCCATCGATGATGTCGTCAATGATGGCCTGCCCTGGTACCATGACATTTGGAACTTTGTGGAACGCGGGGAGTTTCCTGCCGAGGCCACGAAGAAAGATCGTATTACTTTGCAAAGGTTTGCTTCTAAGTACATTATCTGCGGGGGGAAGCTGTATCGAAGGTCTCACTGTGGGATGCACAAGCTCTGCGTCAACGGTGCCGAAGCAACGAGAATAATGGAAGAAATTCACTAGGGAGTCTACGGACCTCATATGAGTGGTGTCATGCTCGCAAGGAAAATCCTCAGGCAAGGTTATTACTGGTCCACAATGGAATCGCAGTGCATCGATTACGCGCGGCGCTGTTACAAATGTCAAATCCATGCAAATCTGCAGCATGTTCCTCCGTCTGAATTGTACAGCATGACCTCACCATGGCCTTTCTCTATTTGGGGCATAGATGTTATCGGCATGATCAGACCGTCTGCTTTAAATGGTCATAAGTTCATACTAGTGGCGATAGACTATTTTACCAAGTGGGTCGAGGCTGAGTCCTACAAAACCCTGACAACGGTTCAAGTTGCCCAATTCATTCGAAAGAACATCATTTATCGATACGGTGTTCCTCAGGCATTTGTGTCGGATAATGGAAGTCATTTTCAAAGGAAGGGTTCTGGAGCTCTTTGAGAGATTTGGCATTGAGATCCATCATTCAACAACCTATCGTCCACAAACAAATGGGGCGGTAGAGGCCGCAAACAAGAATGTCAAGATGATCATCAAGAAAACTGTTGAGTTTGCAAGGGATTGGCACGAGTAGCTACCTCTCGCCCTATGGGGGTACCGAATGTCGATCCGCACTTCAACTGGTGCAACCCCCTTTTCCTTGGTCTATGGGATGGAGGCAGTGCTTCCTATCGAGCTTGAGGTCCCGTCGCTGAGAATCATGGCTGAAAGTGGTCTCGAGGAATTTGAATGGTTAAGCGGGAGATTTGTCGAACTGATGTTGTTTGATGAAAACGGCTCCGAGCTTTGTATCACATTCAAGGGTATCAACATCGAATTGCTCACGCGTTCAATAAAAGGTGAAATCCAGGGGCTTAGTCGAAGGAGACATGGTTACAAAGGAAATCTGTGCCCCAGTGTTTGATCATCGCGGGAAGTTTAGACCGAAACGATATGGGCCTTACATCATCAAGACCATCCTATCCAGGGGTGCCGCTAAGCTCATCGACCTCGACGGCAATGAATTCAACACCCTGGTCAATCTGGATCAACTCAAGCGTTATTATTCCTGAGAGATGCTCGTTGGATCGAAAACCACAAGGGTGGGGGATTCCAAGTAAAAGTTAGAGCAGCCTGCTAGACCAAAAACCTAAGGAGGCAGTCTAGGCAAAAAATAAATAGGCAAAAGTCGAAAGCTCGCTAGACCGAAAACCTAAAAAGGCGGTTCTAGGTAAAAGTTAGAGCGTAAAAGGAGAGATAAAATACACGAGTGAGCCTTTGCCTGAACTATATTCTGACCTGATTCCTTGAAAAGGGATACGTAGGCAATCTCACCTTGAGATTTGGTCATATTCTATCAAAAGCTTGATCCAGGGTTGACATTTTTGGGGCCACATCACAGGTTGAGGAGGTCAAGCACAAGTCAAAGTTGCATTGAAGGAAATCAAGAAAGGGGGAAGCCCATTGTCTTTCAATTTTATTACAAATTACTACTTCTGATACATAAGCTGAGCATAAAAGCCTTAAAACGGTTAAAGCATGAAAAACAGAATGAAATGCTTGAGAAGCCTAACTGCTCACAGCTTATTCTAAGCATAGCAAAGTGGTCCGGAGTCGGTCGATATTTTCCCTTGCATTTACATCCGCTCTCAACCACTGTCTGTAGCGATTCCTTAGTCCAGTGGTAAAATCTGGCATTTCTGCCTGAAGGACTCTGAGGCCCCAGTGCCCCAGATAACCGTTGAGTGTTTGAGCATTGAAATTGGGAACGCGAAAATTCCCAGTACTGATACGGTGATTCTCCTGAGAGACGCCCAGTTGGCGAAGGATGTGGTCGGGAATATAGAAAGTGAAACTTGTCAATCCTGCGATCACCATCCTGTCAAATCCATTGGAATGAATAGCCATATCCGGGAGGTCCAGCCAGGGGCACCTCCAGACGATCTCGTCGGGCTGCATTTGCTGCATGAATTCTTACTAACCTTCTATATCCATATTAGGGTATTGCATCTCCCTTTGATGAATCCTTTTTGGAAAAAGATTCCAATCTTCTACCGGTGGGTGCAGTAACCCAAGCTTGTCCGATAGCCACAACTGCATGAGTGAAAAGACAAGCAAGAAACCAGATATAACCTGAGCGAAAAAACAAGCAAGAGATAGGGAGCAACCTAAGCCGAACGTTGAGGTAAAACGAGAAAGTGTGAAAAGCTGGAAAAAGGTGAACGGAGTGAGTTTACTTGAAGCAGAAGCGGACTCCCCCTAAAGGTGTTCGTTTGACCTGTGTACACCAAGTCCAAGCCTAAGAGCATCTCCGCTAAGACAAGGGGCACCACATTCCTCCGTGCCCCCATTTGAGCAGCGATGCTCACCAACGAAGGACACACCCGCCCATCGGCAGGAATGAGCAGGTAAGCGGCTAGCAAGCAGATTACCAAAGCGAACCGACGCCGAGCCTTGTCTTCCAAATTGCCATCTGGACTGTATCGCTCAATCAAGTGCATGATATTGATTTGGCCACCTTCGAGCAAAGTGTTGGCCAAAGCCCTAGAAATGTTGAGCAAGGACACCAATAGGCCTGGCTTGCTAACCTGATAAGAAGGAACGACGAGTGTCGCAAACACAAATGTCCGGAGATATGCCTGAAATTCCTCAATGGTCGGACATATCTCGTCATCGCCAAAACAGAAGACATGCACGTCAGGATCCCAAAGCCGGAGAGCAACCCTCAAAAGTGCTGGCCGAGGTGGCATGTGACGAAGATACCGGAACGAGGCAAGGCCGTGGTATTAGAAGTTTAGCCAGTCAATGCTCAAAAGTTGTGCTAGCTAAGGCCTGAGCAAGGTTGGGAGTTGGTTTTCCATTTGGAAATGCAGTGAGGTGTAGAATATCAAAATGGATATGGTGTGTGGATGGAGCAATGCGTGCATCTCCTCTTTATTGGCCAATGAATCATCTTGTTTCTTGTGTCACATTCAAAGCCAACCACTAAAGGTCCAAACATCCTTACAAGTAAGGACTCTACCTCCATCCTTATAAGTAAGGACTCTGCCTCCTGAAAGCCCAGAAACCGTGTTCAAAACGTGTGACAATGAAGACAAGGGACTCCCAGAAAAAAAGGACAGTTGGTCAGACAAGTGGATCTGCATTAGACCTGACCAGCGCATGCCAGTTATTTACTGGAGTATACGTGTCCCTCGATTTTGGTGTATGCCATCTCAATAGTGGCGCACGCCAGTCAGGATACCAGAAACAGTTTCTGCAGCAGCTGCTGTCGTCGAGTGTACGTTTTCGATCACGGGGCCTGTCTTGCAGGTTTGATGGTTCATACAAGTCATGAATGATATATGGGACTATTCAAAGCGCTAGATACCAAACGTCGCGTCTAACGAAGATTTCAGGCATCCGGCGGCTCGTTTCAAGTTCAAATCAAGATTTCGGGAGGTCAAAATCCGTTCTAGGGACTTTTGCCAAGTATTTTCATACCGTACGCGTCATATGAGCATAATATGACTGCACGGGGGTGTCGGTTTCGGTCCGGGACTAAATCGATCCATCCTTTGTGTCTTATGTCCATTTTTGTGACATTTTTAGCATTTTCGGTGTATCCCTCGCCTCGGAGCATCTTTGCTGGTTTTGTCGATTCGTACAAATCATTGTACATCTATAGGGTCTTATCGAAGTGTCAGTTGCCCTTATTCAGGAGAATTTTGAATTTTGGCTCATTAATGCCCAAAATTTTATTATTTTCTGTGTGTCTCGGAGTACGTATCATATCCTGGGGCTCTCCTGTCCTATTTTCTTTTGAGCTAGGTCAGTCGTGTACATATGTGAGCATTTATTTGTCGATTCAAATCATTTATCAATGCATATTAGACGTTAGTGGATGGTTTACTCTTTTCCTTTGACAAATGCTCATCAAAAGGAGATCAATAAATGGAAAACGCAGTTATTATATACTAGCAAGACGATATCTACATAGCAAATGGTGGGAATGTACTGAAGCGGCCCAACGGCCTGAGCGAAACAAGCAACAGCATGTACTAGGCACATCCGCTCGAAAGTCAAAAAGGCACGCAGACCTCATCTCCAAAAAGTGAAACATCAAGTATCAAAGTCAAAAGACAGCAAAGTAACTGAAGCTTCGTGGTAGCCCTCAGTCGTCAAAAAGGTCCTCGTCGTCGTCGTCCTCTCTCTCCTTCGGGTCTACCTTGAACCCAAGATCATTGGCGGTGTCGTCGGAACCGCTACTGAAGGGCGAGTGCACCTCCTCCTCTTCCCTTTCCTCCTCCTCTTCCTCTTCTTCTCTTATCCTCTTCTATGATGGCCCCTCACCTAGCCTCTTCTCTGCAGGCCTCTTCCTTAGCTCTTTACGAAACTGTGGCTCGTCGCTTCTGGAGGCGATCGCGACTCCTCTGGTCCCGGGCCGTGTAGACCTGGCCTGCCTTTGCGTAATGGCTGGAGTGGAAGAGGATCCAGCTGTCTTCTTCTGTGGAGGAGGCCGCATGCTCTTTCTCCTAGGAGCCGCCCTAGCCTGTCCCTGCATGGTTATAATCATTAAACATTTAGCATGACTTGTACATATCGTATATACTGAAATGCTGAAAGCAGGAAATATCAAGAGCAGTTCTATCAAGCATGCATTGTATTAAGAGCAAACCTATCTAAGTATCAAACGCAGAGATAGAGCTGAATTTGGGATATACCTGCAGCTGTACAACCGGAGCCGGATCTGCCGGTGGGTAGCACAACTGCAGAGAGGCACCGCCTGCTATCGTGAAATTCCTTCTCCATGGCCAGCATCAGGCGAAAGGCATCTCGCACCCATTCCTTTGGCGCCTGTGTTTCATTTTGGGGATCAAGATCAAGTCAGTTTCAAAAGTAGTTCAAAGCATAGTGTGAGGATGACAAGCATAACAGAAAGCAAATCATACCGGCCCCGTGATAGTCACTGGCTCTGTCCTAGCAGGCTCAAACTGAACTGTAGCAGCTTCCCCCTGCGCGTCCCTCACTGCTAGGGTCCAAGAAAGCCGAGGTAGCCCGGTCGCTGTGGCATAGTCACTTTTCTCTCTCGAGCAAGCTACCTTGCTCCCCTGTCTCCGCCTCTCCTCACCAACCTACAGTGCCTCGCCTTGTACGGCTATGTGCTCCAACACCCCAAGTGGCCTTGCCAAGCGTTGCCTCCGGTAAACGGCATAGTCACGCTCAGGCCTCAAGAAAGAAGCAAGGCTAGCCGAAACAGTGAAGCATCGCAGCTCAGCTAGAGTGTACCTGTCTGTATGTGAAGTGTGAGGCGGAAGTGGCCCTGGAACCTGGTACTCAAGAAAGCCCAGCAACTGTTGCGTCACCTGGTCACCTAAGTATCACTGCCACCCAAAGGCCAACTCGAGTAGCACCTGGCTTGCTGTCACCACCCTGCTCCTCGCTAAGTACTCGGGCTCAGGCTTTGCATTTCTCCATGGATCCCACTCCACCTGCGAAACCATCTAAGGTTCAAAATTATATGGGCAACAGCGACAGCATTAAAGCAATTTAAAGGGCAAAGGGGTTGATTGAAGTGTTGCTTACCTGAGTACCCGACAGCTTGTCAAGGTATGACCTGAAGGCTAAGAGGCTCCCCCTCGATTTCTTCTTACCGTTGTACAAAGGCCCCCAGATCACGGTGCGTGGGAGCATCCTCAAGTTCGGGCACTTATTCTCCGGTGGGTACATCTTCAGCACTTCGTAAGCCCACAGCTGCAAGTGTTTAGGCAATCAAAGCATCAAAATACAGGTCATATGCAAATCAAGGACAAGTGCAAAAAAAAAAAAAAAAGGGAAATAGGGAATGAATTGCAAGCTTCGTTTCTTACCTCCCACACTCTCCAATAACTAGCAGTTGCTTTCTTCCCTCACGAGAACTCCCCCATAAAGCCGTAGCAGGTCCCCAAAGCTGCTCCTCCCCAGTCAAAGTCTGAAGCTGTGCGTAGGTCGCGGAGAGCCGGCAAGTAGGACAGGTGCACTTTAGCTCGTTTTGTTCAGGTACAGTGTGCCCCAAACAAGTACAACAAGTAGGCCCTCGCCATTTGCTCCACCTCCTGCTTCGAGTTCGGTACCCTCCCCTGCAAATACCTCTTGAACTGGTCATAATGAACGATCTCTGCTTCACCTGTCGGGGCTTGCACTAAGAACCACTCCAGTGCCCCCGTGTCCCTGTAAACCTTTGAGTCAAATGGGATAGGCTCTCCCTTTACCCTCAAACCAGTAAGAGCTGTAAAGTCTGATGGAGTCACCGTCATCTCCCCGATCGGAAAGTGGATGGTATTTAAGGAGTCCCACCACCACTCGGCCAGCGCAGTAAGCAGGGCGTGATCACTCTTCACTGCTGTCAAAGTGAGGATGAACGGCTGGAACCCTTCAGCATCCGCCAAATCCCTAACCCGCTCAGGTAACCCCCTGTACAGCTCAAGCGAGCTTGCTAGACTGCCATGGCCCTGAGTGCTGACTGCTCCTCTCTACATACAATGACAAATAACAAAAGAGGTTCATCCGCAAATGCAATTCAAACCCAATAGTCAGTCGAATTCAGAATCTCAAAAGAGACTCCACGGTCGAAACAAGTATTATGGGGTCGATCAAAACTACAGGGTACTCGTATTATTTTATCCAATTCTACTATCGGTCGAATCAAATCAAAGGCATTTCTCAGTCAAGTTCCGAACTATAAGGCATTATTTTCATCAGGGTACACTTTTTAGTTGATTTCAAAGGTATTCTGCTCACCAACCGGTCGATTCAAACTATTGGACACGCCATCCTGGCATTCATCATGTCATGGCATTCTACTTAGTCGAATTCAAGCTCAAAGGACTATGTCATCGGTCGTGGCAGCCTACAATTGATTCAAGCTTGGCCTTAGCAATTTTCGTCGAAGTTGTTGGTGCTCTGCGCTCCAATTTCGTTATGTCAAGTGTTTTATTAGTCGAATCAAGTTCCAAGGTCGAGGTATAGTATCGAATTCTGCTTACTAAGTTGAGTTACAGTTCAAGGTCTTAACCTACATGCATTACAAGCTATGCTACGCCATTTCAAACTACGTACAGTTACAATGACATAACATGAATATCAAAGCAAGTCCAAAAATATACTTGCGCCCAAGCCACGGATAGGTGTCCCTCTGGGTCCCTCAGTATGAGCTTTACGTCATAGCTATCCCGCAGAGGCGTGTAGCTCTCAACCCTGGACGGTATGAATAGGTGTGGCTCTGGTAAAGCATACGTGTCTGCAACAAACCTGGCACGGGGTGCCTGCCATAAGGACTCAGCAAGTGTCACGGCATGCTCGTAAGACCATATTTCCTCCCTTTTGAGCCTCCTCGGCTGACTCAGTCTCTCGCCCAAAGGCCTCCTCCTCGACCCTGGCTCCCTCGGTCTCTGCTCTCATGTGCTCCTCCTCCTAGGCTCTCTCAATCTGCCTTTGCCAATCCTCTCGCGCTGCTATAACTGTAGCCACCACTGCCGAATTTTCTCGGAGAAATTGGCCAAGCTCCTCCTCTGTCACAAACTCAGCAAAGTCTCCGCGCGTAATAGGAACGTGTGCCGAAGACCCCGCTGCAGGCCTAAACTCAACCTCCTCTATGGTTTCCCCCTGGGTAGTCTCCTCCTCAACCATTGGATCCTTACCCCTTATCGGGTCTCTCGGTGGTGTCTCCGGTCGATCATCACCGCCACCAATACCGCTGCCGCCGGCTTCGATCGAGCCCAAACCAGTGACTACCAAGCCTTCTACACCGCTCCGGGAGTCCAACCGATAAACCCGTGGATCCCCTGTACCGACCACATCTGGCGTACGCCCATCATCACCGCCACCTACCTCCGTTGCATGGCCATCGCTGCCGCCTGTGCTAATCGAAACCTCTGCACTGATACCTGCTTGAGTATCCTTCGTCGTTTGATCGTCAATTTGAGACCCCAATGTCTCGATTTCACCCCTCGGATGGTTCTCCTCCTCTCTGACACCGCCATTGTCGCCGCCACCACCACCAGATTCAGCCATGAGCGGGTTGGGTTGGGTGGATATTGCAAGAAGATGGAAGAATGAGACTGAGATTGAAGGATTTGAGAGAGTTTTGGAGTATTGGGAGTTCAAAACCGAAGGAATGGCGGTTTTTTGTCGCTTGTAGAAGTTTATACGACATGGAACAACGTTGGGCCAGATCTTGGCTCGGGTCTTTCAAAACTCTGGCGTACGCCAGTAGCATCTGGGCCTTAGGGCCAAATCACTCCCCGAGTTGAAATCCATTCACAAATGGAAGCCCAGGTGACCCCGCAGCACACTGAGGCCCGAGATAAAATTTTCCCAAGCAAAGACCCGTCCAATTTCAAATCAACGACGGTCCACCCGTCCAATTTCAAATCAACGATGGTCCACCCGTCCAATAATTTTTTTCCCCAACAGCGTCGATCCATCCGCAACGGGTTATTTCCCTAAGAGATTCCCCTTTCCTCTTCGATGGTCTGATTCGTCCTTTTCAACTCAATCAAATGGCAGTTCACATTGTCCATATCATCCCCAACAGCAGCGACCGCTCATCCAAAATCAACTAAGCAAGTTCATTAAAATTCGTGTATGTCCTATTCTGGATAGCCTGGAAGGGTGTCTAGAAAACCTTTGACGTTACTTATACCAAATCAATGGTGTTTCAAGTGCCGTCAAAGGGGGGCTACTGTAGACACCCTATTTTGGACTGTCCAGACCAACTTACTTACGGATTTTGATTCCCCAATGATGATTACGGTCAAGAACACTCTGAGGCTAATGGTGCGTTTGAGCTTTGAGTGTCCTAAACCTCATTCAAACCTATGTCGAGCCTTGCTCAGCCCTTTCAAGCCAGAACCAAATGACCTCAACAAAACCATACTTGCTTACGCCAGTATTGCGCTGGTGTGCGCTGGTCAACTGCCACGTGTCCGTCATCGACCGTTGGCTCAGTTGCCACCAGCGCATGCAGGTACAATAAAGGCGCACGCCAGTCAAAAGTCGGTCAAACATCACTATTCAACCACGTGCTCAGGACTTTTGTGGCCAACCTGACGTAGTCTATAGTCCCCTGATGATTACCATTGTGCAGCCGGCTCCCCCTTTCTCCTACACCACCTTTCAACCCAAGTCCCATGCATTTAATGCATGGGAGGCAATCTTCCTAACCTAACCAGCCCTTAACCCAAATGATCAACTCTCTCCTTAGTCCATTCCTAACCAATAAATACCCCCATTGCATTTATATGCAAGGGGTTCACAAGGTTACGACTCATAAAAAGAGCATTCAAGCCTTCTCTATCCTACTTCTTGCTTTCTTTCTTCTCCCATTAGTTGGAAGAGGAAGCCAACCCTCTTTCATACACTCATCACACCCCCATACTCATCATCCATCCCTTAAACTTCAAGTTCAAAGCTCAAACCTTCCATCAAAGGCCAATAAAAGTGTGGGCATGTGTGCCCCTTTTTCTTTCCTAGGAAGGGATTCCGTTCCCTTCCCAAGGATAGAAAAATGCCGGTTCGCGGGGGCACTTTAAGATGAACGACAAGCGCTCGCGAAAGTACAGAGTCGCCACTCGGGTTTAAAGGTCCGACACCTAAGGAATCGTATTTCGAAGCACTTGCTGCGCTGTTTTGATTTTGAAAAAGTTAATGAACCCGTCCGTCATAACCATATCTGGGTTCGGGAGCCAGGTTACGAGAGGGGAAGGGTTTTATGGCACATGGAGGAGGTGGGGAACGAAGTAAGTTCTCATCTTCATTATGTGTGTCGCTTTTAATTTCGAGTATCATCAATTGTAAGGGGAGGTGGGATAGATAGTCTGGGGATTAAGGGAGGTTAGGATTAAGGGCAAAGTTACCAAAATACCCCCTTGTTCACTCTGAAAGTTAAAGGGATTAAGGGTAAAGTTAATCCTCTTCTTCTTCTTTTTTTTGTAAAATGGAAACATTTTGAAAACAAGCCTAATAATTTTGATATGTAGTTTTTTTTTAGTTGGAAGCTTTACCTAATCAACTTTTGAATTTCTCTCTTTCTTTCTTTTCAATATGATTAGAAAAATATCAATTCTTTTTTTTGATTTGGTTAAAAAAATAGCAATTAACTAATCAACTTTTGTATTTTTTTTTCTTTTCAATATGATTAAAGAGTAGTCGGGATAATAGATAATTTTTTGGGTTCAAATAGAATCACTCATCTACATATTGCACTAGGGACAATATGAACAATATTTTTTTGTAGGGGTTCAATTTGGAGGGACCTTGGCCTGAATCAGTGTTCCTCTTTCGTTGCTCCGTGCACCCGTCTCTGAACCTGCAACAAGTCACTAGGGCTAGGACAGCCCAGTGACCCTCCGACGATCAAGTTAGATCTCAGAAGGGGATATAGATTTAGGGTCAGGGATAGATGGCATACCTCTTTAGGTTAGAGTCCCTTTGTATTTATAAACCTAGGTTTACTTGGCCTCCAAGGTAGCGCGTGGAAGTCACGCTCAGGTAACCGCCTCGGGTAACATCATAGGTGACGCACCGGATAAGGCGGTTACGAAGCACATGGCTAGACCTGGCCTAGGTGGTCCTATCTGCCACGTATTGCTCCTGGTCCCTTCCTGGTATGCTGTACTCCTTCCAGAGACCTTAATGAAATGCATACTTCGGCAATACCCCGAAGTATTAACCGGGGACTTGATATCGAACAATGAGATAAAATGGGACACGTGGCCCGTCTGTACAATCCCGTAGACTGAACCGATATGAGACCTCGGTCAAGGACGGTCTGGCAAGGTTACCGAGGCCATGACCGAAGCCTCCACAATAGCCCCTCAAGTCCCTGGAGCTTTGTAACCCTGCTCCAGGGTCTTGACCCCATTATATGAAACATCAGGCCTTGATAAGAGCACTTGCCTTGGTAAATTCCACCCAACCTGCGCCAGTGATGAGAGCCATGTGTCAAAAGCTGCCGAGGCCTCAGAATAGGAAGGCTATCTCGGCACGTGCCATGTCAGTTGATTGGTATGAAACGTCACTTCAGTGACACGCGTCATTAGGCCAATGGTCTAAATATTCGGTGCTTGTCCTTGGCGCAGAGCCCTTGATACTGACCGTTCGATGATGACACGCGTCGAAGATCTGACGGTTCGGTGCTCGACGCTTCGTTTGCCGCGCAGCCCTCCACCTTTCCCATTATAAATAGGGAAGATTGGAGCAAGGCGACTACTTTTGCTCCGCTTCTGAAGACGAATCGCCGCCGTCGTCCGTTTCCAGCTTTCAACCGTGATCTCACGCAGTTCAACCGCAGATTTCGTCATGAAATTGTGGTATGTTGATCTTTTCGACTGAAACTTCATATTTTGATCATTTTTTCGAAGTTTTTCATCATTTTTAGTTGTGCATTAACAACGGACCACATTCCGCCCCCTTTGGTCCGCGGCGGCGCAGGGAATCTCCAGCGCTGTTCTTATTTCGCCCGAGGCCCATATTCTTCCCGAGCCCCAAATTCTTCCCGAGGCCTATATTCTACCCGAGACTATAGGAATAGCACCAGTCCTCTGAGGCCCTGACCGAGGAAGAAGGTCCTAGTGAGGGGCGAAGAGAACGGGCCCCGAGGAGAGATGACCATCTTTACCGATGAACTTCCCTGAGCACATAGCTAACGGGTTTTTACACATTCTTTTCCTTGCTAGGTAGGAGCGAATGGTCATCGAACTCTCCTCGGACAGTTCCAGTAGCTCGATTTCTTCTGCCACCTTCGAGGAATTCTTTGAAGAGATCTGCTCCCAAGCCTTGAACCAAACTCCGATTGACCTTATTGAACCCTTCGATCCTTCGAGAACCCCACAGAGGATAACCGCTTTCGATCCAAGTATGACGGAGATTCCCAGCACTTCGGACCACGGGCCAGGGCCATTCGCCGATGCCCCAGAAGAGGTTCGGGGACGGAGGAGGCCAATGAGGCCTTGTCCCTATCGAAACCAATATTTTGATGGTACTTCGGCCGCCTACGTGGAATTCAAACGGGTTTATAGCGTTCCTCCCGACGTTGAGGTTTGCCTTCTGCCGAACAATGACCCCAGGGATCTCCCACACCAAGAGGGGGCGCTGATCTTTCCTTTAATGGCGATAACCGAAGGGGGAATTAGATTCCCCCTCCACCAATTTGTCCGACAAGTCCTTCGGACCCTCAACCTTACCTCCTCCCAACTTACGGTAAATTCCTACCGGATAATAACCAGCATCATAGAGTTGAAAAGGCAGTACAATCTGACCTTCGGGCTGGAAGAGCTTTTCGGGGTATATCTCTTAGGAGTCAATCGTGAACATGAGAGGTACTACTTATCTTGCCGATCAGGGTACGATAATTTCCTAATTGATCATCTATCTGACTCAGAGGAGTGGGCGAGTATATACGTCTCGGTAATCGGGAATTTCATGTTCGGTCCCGGGGAGAAAGTGGACACCACCACCACGATTCGGTTCGACAACGGATCCCCTGGTCGGTAAAAATTTAAC
Source organism: Rhododendron ovatum (assembly GCA_019656835.1). Lineage (NCBI taxonomy): Eukaryota > Viridiplantae > Streptophyta > Magnoliopsida > Ericales > Ericaceae > Rhododendron > Rhododendron ovatum. The sequence goes on from CM033800.1 coordinate 20,234,106, forward strand.
TTTGATACATTTGACACATTTGTCACCTTACAATATTGTGTATGTATTTACTTGGTAATTTATTCATGCAGCTGAGGGCGTCGTGCAGACGCTTTGGGAAAGAGCTGTTCGGGTGCAGATCACATCCGCCTTTGCAATCCCAATAACCAGCCGCTACACTCATGATTTGCTCGATTACGTTGCCTTTTACACCAGCTTTGAAGAAGAAGAAGTCGAGGCAACAAGGTGTTCCGAGGGCGGGCCGAGGACGTGGCCGAGGAGGGAGAATCACAAGAGGTGAGGGAAGAGCGGGGAGAGGAGCGAGGAGGGTAAGGGGAGAGCCCGAAGTCGAGGGTAGCACTTCCGCACCTCGTGGAGTCATTCGCGAGGAGATTGACCGAGAGACACCGGAAAGAACTAGTTTGAGCGCTGAAATGTCTGGTCGAGGCACCCGCGAGGTGTTGGATTTGAGGCGTCGAAGGCCGAGGGGAAGAGGCTACGGCTCTGCTACCGGCACCCCCGGCGCTGAGACTTCGAGGGCGCCTCCCGCTTCTCCCCATGAGCCCCCGGAGAAGAGACAACGGTTCGAGGACCGAGGGGATGGCCAAGGGGAAGGCCAAGAAACCATTGAGATCCCCGAGGAGGAAGAGCAAGCCGGAGGAGCCGGGAATGCCAGGGAGGAGGGTTGTGAATGGGTTAACTCGAGGGAGCTCCCCTGGGCCCCAGAGTTCCGCCATTTTGCTTGTCGGTAGATACATCATGCCGACAGCGTAAAGAACCTCAGGGTTGCGTTTGGGATGCTGAGGGGAAGCATACTCCTAAGGGACGCCCGGGCTGTTAACGGTCAAACCGAGGATTTAACCGCCAAGATAGCACAGGCCCTTTTCACTATAAGTCGTTTCTTTGATTCCTTTGATTTGACTCCTTTGATTTGAATATTGGAATTTGATTGTTTTTGATGTGTTGGTAGGCCGGCGCTTGGGCGCTCGTGGTAAATGACCGGTGCAAGGCACAAGAGCAGGAGATGGAGGTGCTGAAGAAAACCCTTGCTCAGAAAGAGGACGACCTAAAGGTGGCGAGGGAGACTTATGACCTTTATCTGGCCAACTTCCAGCGGTGCGACCGCGAATGGGTGGCTGCTGAGGGGAGAGCCAAAAAAGCTGAAGAGGATGCTAACACCTTGAGGGTTGTTGGAGCCCGAGAGGTTGAATTTGCGAAGAACAAGGGCTATGATGAAGGCTGGGACGCAGCTGGAGTAGAATACAAGAAGCAAGTCTGGGAAATAGAAGCCGAGCTACAGAGATCGGTTCTTGGACGGGCTTCGGTACGGGCACGAAGCCTTAATTAGCAAGCTTACTCTGCCAGAGGGTTCTAAGCTTCGAACCGTGCCTGAGCCCCCTCCTGAAGAGCTCGTGCTACCGGAGGAGGAAAGTGAGCAGGCATTGAACCCAGAGCCCTGAGCGTCCGAGAAGCAAGCTGACCCCAGCGCCCCTGTTCCCTGATGATGCACAAGACTTTACCTCTTCTGTAAAAGAAACACTTCGATCTTTTGTTTGAATAGTCGGTTAACTGGACGGCTCCGAACATTTGGAGTTTGCCGTTCCAGGGTTTGTACATGTTTTGATACCGATGCAGTAACTTTTTTCTTTCTTTGTGGTTTGTTGCTGAACGTCCATAATGCTTTTGTGAATGAATGCTTTCTTTTCCTCAATGCTTTATTTTTGAAATGCTTGTATGGTTGGTTTGCTCTTGGGTTATGATGCCCCTGCTTTGGTGAGACTTGAAAGGTTCGTTAGAAAAGTTTGACCGAAGAATTGACCGAGGAGTGTTTGCCAACCGTAAAAAGATGTTTAATCAAGAAAAAGTGATTTGATCCGAAGCCCCTACTTCAAGGAGGGTTGGTAGGGACCGAATCAGAAGTAATTATTTAATGAATATTGGGTTTGTACGCCCGCTTGTTTAATGGAAATGAGCCTAGCAAGTAGACGCGAGATGGTATTACTGCTAGGGGATGTAGGCCGGGGTCACGAAGGGGTGTGGCTTGTGCCATAGGTTCGTGACGCAGCGAGTCCGAGCAGTGGGGAGTTTCTGGTGGGTCGGTATAAGGGGCTCGGGGGGAGGCCGAGGATCCTTAAATCGAGTGACCAGAAATCCAGACGACCGAAGGGGCCTGGGCGACTTGGTGGGAATTTTGTCCGAGGGTATCACCTATGGGAGAACAATATCCCTGAAGTCAGTATAAAATGGTCCGGGCAAGAACGGACCGAGTAAGTAATTTAAACAGTCAGACTCAATTTGTACGAATAGTGCCAAAGAAGAAATTCTCATTCAAACTTGAAGTGCTGCCAATACATAAGCAAATTGCCTTCCAAACTGTTAAAAGAAAATGCAACATAATAAAGACTAGGCAGGCTTTGGTAACCGAGCTCTATCCGTAGAACTTCTTCAAGTTGTTTGCATTCCATGTTTTGGCAATGGGGGAACCATCCAACTTCTCCAATTTGTAATTTCCTGATCCGAGGCGCTTGAGAACTCGATAGGGGCCTTCCCAATTGGGCATGAGCTTTCTCTTTTTGGATTTCTCCACCACCTTTTTCCAGACGAGATCGTCAGGCTTAAACGACCTAAGGCAGACGCTTCGATTATAACCCTTTGCAACCTCCTGCTGGTATGAAGCGAGCTTGATCCTTGCATTGTCCCGTTCTTCTTTCGCTAAGTCGAGGTCCGAAGCAATGCTTTTGTTGTTGACCGACTCGTCAAAGTTCGCTGTGCGCATTATTGGGAGTCCGACTTGGAGAGGGATGACCGCCTCCATTCCAAATGCTAAGGAAAAAGGAGTGCGACCAGTGGAGCGCAAAGGAGTAGTACGGTAGCCCCAGAGTACCCTGGGTAGCTCTTCGGCCCACTTTCCCCGTTGTGACTCGAGTCATCGCTTGAGTCCATATGAAATAGCTTTGTTTGCAGCCTCGGCCTGTCCGATACCCTGGGGGTAAGCCGGAGTGGATGTGTCCCATTTAATACCATATTCGTCAAGCAGGGCCCTATACTTCTGCCCTGTGAACTGCCTTCCATTGTCTGTAATTATGGCCAATGGCACACCGAAGCGAGAAATGATGTTGCGCCATACAAAGCGGATGACGTCTGTTTCTTCGATGGTGACCAGGGGCTCGACCTCGACCCATTTTGAAAAATAATCGGTTGCGGTTAAGAGGAACTTAAATCCCCTGGAGCGACTGGGAGCTTGCCAATGATATCCATGCCCTATTGGGAGAAGGGCCATGGGTTGGTGAGAGGGCTGAGGTCCCAGGCCGGCTGGTGGATAATGGGAGCGAACATCTGACACCTCTTTCAGAGCTTGACGAATTCTTCGGAATCCTTCTTCATTGTCGGCCACCAATACCCCTGAGTGATGGCTCGGTGGGCGAGGGACCGTCCACCGGAGTGACAACCGCTGTCACCGGCATGAAGCTCTTCGATGATGCCCGGGACTTGATGTGTGTGCGCAACCAATAAGTATGGCCTGGTAAATGATCTTCGGTAAAGTTTGTCATTGGGATTGAGCCAGAAGAGGGCGGCTTTGTTTCGGAGTCGGTGAGCTTCCTTTTTGTCAGCTAGAAGGGAGTCATCTCTCAGGTAAAGTACAATTTCATCCATCCAGCTCGGGCTAAGCTCGATGTTGAGTATCTCCTTATTTAGTACTTCAAGCTCGAAACTGGGCTTGTCAATGGAATTAAAGGAGATAGAACGGTGTCCTTTAGACGAGCATGTCAAAGCGAGTCCTGCAAAGGCGTGGGCGTGGGCGTTTTGTTCCCGGAGATGTGCTCGACTCTGATTGCCTTGAAGCGTTTAATGAGCTGGACTGCGGCGCTGAGGTAGGTACGCATGCGGTCGTCCCGAGCTTCATATTCCTCGGAGAGCTGGTTAACCACCAATTGGGAGTCACTGTAAACCATGAGTTCTTCGATGCCAATGGCTTCGGCAGTTTTGAGTCTAGAAATTAGTGCTTCATATTCGGCCTCATTGTTAGAGGCTGGGAAGTTGATGGATAGTGAGCTTTCGTGCAAGACACCGGAGGGCGAGAGGAGGACGATTCCTGCTCTTGCGCCTCGGCTGTTGGAGGCACCATCGACATACTTTTTCCAAACATCGCCATGAAAAAGCTGCCATGCTGTGCTAGGGTTGGACTGGAGTAATGCCTCGGTGTTCGGGGTGGGAGCCGAAGCGGGTGTACTGGTTGGGGTGAGCTCTGCTATGAAGTCGGCAAGCACCTGAGCTTTTATTGCTGTCCGAGGCTGAAAATGGATTTCAAAATTGGCAAGCTCGACGGCCCACTGTGAGATTCGGTTGGAGAGGTCGGCCTTTCGGAGTAGAGACTTGAGAGGGTACTCGGTGAGGACAATGATACGATGTGACTGAAAATAGGGAGCAAGCTTTCTGGAGGCTGAGAAGAGGGCAAGGACAGTTTTTCTAACAGTAGATAACGCGTCTCGGCTGGAGTCATTATTTTGCTGGAATAATAGATTGGTTGATGATCCCGATCCTCCTGGTGCACGAGGACCGAGCTGACAGCGTGGTGAGAGACAGCTAGGTAAAGGAACAAGTCCTCTTGGTCCCGAGGGGTGACGAGGAGTGGAGCTTTGGAAATATACTCCTTCAGCTGTTAGAGGGCTCGATTGCAATCTTCTGTCCAATTGAAGCTCCATCGGCTGCCTTTTAAAAGTGCGAAAAATGGCTGGCATTTATCCGAAGAGTGGCTTATAAACCGATTCAGTGTTGCGGCCATGCCGGTCAAACGCTGAACGTCGCGCTTGTTGTGGGGAGCCGAGAGTTGAGTAATGGCAAGAATCTGGGAAGGGTCGGCCTCAATACCGTGTTGGGAGACGAGGTGGCCAAGAAATTTGCCGGAGCTGACACCAAAGACACATTTCTCGGCATTGAGGCAGAGCTTGTGTTTCCTGAGTATCTCAAAGACTTCGGCGAGGTGAGTTAGATGATCACCGGCGCGCAAACTTTTAACCACCATGTCGTCGATGTAAGCCAGCATAGTGTCGCCTAGTAGCACTTCGAACATCTTGGTAATCAATCACTAAAAAGTGGCCCCGGCGTTCTTTAAACTGAAGGGCATAACAAGGTACCCGAAGATGCCATGGGGGGTAATGAAGGCCGTGTTCTCTACATCGCCTTCACTCATGGCAATCTGGTGGTAGCCCCGGTAGGCATCCAAGAAGCTAAGACGCTCGTGTTCGGAGGTGGCGTCGACAAGCTGGTCAATACGGGGGAGTGGAAAGAAGTCCTTTGGGCAGGCATCGTTAAGGTTTGAGTAATCGACCCAGACACACCATTTGCCACTCTTTTTCTTGACTACAACTGTGTTGGCCAGCCACTTGGGGTACTGGACTTCTCTGATTGCTCTTGCGTTTAAGAGTCGGTTAACTTCTTCGATAACGGCCTCGGAATGAAAAGGAGAGGACCGTCGCGCCTTTTGCAAGATCGGGCGTTTGGCTCGATCGATGTTGAGCTCGTGGCAAATGAAGGAGAGGTCGACCCCAAGCATCTCATATGGGGTCCAAGCGAACACTTCGATGTTTCGATTGAGAAAAGCTACCGTGTCATTCCGTTCAATATCACTAAGTGAGGAACTGACAAGGAAGAAATGGGAACCGTCTTCGGTTATAGGGATGGTGGCCACGTCCTCTATGGTTTTGTCGTCGGGGGATCGACCGACGTCTTCCAAAATTGAGGCCTCGGGAACTTCAATGAGATTAATCCGGGAGGTCTGTTTGTTACTTCGGACGGCGTTGATGTAGCACTTCTTGGCCGCAATTTGGTCTCCGTATAAGTCTTCTTGGTGCTCGTGAGTGCCAATGAAACGGACCACTTGGTGATAGGTGGAGGCAATCGCTTTGAGCCTATGCAACCAGGTGCGTCCGACAATTGCGTTGTAAGGGCTAGAGACGTCAACTACCACGAATTCCATTTCAAGAGTCACAGAATCGGTACGAACAGGAAGAGTGATCGTGCCAATGGGCCAGACAGGAGCTCCGTTGAAGCCGACAAGGGGAACTTCGGAGGGACGGAGGTCGGTGTCGGGAATCTTCAGTTCCTTGAGCAGAGAGTAGTACATGACTTCGGCCGAGCTACCCTGGTCTACGAGGACGCGTCGGACATTGAAAGTTTTGATGCGTAGCGTGACCACGAGAGCGTCATTGTGGGGTAGCTGGATGCAGTCGAGATCCTTCTCGGTGAATGTTATCGTCCATTTGGAACCGTCATCGGTTATGGGGCGCTTCGGTTTGGGACCGATCAACATGACCTGTTTGGAGGAGGAAGCTTCGTTCAGATCGGCTCGGATGATGCGGGCGGCTTCGGGGTTTAGGGGACCGTGTATGACATGAATTGTCTGGACTTCTTCCTTAGTGTTTACTTCGGTCCATTCTGCCTGAGCCGTTGTCTTCTTGTGATCGATGAAGTTGCCAAGGTGGCCACCAGCAATAAGCTGTTCCAAGTATGCCTTGACGGGCTTGCAAGCTGTGGTGAAGTGACCCTGCTCATTGTGGTAACTACATCGGACGATGGGGTTCTTGATTTTGCCATTTTCGGTTCCTAGCTTTTGATTTGGGAAGGAGAAGAAGGGCTAATCCTTCACCTGATCAATGATTCTGTAGATAGGAATGGTGAAAACGTTTTCTCGGCGTTGGTCATTTGGCTTCGGACCTTTTCTCTGCGACTGCTTGATGGTATTGACTTGTTTCTTTGGCGTCGAAACAGGTGCGGGGCCGGCGTGGATACCGAGGTGCTTAATGTTTTGGAACTCGTCGGCTTTCCGATGCCTCTCTCTGCCTTCGATTCGATGAGCTGGCACCAGCCCTCAATACGAGTCATAAGGTCCTTCATAGAGTTTGGCTTATGGCGAGCGAGGTCGTCATAGACTTGCTCATCCTGGGAGGTGAGACCGAGCTTGAATCCTCAAGCAGAGATGACGCCATCGCAACCTTCTATCTCATTGAACAACTCCCAGTAATGACTGGCGTACTGCCGAAGCGTTTCATCGTTCCTCTTACGGAGGGCTAGGAGGGAATCGATCTCCTTTTCGTGTTTGTTGCTTGTCAAGAATCGAGCCATGGAGGCATAATAGAGGGAATCAAACGAAGAGATTGATCGAGCCAGGAGTTGGTTGAACCAGGTGAGGCCTAGGTTGCCAAGGCTTGCAGGGAATACTTTGCATAAAAAGGCGTCGTTCGAGGGTTTGTTCCAAAGAAATAGAGACATGACGAGCTTATACTGAACTAAATGAGTGTACGCCTCGATCTTGCCGTCGTATTTGGCAAACTTAGGTTGGGTGAACCCCTTGGGTGGGGGGGGGGGGGTGGGTGGGGGGTTAATCGAGTTGATCTCTCTTGTAAAGGGAGAGGTCGTGAGCCGCGTGAGGCGTGCATCGCGATGAGGTCGGATCTAACGGTCGAGGTCGGATCGAATGGTCGAGGCCGTCTGGACGCTCAGTCGCCGTACGCTTCTTGGGAACAAGTTTTGTCCAATCGTTCAAATTCCTTTCTCTTCGGAGTAACACTAACAGAACTCTGGGAAAGCGCTCCTGGCGGTGATGGCAGTAGCTATCCCGAGCAAAAGGCTCGAGGCGCTCGGTGATCGGGCTTCTACTGTGTGCACCGCGGGGATTCGTGACGATGGGGCTTCTGACCCCGGAGCCCTTTAGGCGCTCATGGTGTCCCCTGGTCTGAATTTCCACAAGGCCGTCATCTCCCCTGGTTGCCTTTGTGAGGCTAGGGTAGATTCCTGGCCTGTCTTGCCCCTAGGACCGAGGGGGTGGAGGAGGCGGAGACGCTCCCACCACCGAGCCTCTCGAAGGCCGACGGTCTTCTTCAATGTTGCATAGGGGATCGTGATCGGTCTCTGTGAGATGTGTCATTTGGGGCTCGAGCGCCGGCCACTCTTGGTGACTCGAGACGATCCTTGACTGAGGGGCGATGTCTGTGCTCTAGGAAGTGACCGGCTCTGTGACTGTGAGGGGAGGAGTGACGATCTTTCCTTCTGCCGCGACTCCCAGAGGAATGAGACGGAGAGATTTGGAGGAGGTGTTTAATCTCCGCCAACTCATCTCGGACGTGTCTGTCGCGTTCCATCACCGTCGTGAGATCATCGATTTTCCGCTCTAGATGGCGGATGTAGGAGTGGAACTCGGAAGATGGGCCTACTTCTGGAACCGACGCTCTGGCGCAGATTCCGACGGACACATGGGTCTTTCCCAGGGCGGCTGCTCCAGCGGAAGCCAGACTGTGATCCACGCGGAAACCGAGCCCGTGGGCGGTTCCACCGTGATGCGTATCATCGATCTCCACCATGTTTGATTCAGGAACGTTGAATGGAGTAGGAGAAGGAAGATGGAAGTGGATGTTGGATTGATGACTAGGTCCCCAGCAGAGTCGCCAATTGTAGGGGTTCAATTTGGAGGGACCTTGGCCCGAATCAGTATTCCTCTTCCGTTGCTCCGTGCACCCGTCTCTGAACCTGCAACAAGTCACTGGGGCTAGGACAGACCAGTGACCCTCCGACGATTAAGTTAGATCTCAGAAGGGGATATAGATTTAGGGTCAGGGATAGATGGCATACCTCTTTAGGTTAGAGTCCCTTTGTATTTATAAACCTAGGTTTACTTGGCCTCCAAGGTAGCGCGTGGAAGTCACGCTCAGGTAACCGCCTCGGGTGACATCATAGGTGACGCACCGGATAAGGCGGTTACGAAGCACATGGCTAGACCTGGCCTAGGTGGTCCTATCTGCCACGTATTGCTCCTGGTCCCCTCTGCCACGTATTGCTCCTGGTCCCCTCCTGGTATGTTGTACTCCTTCCAGAGACCTTAACGGAATGCATACTTCGGCAATACCCCAAAGTATTAACCGGGGACTTGATATCGAACAATGAGATAAAAGGGGACACATGGCCCGTCTGTACAATCCTATAGACTGAACTGATATGAGACCTCGGTCAAGGACGGTCTGAGAAGGTTACCGAGGCCATGACCGAAGCCTCAACATTGTTTTAAGAAATACTACTATCACAAGTAGAAAAGTGCATTTTCCTAGTGATGCAGTGTGATTGGATGTAATTCTCAATCAAAACAAAAAGATAATTTGTGGGATTAGATTAGTTTCTATCACCGTTATTGAAAAAATTATAAGAATAATTGAATTGTATATTCGTTGATAATTTTTACCTTGGATTTAGAACTAAGAATCCCTAGTGTTCCATTTGGTTGGTTTAAATGGGCACCTGCAATTAGTGTATTCAGAATTTGCAAATTGCTATAATGATCGGCCACCCATACCCACTCTCTCCAAAAAAGAAAAAGAAAAACCCTTCTTTGCCCCTCTCTCTCTGGCGCCTCTTTCTAGGTTTCATACCAATCCAGGTGCACGCTCAAGCCATGGATCTCACAACCCCCAAGTAATTTGAAACTCCATCTTTGCGATGAGCAAGGAAGAAGTGATGCTAGATTTGTGCCGAAGCGAACCTTCAACAGTTGAAGATTTATTGGCAGCGGAATCTATAGGTAAGCAATGGCAAAATATAGATTATTGTCGTTGTAATAACATATGTGTATTAATACATTCTTATATTTTTCACATAATGTTTTTGACAACAGCATTTGAATGACATTCTGCGAATGATAATATGGTGTCTGCTAGAGAATTTTATGCCTACCGATTCCAGATTAGGCCAAACATCAATTCAATATTGTTGCAGTCTGCGCGTTTGCTCCAACAATTTTCTGTTGACATGTATGTGAAGATTGAAACTTCAAGGCTGGACTATTTTCGACATAGACATAGAAATTAGAGCTGACTTATATCAGGGCATTGTAGATAGCATTGCGCAAGGAGAATCAAGTGGTGGAAAAGTAGGCAAACGTATAATACTCCTTGGTTCCTTTATAGGAGGACCATGAGATATGCACAATAGATGTTTTAGTTCTCACATGCTAGTTTCTTCATTGGCTGAAACACGCAGATGTACATAGTGCAGGATGCTGTGATGCATGTGAAGAAGATATATTATCCTTATAGGGGCTAGAAAAGCAGAAATGTTGAATGCATGATCCTGAGATTAGAGCAGCTAGAAGTCTACAACCAACCACATCAACTAAAAGGGAAGATGGGGGCGGGGAGAGGGGAGGGTTCGCAACCAGTCATGCAAATTAATGGATAGATTGAGTTCAGCTATGTCGCAAAACACATTCCTATTCTACTGATAGTATGGAACACTCCTAGCCTTTTGTTTCCCTAACAAGAAAAGATCTTTCATTCATTTTTTCCCCTTTTCCCTAAGATAATTGTCACGCCCTCGATTTTTAACATAAATAAATAATCTATTTCAATAAATGATCCTAACATAATATAGACAATACCCAAAAGAGAGTTCCCAAATGATCATTTACAATCCAAGTCCCCAAGTTTAAAGGTTTACAACATTGGCACTACCGCCCAAATTCCATAGTTAGTTAAAGGCAGTAAATTTAGAGGTTACATAATACCTGAAGCTTAAAAAGTTCAAATGAATTTACAATTTAATCATTTCAAGAGATCATACACAAGATGATAGAACCACTTCTCGGGACGGCTTTCAAACGATATGAAGTCAAGCATGCACATCATGCACTCTGCGTCAAAATCCTTGAGGTGTACCTGAAAATGATAGGTTGAGCTACACTAGCCCGGTAGAGAATTCTATACTCAAGCTATATATGAATGCGATGAAACATGCTACAAGAGTGAATAATTTTCAATAAATGACATGAGACACGATGGAATATCATGAAGAATCGACGGACTATGACCACGGGATTCTATGCGTCTTAAAGATATCCTTAAACTTTCGTACATCAAACGAAGGGTAGCATTAAACACACGTCCATCTGAATAACCCACAATAATTTCTCAAACCATTTTAAGTCTCCACAAATGATTGCCACTATTAACTTTCTCATCCCTTACCATTTACCATCAAGCCTCTTTTCATAAAAGAAAACATTCCTTTTTGATTTCCAAAATAATTTTGAGAAATACTCTCGACCTCTATGGGTCAAGGTCCGTTGATTTATGCCCAAATACCGAAACCATTGATTCGCTCAGGAATACCGAAGGATTTTTCATAACAATCCTTTTTCCAAAACCAAGTTCCTTTCTTTTCAAAAAAAATCTTGATGAAATCAATTGTTGTTTTTCTTTTTCAACAATTACAATCTCAAGCCATACACGACCCAAACAACAACATGAACTTCAATAATCAGTCATAACTTCCATCATCATGTGAGACATCCAACTGTATTACCACACCTTGCGTTACAGTGAATTCTCTCCACCTGAGTTTCCGCATTACCACACCTTGCATTGCAGGACCCTCAATTCAAAATTCACAACTCATACAAACACATAAGTATTAACAATCTGAATACAAGAAGACAACACTTTCCAAGGTCATAGTCGTTCATTCAACATCATTCAATGTATTATAAACTCACAAACATGTCCTTTTGTACATTATTAAATACCTTACGTTCACGTTAGCCCTCAAAATTTATCACGATGCCCCATGTCACGTACCGAACCAAAATGACTCTACAACACACCATCCGCTAGGTTCTAAATGAGAATCTTATAGATCGGGTGCCAAGGGAATCTAGGAAGATCAACGAGACAAGGCACGAGGATACATGTGACCCTATTCTCATCTGGACCGCAAGGAAAACCCCCCATCAACCAACTATGCACCCTACGATATACTTTATGGCCTACGATACTCAATAACGACTCCATAGTACATTTCTCAATTCACCATTCATCACGTCATGTTCTAATGCTTAACAAGTCTATATCGATCATTGAGACATGAAACAAAATTAATCTACTTCAATCGACAAAGAGCATAGATAATGCATGAGTATCCTAATCATTCAATTCTACACTTTCCTAAGTTATGACAAGAGCCCAAGGAGATCAATTGGTCAAAAAATCTTTCGAGGTACAAACAATCAAGTTTGGAAGTGATTTGAAGCTAATCAAAAGATGTTTGAAGCGTTCGGGGTTCAAACGGGCACAATAAGAAACAAATGAACCAAATCTGCCTGAAATAGAAGAGGGGTATCAATACCCCTGATGGAGGTATTGATACTTGGCTAGAATCTGGTCCAAATAAGAGTGGGGTATCGATGCCCCTTTTGAGGGTATCAATACCACAGAGTTTTTCTGCAAATTTTCAGCTTTTCAACAATGAACCAAGCACGATCAAAGCACATAATCAACCCATAAACGCATAGAAAGGGTATGAAATCCCTACCTTAAGTGGTTTGAACGAGACCCAAGCGAATGATCGAAGTCCAAGCGAGCTCTAGACCTCCAAAGCTCCAAAATCGACAAAGAACTTCCCTCCAAGCTTGACCCACAAAATTTCAAGCTTGAGTACGCGATTGGAAGGCCGAAGGGTGGTTGATCTTTGAGGTTCTCGAGGTCTTGGAGGAGTTTTGAGTGAGAGGAGAGGAGAGAGAGAGAGAGAGAGAGGATGGGAAATATATAATCTCCTACACACACACCCACCCTATATATATTCATATATCCTTTAATCACACACCCAGTCCCTCAAGTAACAATTCTATCATTTAAGACCCAAATCAAATAAACCCACAAATTTCTCATTTTTGAATTACTTTAGCATTCATAAAACCTTTGAACTATTTTTGTAAAATACAGGTCTCTACAATAATTTTTATGAACTCTTTGACCCTTGAATTTAGAGTATCACTACAACAAACTTGGGTTTTAATAGCATATTCTTATAGCATTCTTTAAAAAATGCTATAATAGAGTTGCATGTTGAGCTTAAGATAGTGTGCACGGCACTGTAGGGGAGCAGAAGACTTTTGACAGCGTTCCAATAAGTCAATTACAGCGTTCACCAATAATAAAGAAGCCGGTCTCAATTGGGGAAAATTTTAAGATGCCAAAAAAATCACTTGGTGGGAAATCCTTCTCTCTCCAATTTTGTACCTACTCTCTGCCGAACTCACCATCGCCATTCTCTCTCTCTCTTTCTCTCTCTCACTCTCTCTCTCTCTCACACACACATGAAGCTGAGAGCAAAGGAATGGCGTGATTCAAAGTCACTGCCTTCACCAATGGAGCACCGACAGTACCACGGTCCGGCCTTGATCCCGTCATCTCCGACCCCTTACTTGTCTAACCTCGACCACTTCTCGGTAAGTTGAATAATTGCTCTCTCAACGTTTATTCTTGATTTACTTTGGAGTTTTGATTCAGGGATCTATTTTAGGGTTTTTAATTTGGGTTCTCGATTTTAGGGTTTTGTTTTGGGATTTCAATTTTGAGGGTTTAATTCGATTCCAGGTTTTGCTTCGGGCTGCTTTACTCTTGCAACGTGCCTTAGTTACTGCACGCGTACTATCATAGTTCAATGTTTTCTTGCATGAAATTGCATATAAAGTGCATCTTAACCTGAATAACCTAGAGGTCAATATTTAAACTTTATGTTCAGTCTAAGAGTCGTTATTTGCTTAACAGAGCTGATGGCCTGTGAACAAAACTTCGAAGAACCTATGGCAGTGTTTGAATCCGAAGGAGATGTTTCTCTAAAGCAAAATTGGGAATTAAAACTGCTGCAGAAAATTGGAATGGTTGCTTTGATTCCAATATTTGCTTAGAATCTGTACAGGACCCTGTAGTCATCTCTATTGTTGGCTTTGCATTTAGAAGTGGCTCCATGTCCAAACCACCGCCCCCTTCAAATCAAATAAGCCCCCCAAATGCCCAGTCTGCAAGGCTAAGATTTCTGAGTCATTGTTGGTCCCGCTATACGGGCACGAAAATTCTTCATTAGAATCCAATTCCAAAAGGCCCCACCGGGATGTGGCCCTACCTAGGAGGTCACCTGCTCTTGGTGTGGACAGTGGACACCACATTGGCTTCCCATCAAAACCATCAACTTATGACATTTTGGTGACTTCCCTTCAGCGTAGAAATTTAACAGCTAATGTTTTTTCCTCTCTTTGGCTCCACACTCAATTTTGGTTCTCAAGATACAAAATACACGGGGGAGGGGGGTGGTTGAAATTAGAGATTCAGAGAGAAAATGGTGTGCTGAAGAAGCCATGGTGTAGATATTTTGTGGAGAGAGTGAGAGAATAGGAGCCGTACGTGCAAATATGGACCAAGCTCTTACATACTCTGCGATAAATGTAGTGATTTCATTCTTAGTGTCTATGCTTGGATTTGTTTGTGAAATTGCTTAGTTAAAATGTGTTTCTTCTCTTTTTCGAATTTGGGATTTTGGTTAGAGTGTGTGCTTCAAGAGAGTCTGACTTCTCTTACAATTTATCCTTGAAACAAGGAAACTTACACTGAGATTTACATAGTTAAGGAAGCAAGAACGGTTGCGTTTTTAGGAATCGGATAAAGAGACCAGTTTCTAGAGATTCAATTGACATCAAAACTGCTAATAGAAAGCTTGCTTTTAAGTATGTTCGTCTCATGTTCAATATTCAGTTTTAAATCTTTTGTTCTGTTGGTTGATATTTTTAATTTTCTTCCTTAAACATATATTGCCTTGATTCTTGTGGTTTCGAGATCCATTTGAATTCAATTTTAGAGTTGATCATCTTAGTTTGTAACTTTTCTGTATGGGAGAAAGAGAGAGTGTTGGATTATTTGTTTTTGAATTTGTTTACCGGGTTTAGAATATATGTTTTTGGGGCGAATGGAGATATTTACATTCTTGCTGCCTCTGTAGCTAAGTCAGAGGGGGATGATATTGCGAAAATCAGATTCGATTGGATGTTATATTTGTTTGCCTTCATTTTTTTACTTTGAAGACCTACTTGATTGGCGCTTCGTTACTCTATTTTCGAGCTTGCTTGGGAGATTTTTTGTGCTAGCGGCTTAATTATGGTTGCAGTTTTTGCAATGACCACAAGATGTTTTTATGTGCAGGTCTCGATTAATGCGTCTATGGACTCGCGATTTGGTTGACAAATTCACCATACCATGGATGCCAATGGAGCTACCATGGTTTCTAGGGTTAATTGCACAAACTTGTTATCAAAGTTGTTGGTTGCTGGTTCAGCTCTTTCTTTGATCTGAATTCACAAAACAAGTGGTGAGTTCAGTTTATGGTTTGGTCCATCGTTCATTATTAGAGTATGCATCTTTAATTTTTGCTACTTTACTGCACTATAGATGATTTCTTGTTTCTAAAAGTTGTATTTTGCTCATTAAGACTCGTATGTTGGGTACTTGTGCATTTCTTATCTAGGTATTTAACTATCTGCTCTATAAAACTAAAATGATTTTGACACCTGCATGAGTTAGAAGAAAAGTTGAAATTTGAGGATAGAAAAACAGTGACATACTAATATGATATGAAATTGTATTGCGCAAGCACTTAGTTTTCAGTTTTGAGTCTGTTTTGCACTCAATTTTGTGATAACCCATCTAAACAACTCAATATTATTATTATTATTATTATTATTAGTGAGGGTTTAGTATGTTCTTTTGTCTTTACCTATGGTTAAAGTTGAAAAAGAAGATAAGAATTGGGGGAGGAAGAGATGGTTGTGTGAGTTTGCACGTGAACTGGTGCTAAGAGCCATTCATATATATTTCTTGTCTTATGAGAAGAGACAAGGAAATATAAGAAGTAAAAGGCCAAAGAACTAGACATGGACAAGTGTCAAGTTTGTAGATAGATATCTTTAATGAGTCAACTTTGCACAATAAAAAGAAGAAGAGGGTTAGAGAAGGGGGGACTTCTCTCATGTTTTCTGATTATGGAAGACTATTCATTCCTCTATCCCTACAGGGTGTGAATTGGTTGCATGCATGGGTATGAGAGAAAGGAGGTAAGGTAAGTTGAGGAAAGAAACATATGTGGAAGGTATCTACAAAAAATTATGTAAACATTTAGGGAGGTGGGGAATGACGTTCAATAACTGTTTGTTGTCTATATTATGTTGGTGGCATAAATCATTCGATTTGATATGTCTTGGTCGTGGTGCGTGTGGGTCTTACAGTTTTCTCCGATTTGCATGGTGAAATTTGGAGTCCATGATTAATAGGCCCAGAATGTTATAGCATAGTGGTCTGTGAACGGATTTTGCACAAGAGTTCCTTCCATCCTGACGTTATCTACTACAATTTGCCTATTGATGCTTATGGACAGAAGTAGCTATATCAGAAGGCAGAATCCACTTATGTGAACCTTCTACAAGGTCAATATATTCCCACTGAAGATACTTATGCTCTTCTAGTAAAGGCCTATTGCATATTTGGCCTGCTAGCTAAAGCTGAAGCTGTCTTTGCTGAGATGAGAAAAAATGGCCACCCCCCAAGTATGTTCTCATCTTTTATGTCCTCACATTTAAACCAACTGTTATGGCTAACAATTCTACTCTGAAAGTTTTCTCGAAAGGATAACTTTCTTCAATTGTGGAAGTCCTTACTCAACTATATCTGTTCATTATCGACAACCTTGAGAATTGAAGCTTTTCAGAATCAGCTTTCAAGCAGTGTGAAAAGTTTTTTTAGTCCAAAAGCAAGAGCAAAACCATTGCCAAATGAACTAGCACAGCTTTCAAGATGTCAAAACCCAGAATCCAGTAACACACCCTTATTACTCAGTTTATAGTTTTTTATGGGTTATTTGTATCTGGATGCATTTGCTTCTGAAATACTTCTCAGTAAGCATTGTAATTACTCAGTCTCCAATAAATTGCCTTCATACCCGAAACCCATGTATGCTATTATTATTGTTATACTAATTGCCTTTGTGGCCATAAGAAGTGTAAAAGGCCATAAGAGGATTTATTGAGAGGTACTGCACATTCACAATCGGCTTTTGACAATTCTTTTTTGACATGCTTTTTTTTTCGCAATGCTTATTTGTATGCAGGTACAGTTGTATATAATGCTTACATGAATGGGTTATTGAAGGGAACAAACTCACAAAAAGTAGTAGAGATCTTTGGAAGGATGAAGAGAGATCACTGTGAACCATCTACTGAAACTTATACAATGATGATTAACCTAAATATGGAAAGGTGATCTCTGGTATATACTTGATTTGATTTTACATGTTTTTGCCCATGAACACCTATTCCTTGATAAATTGGTAGTTCAAATGCAACTTAGAGGGTACTGGTGTAATGTGGATCTGAACATTGATGATAGTGAATGACTATATCCCAATAGGTTAATGTGAACTGCTCTCGCCCCACTCTGTGTATGTCGACACGCGCACAAAACTCTAACCCATTTGGTTAATGGGGATGATTAGTGATACTGGTGCCATTTATATTTTGCAGGAGCACTATGCTCATTTTCTGCCACCATTGATCAGTAATGTATGTGTTTGAATAGCTAAGTGGCTCGGCTGGTAGTTTAATGCTTGTGGTTGAAGTTCCAGCTTTTTACATAGTTTTCTCATATGAATAGTTATGTTCCACAATCACGCACGGATTGGTATATGTCGTTTGCCAATTGGTCATGGTATGGCTGCTTCTGAGATTGTTCTTGGTTCTCGCTGACAATTATCCATCATATTCTTCTTTTTCTAACTGCAAACATTATGTTGCTTTAAAGTTATTTTTCTCGTTAATAATTTTTACTATATCTATTAGGTTACTTAATTTTAATAGTTCTATATTTACAGGTATGTGTTCGCCGTTGGAAGCAAAAGGGTATAAACGTGACAAAAAATTAAGCCTCAAATAAAGAACAACTCCGTGGGCAAAGAATTGGGGTACTTGAATGAAATGGCTGCCTAGTTTAGGATTACATTTTCTGGAAAGAGATTACATTAGTGTTTTTTTTATGAGTGTAATTAGTCTGACTCTTAAATGTAGTTTGTGCTGGAAAATTATTCTTCAAGCTATTATAATGAATCTTCGGTTGAATTATTTATCTTACATTGAAATTGTATCACGTTTGGATGTACTTTGGTGTTGCATGGAATGCAGATTTTCTTTATGAAAATGCTAGTATATTGACATTTGGAGTATTTAAAAAAAAAGAAGAAGCAAAAATAGGCTAAGATAATGTTCAGAAAATGCTATTGTTTATCTTTAATAGCATTCATTGCATGCTATAAAAAGAAATAAGATAACAGGCAAAAAACGCTATCAAAGGTACAAAATACTATAGCAGGTAATGGACGCCATAGAAAGTTTTTTAACAGCGGGCAATGAACGCTATACAAAGTTTTTAACAATGGTCAATGAACGCTATAGAAAGTTAAGACTTTTAATTGCATGGGCTAATAAGGCGTTCTCCGGAACGCTATCTATTACCTATTATAGCATTTTTTGCATGCTATTAAAAGCATTTTTTGTTGTAGTGTATCCAACTTTCACACGATTCACAAGGCTCATTAAACTAAAGAATAGAAGAAAGTAAAATTATGCACATCATGAAAGTTGAAACAGACAATTAAAATCATAATCGATTGTAAGTATTGAAAACTTCTTACTCAAACAACCGCTTCTTTGCAAACATATGTTGGGTGGTAATATATTTGACATGGTTCATTTCGTTGGAGGTATGGAGTAGCAAAGGAAATATTACATGTAGAGGAAGAAGTTTTGAAAAGTTATGGAAGCTCGGTGATGTGGCTAATTGGTCAGCCCTAAGGTAAGAATTACTACATTTTGGGACCCTATCTACTTTTCCTTATGTCAATTTTATCGTACAAATTGTTGCTGTTTAGGAGGTCAATGTATGGGCAAGAAGCAATTGTATTTTGTATATGTTCATATTTTTTGAGAACTTACAAATTGAAAATGTTGGGAAGAAGAAAGAGCAAGTAAAAAGAAAAAAGAAAATGGACTGCTTGTTATGCATGGTCCTCTTAGTTCAATCTGTTTGCCACTCCATGTGTGGTCAGGAAACACACGTGAGGGGTGAAAATTAGCTTAGCATGTGCTGTTAACCTAAATTACGTATAGTTCAAGGACCCGATGTAGTTTGTTTGCCTTCTATGTACGATTCGGGTCACACATGACATGAGAGAGTATGTTTGCATGATAAATGTTGTTAAGCCTTTTTCTAACAAATTGAGATAGTGATCCAATATGGTGCATGGAGACATAAACTAAACTATGAATCCTTCACTGGATGCCTGTTGGAGGAATACAGGTGAGAGAGCATTTGGTTTTGATGTGTGCTTTCTACTTGATAAGCAATTTCTAATAGATACTAAAAATAAGTGTCAACTTCAACTTATTAGGTGTTTCCTTTAAGTAATTTTGATACAGCTATACCATTTCTGTTAATTGTTTTTGGTTTGTGTCTTGTACTTGCATAGTGGTACCAATGACATGCATGGATCATGTACCAAAGCTCATTTTGTGACTCTCTGGGATTTTATGACTATTTGGGTTTGTAATGTTAAGAATGGCTTACTCTGTGATGGCTTGTCACGTTACTTATCTATTTTTCAGAGTGTGACTCTAGGGGATGAAGAAGCGAGTCGAAGGGGTTCAGAAAACAATACTAGACAGGAAAGGTCCGTCCCTCAACCTTTAGTTATGGTATAGAGATAATTTTGAAGATTGAGCTACGAGTTCATCACAATTTAGAAGCAACAGTCGATACTATTCTTTCTGGTATCTTTTCCTCCTTGTTCAAGACAAAATCCTGGCATGTACTTGTCCCATTTTCCATTTCTTTGTTTATTGTCCTTAACAAGTGCCTATGAAGTTCGCAGGATGAACCCTAGTTGCATGAAGCGAGAGCAGGAGCGGGTGCGTGAGCGGAAGCAGGAGCAGGAGCAGGGGAGCGAGCAAATATAGAAGCTCCCATGGTTGGGAGCATGAGAGGTGCTTGTACATATATTATGAACATAATGTAGATAGAGTATCCACTTTAAAAAGTACAATAATTTAGGAAGAAAAAATATGGGCCAAGTCCTCCATAAGTGTAAGAAATGGGCTAGTGGTACAATTTATGATTTCTTTTCAAGATATCATGACTTAGGCTAAATATATGAGTTAGTCAAAGACCAATTAATGAAGCCAAGTGATAAATCCTTGTTTTTCTATACAAATATCATACAAAAGCTCCCATCTTCATAAGGAGCGAGCTCCCATCTTGATGGGAGCAGGCTTCCGTCAAACTCCTTAATTGGGAGCGCAAAAGCGGGCTCCCAAGGTGGGAGCGGCACCACTTTAGAAGCTCCCTGCAACTAAGGGATGAACCAAGGATTAGAAGCTAAAATTGCAGAAAGAAAGCCTCTCATTCGTGATTCTTTAGGCACAGAAAATGAAAGTGTGGTTGAATGAACTATTAGGAAGAATGATAAGACACCTGAAATGCCTCAAAGCAAGGGAGAAACTTCTTCTGCTGATGGGGCACGTATTTGTTTGTTTATGTGGTAAGCCATCATCTTCATTTGATAGTGTCTACATAAATGCCACACACTCTGTTTTTTGTTTCATAAGCTAGGTTGAAATGAGTGTCTCAAAGTTTTTGAATTTGCTGACTTTAGCAAAGCTAGATTAAGATGAAGATTGAGTAGAACTTTATAGGCAGCTGATACTTAAGGGTGGAGACTTTTGATGTCTTGGTCATTTACTCAGAAAGGTGGACAGCTTTTGGAGGATGTGAATCTTGGAACTTGGGAGGGATGGATGAAAGAGATGTGGATTAGAAATGTTACGTGATCACGGGGTAGCAATGAAGTTTTTTTTAATGGAATTTAGCAATGAAGTTGAAAGGATACATTTGCTAAGGCTGATATAAGAACTACTATGCTAGTATGCTGTATGCACCATGTTAGGTGGTTAGGGAGAATATATTTGCACAATTACTATAGTTGTACGACAATATTGAAATGGATGTTGGCATTAAAATAAAATATAAAATTAGAAATAAATCTATCAAGATGAATATAGATGCGGCACTAATGAAAGACAGTGGCAAAGAAATAGTTGGAAACTTGGAAGACTTAGAAGAGCATTGATTGGGGCGATAAAGGACAGTGTCACAGGCAAAGATTTCATTCAATAGGCTTATTCAAGAAGTCATATTTAATCGGGTTTTTAGTTTTACAAGAGGTACCAAAATCAACTTTCAAAACACCAACATGATACCATATTATTTCCAGTAGCATCTAGAGAAATAATATCCAATCTTTGATGCCATTACTACTATTTGTTTGCTTCTGTCTGACTACATTTGGAATCTTATGTCGTCAATTAAGCTTTAGGTAATCTCGTCCTTTCTCAAGTGCGGAGCCAAGTGTAGC
Source organism: Rhododendron ovatum (assembly GCA_019656835.1). Lineage (NCBI taxonomy): Eukaryota > Viridiplantae > Streptophyta > Magnoliopsida > Ericales > Ericaceae > Rhododendron > Rhododendron ovatum. The sequence goes on from CM033800.1 coordinate 20,255,403, forward strand.
AGTGTCAAACGACCCTTGGAACCAAATATAAGTGAGACAAAGGTCTGTTGAGTTGAGTAGAATGTTACCATGCAGCCTATGCAGTGAATTCCACAGGCAAAGAGGAAGGAGGAAAGAATAATTTCTAGATTGAACATCTATGATTATAAGCTTCACTCTTCCCCTTCCCAACAAATCTATGTCCTTGTTAGATTCCTTTTCAGGTAGATGGATGCAGCTTTGTTTTGAAGAGGGATTCTCTGTTCCAGGTTTCTTGTCCATCGTTCTCTTTTCTTCCTATGCTATTGTGCTAATTTTTCCCAACAGCTATCATATGTTGGAAATCATTCTGGAAATGCACTCAGAGAGAAGTTTTGGGTGCACTGCATGATGTGTGGGATCTCTTGGATAACATGATTGGCATGATTTGGCTTACCAATCATTCCTCTGAAATGAGAACACCTTTCGTATTTGTCTTAATAATAGCCTTGAATCTTGTTATTATGAGTTATACTGATTTGGCAGAATTAATTATTGGCATGAGATCTACTTCCCAGATATTTACATAGGTTGTTTCTATTATTTACTAGATTTTCTAGATGAAGGATAGAGATCGACTTCTTTGGTTTCTATTGGATTGTAAGCTTTACTTCAAGAGAGGCTGGAATTTTTGGTGACTGATGATCATGATAGAAACCCCTCATCCTTGAAACAAACTCAGCTCAGGGATGTAGGAGTAGGGCCTTTATAGGCTCTATAGAGACCTTGCAGTCTGAGTAGAAGCATATTGCTTTGGCCATTACATGAAAGCTATTACCATTTAGAAGTGTGTTAGACACAATCCTGCTCTCTTCTTGTGACTTAGTTGCTATTGATTGATGCAACTCTTGAATTTAATGTTGACTCACAACTTTAAATCACCTTTGCAGTGGCATTGTGTCTATCATTGTATCATTTTTCTCTTCCATGTATGTCATGAAGTTGAAAGGTTTCTTCCCACAGGTTCATTTGGTACTTCTAAGCGGAACTCATGACTCTCTACCAGACTTCTTCAACAATGGAGTTTCTGCGAGTCAGTGAAAGCAACAGAGGACTATATTGCTAAACATGTATATATTTCCCCGTGAAAATGACGGCCATCAATTCTGACCATGATCCAAGTAGAAGGCATCAACTTGTGCTCAAATTCAAAGGACTTTACCTACTCAAGTTTAAATTTGTTGATGTCCTCCTCCAAGTTTTGATGGACGGGTTGTATGTTATCCATCGACAGAGATTCTTTGCGATTAGCATGGAGACAAGTTGATTGTGAGTACTTCTTTCCTGAGTTGGCTCTTATTTTGGTATAAGATTTCCTAATATTCATGGTATAAACCAAAACAAAGAAGTTGCACAGCAATCCCTTGATAAAAAAAGTTTTCCGTTTTTCGCCGGTGTGTGATCTCGTTTTTGAGCTCTCTCTCCATTTGTCTCGCCGTCTCCCATTGGTTTTCCTCTCATGGGTGGATCCGGTTTCTTGGGGCCGAAAGGCAAAGTGGAGTGCGGCAGCCGGTGGAGGGGTGTTTTGGGCATTTGGCACCCGCCGGTTGATATCTCTTGGGTCGATCCGGTCTATGCCTAACGGCCTTGGGTGGCTTCTGCTGTGGACCGTCCTCAGCCTTGTTTCGTTTGCTGGCTTGGAGCTTGCGTGCGTGCATGACCAACTGGATTCCTCCCAATCGGTGGCAGTGGTGGCTAATGGTGGTGGTTTGTGGTGGGAGGTGTTTTGGGCGGAGTGTTTGTGGTGGTCTGCGGTGGCTTCGGAGTTTGTTCGGCTCGTGCATTTTTGGCAGGTGGCTCCGTGGTGGAGGTTGCAAGAGTAGATCTTGCTCATTTACACACACTTTAGCCTACTTTTCTATCTTCTTAAATCACGTTTCTATCTTTTCTTTGTTTCTCAACTGTGTTTGTTGTTGTTGTTACAATAATCTCTTTGATTATGTTGCTACCAGGATGAATTGGATAGGAGGTAGCATGAAGGAACGAGAAAACTTGTCAAGCCTTGCTAAAAGTCTCATGCCCCCATTTGACATGATGTTGGTCCTTTAAGCCCTTGCGCCGTAAGAAGCAATCAGTGGTTGGCTAGGTCTAGCGCAGAAGCTGAGTATAGAGCTATGACTCATGGTGTTTGTGAGCTCCTGTGGCTCCAAACCTTGTTACGTGATTTGGGAATTTTCGCTAGTGGTCCTACAAAACTCTACTGTGACAACAAAACTGCCATAAATATTGCTCATAATCCTATTCAACATGACAAAATTAAACATATAGAGATTGACAGGCACTTCATCAAGGAGAAGCTAAGTGATGGTTTAATATGTATGCCTTTTATGCAATTGGAAGATCAATTAGCTGACATATTCACAAAAGGGCTTAATAGCAAGAGTTTCCACCCCATCGTGTTTAAGTTGGGCTTGATAGATCTCTTCGCACCAACTTGAAGGGGAGTGTTAAGTTATGGGTGGAGTGTGTAGTTAGTGTATATTTGATCTCTTGTGTAATTAGATTAGGAGATAATAATCTTAGTGTAATTACCTTTTTACTCTTGTATAACTCCAACATAATGAGAAAATAACCCTAATTTTTGAGTCTCAATTACATCGTCTACTTTCACATGTACTTTTTCTTATTCTAAGAAACTTGGAGAGAAAATCACGCCCCATCCCATCCCCCACCCAGAAAATTGAAACAGAAAAGGTGGACATTTTGTGTCATCGTTTAAAACAAGGACATTTGTTCCTTCAAAGTTGAAAGATGTATCATTTGCAAAAGATACTCCCATTGTCCATGTGGTGTGGTGGTTTTGCTCGACCTTCTCGGATCCTCCTTCTGTCGTCCTCCAAGGTGCTTGCACAAAGACGTAGGGCGGTCGACCATCGTACGTCCTTCCCATGAGCAAGTCAATATACGGGAGAAGAAGGGAGAATACTGTAGTATGGCGTGAGAACGTACCTTTCTTAGGGTTTATCCTCTCCTATTCAAAGGTAAATGTACTTGCCCTCCAAGCTAGGTGTGCACGACACATGCCCATGCTAACCCCAACTCTAGAATGTTCTACAAGCTTCTAGAACCAACTAGAAGGACCTTCACGCGGACCCTTGGCCCAGGTCGGGCCAGCTGACCCATTGACATGACCCGTGGGCCCAAACCATCATTGCTTGGCCCTCGGCCATCTGTAGACACCCTAAATTGAGACTCCCTGAACTACCTTAGATCTCCAATGATGATACGAGAAAGAACCACGGATTTGAAGGCTTGATCGATGACTTTTGAGCATCCCATAACCTGAACCCATCAAGTGCCCAGCAGAATGCATCAAGTCCCCAGTGCAAAGTACCCATTGCTCAGCGCAAAAGAGTCCAATACACTCTCTAGCGCCAAACACTCACTCCCCAGTGCTGGGAATCAAATTTTGTTAGTGATAGCTCTGATTGCTGCAGGAATCTCATCATAACCCTACAAAGCATCTAGACGACTCTAAGCCTGCACCGATGTCCGCCCCTCCGTTTTTCTCTATAAATAGAGGTGCTTAGAGCCATTTCAACACACAAACACATAAATACAACACCCACATACACCTCCACTCCACTCTTCTCCACAATACAACATTCCTCTCCTTTCTCTCTCTAAAAATATATACATATTTTAGGTTTTCTTCATACATACTTGAAGAAAACTTAGAAATGTCTTACATTTGAAGAGAAAAATCCCATCTCTATTCTAAAAACCTACATTTCTTCTATACTCCACGACATCAATTCTTCTTTGTCATCCATCCACCATCAAACAACCCTCAAATCATCCAAATCCAAGCTCAAAGTCTTATTCAAGCACTCAAAAGGTAGTAAACTACCTACATTTCTGGTTTCTATCCATCTAAGGAAACCAAGAAACCAAAGCAGAGATACTAGCTAGCTAATGCGATCGTGGGTTTTTGTTACGAAAAAATATGATTGCATGTGCTTTGCACTGGGAATTTACTCCCCAGCGCAAGTCACTTGTTTGTGGGCTTACTAAGTGCTTTGTGTTGGGCACTCGCTCCTTAGCACAAAGCTCCTCCTCCTGGGCTTGCTGATCATTTCAATATCAATGGGGGCCAGGGGCTTTTTATGTCCATTCCTAGTATCCATTATTCGTTTTAAACCCTTTTCAATATCGTCCTATTACTGTTTCATCTAGAAATACCTCAAAATACCCTCAAAAGGCTATCACTCGTTCATTTTACCAATTAATCCTCTATTTGGATAAATAAATAAGACATTTTCAGAAACTCTTCTGGACCACTGCTTTGCACTGGGAACTGATACCCCAGCACAAAAGAGGTGTCCTGGAAGGTGCCTTGCGCCGGGCACTAACTCTCCAGCGCAAAGGAGCCATCTCCATTTTCTGCAGACTTTTCACAGTTTGCATTCATTACATGCCATTTTCTATTTTGTTTCATTCTTGTATATATACAATACACTTCAGCACATGCCTGCACTACACATCCAACTTGCTATGTGTTTAAAAGTTAAGGAATAAGCATTTTTCAAAATCCCACAAGTATTTAGTAGAGACCAATCGACGTATCGGGCGAGAAGGGTGCCGAACAAAAGCCTTCCCCTCTCGTAACTTGGCTTCCGAATCCAAAATCTCTGTTTATTTTCAAACTCATATATCATTTTCAAGTTCTAGGTTTCTCAGGTGGCAAACCATTTTACAAAAAAACCCGGGTGGCAACTCTTTCAAATCTTCAATAAATCCAAGGACGGACAGCGCGCGGTGGAGCCCCTCCGAAAAGGGGTCTCTCAGGCTCTGGCAGCCCACACCATCACCACTCAGCCTTCAGGCATCAACGCTCAGCCTTTGGCCATCAACGTTTGGCCCTCGGCCTTCGGGCATCACCACTAAAACTTTAGTCAACAATGCTCGGCCTTCGACCATCACCGCTCAACCCATCACCACTTGGCCTTTGGGCATCAACACTTGGCCCTCGACCTTCAGGCATCACCGCTCGGTCTTCGGCCAACAACGCTTGGCCCTCGGCCTTCATTGCTCGGCCTTTGGGCATCACCGCTCGGCAAGGGAGGAAGGATTAAGGGTCAAGGGGGTTGCCCCTTGACCCCACAAAGTGTTAAGTTTTCATTGGATAGGTGTAATTTCTTTGGGAATTTAATTAACTTGCCCCATAGGTAAGATGTATTCTTGCCCCAAAGAGCAGCAAAAATTATAGCACCTTGCCCTTCACAGCTCATGCTTTTTTGCCTTCTTCTTCACCCAACTTGGGAAACCTTAGTTGGGTTTGGCATAGTCAACATTCTTGGCTACATATTAGGAAATTTTTCCCCGAATTTTTATAAAACTATGCAGGTAAAGGAATTATACGTCATTGTGTTACTTAGTTGGACCTTGTGATTTATCTTGTAAGAATTTAACTTGTGTGTGTTTTTGTGAGAAGAATTTTATTTGTGTTGTTGTGCATTGACTTGACATCCACAAAATATGAATATCGCTTAAGTCAATTGCGAACATGATTAAACGTTATGAATAGATTTCTACTTTACTACTTTATAAAATGTTTGGCATTTCGGTATTTTTTTTGCGCAATAATTGTAGATGAATATATCTTACACTCCTTTCTATTCTATTGGGCATTTCAGTGTATTTTTTTCAATCATCAAGTACGAAACAGAGAATATATGTATTGTAGATAATTGACCCCGCTACCGGTAAATCTTGGCTCCGCCCCTGCCGCTCGGCCTTCTGCTATCAATGCTCGGTTCGGCCATCAATGCTCGGTTCTCGGCGTTCACCGTTCAGCCCTCCACAATTACGGTTGTTGGTCCCTTTGGGAATTTCCAACTTGTTAACGGAACACCATTTTCACTTTCTATATTTTGCAAAAAACCTTATTACCACTTAGAGAACATCATTATCACTGTTTTTATTGTCGTTCATAATTTGAAGAGGAAAGGGTAAGAAAAGTAAACTCATCAACTTTTTTCCTTTGACTTGCGAAGAGGGAAAATCTTTTGGGGCCAGCAAAGAGTGTCAAAAGTAACCAACAATTAGGAATCAACAATTGGGGATGGAGGGAGAAAAACAATGCTAGTTTTACATCATTCAAGTTTCCAAAGGATGACCTTGCATGACAAGGTAAATAATAAATTGGAACTCTAAAAGAACTAGTGGGAACCTTGGAAGAAGTAGATGGAAAGCACAAGAAAAAGTAAAAGGCATACACACTGTGCACACCCTACATGAACATGAGAAAACTTTTGAACCCATATAATGTTTGCTACTATGAATTTATGTCAGAGCCCGGACTGGAAGCAAGCCACAAGAATAGCAAGAAATGGGGGAAATTTTGGGAAGCATTATAGTTTGGATATTGCTCCCAATCCAATTCAAAGTTTTAAGCATGCTTATAGTCTTATCTAAATCACACTCCCTCCACCCCGATAAAGTTGGTCCCCTACAAAACTACGTGCTATTTTTAAGATTAAAAATAATGTACGTACCAAAATAAAAAAATTGCATCTTGTTTGATAGGTCTCAATGAGATATTTGAAAAATGCAAAAAAAAAAAATTAAATTTACTATTGTAAATATATATTTTTAAGTTCAAAAATTGCACATAAATTCGTAGTGGACTAACTTTATGGAACAGAGGGAGTACATTATAGTCTTTAAGGCAATTACTAATCTAGTTCTCTCCTCTTTCAAAAAAAAAAAAAAACTAGTCCTTTTCTTAATGGTTTCGCATAAGGGAAAAAAGGGTGAGTATTTTACCAACCTCGAGGAGTTGTTCATGGGTCGTCAAATAGGTCAAATCATGTAGCTACTGTTGTCTTTCTCTTGGCGAGGCTTTTCTCTTGCAAGGCCTTTTGGTTTCGGACAAGTTTTGGAAGTCCAAGCCGTTCAAAAAAAAGTTTTGGAAGTCAAAAGTCTTATACCTTCTAAAAAGGAAGTCAAATCCAATTAGAACAAGCATTTCCTGAAGCCTATATTAAATCTTTACTACTATAAATTCACCGGAGTTGAGTTTCAATTAATTTTAACAGCCTTGAAGATTCATGTGAAGTTTTTGATTAAATTCTCACCCGAGGTGTGATTCCTTTAGGAATCTAGGTGTGATGCAGGAGGGATTGCTGGGCTTCTCTTTCCTTCTTCTACAGGAGCTTTTTGCATCTAAAACAATAAATCTAGATCTACATTTTCACTCACTGAGCCTATTTGATCCCGTACTCGTCCAACATCAGTGGATTACTAAAATCTACTGCACACGGGCAAGTGAATGTGAATGTGGAGCCTCCTGGATACCCTCCCAATGTTTACCAATAAGAGAGGATAAATCTCCAATGAAATGTGTTGGAGTTTCTCTCACATTGGTTAGTTATCTCCTCCAAAACTAGTTTATGAGCCTGGGAGGCCTCTCCACTCATTGCCAATTCTTCTTAAGTCGGATGCTTTAACAAAATGATTTATACATTCTCATATGATCAATATTCAATTTAAAATGAATCATATGTAGACAGATCATACAGGAAAGATGCTAACTGTGGACATCTTGCATGACCAAAATCATTTTGGCACAAATGTTGCTTCCAATACTTTTCATTGGAATAAAAAAACATATTGAGATTAGAGCAGAAAAAGCAGAGATTAATGGAAGGAGAGTGTCGAATTTCAGTATGAGAATTCATAACCAAGTCAAATAGCCTAACTCTTTACAATGCGAACTGAAAGGGGATGGTTATTTTAGTGAATATATATATAGCAGGCAGCTTTTGTTGAAATAGTAAGCACGATTCCCACGTTTGGGAATTGATCTTTTGGAGGCTTGTATTGAAAAGCTTCAAAGTAAGTGGAAGGATTTAGTTAAAGATTAGATGAAGACTTTTGCCATTAAGTATTTGATCTTGTGAGTATTTTAATAAATGTAAGCTTATCAATTAAGTGTCTAGCTTTGCCTATAAATAGGCTTGTAATTCATATTGTAAAAGTATGGGAGTTGAGTGAGAGAAACAAAGAGAGACATGACTAAGAGCTTTGTAATTGTTTGTGTACTTTATATCAATAAAAAGTATGCTTACTATTGTGTTTGAGAAATTTCCTCCTCCCATCAGTGATGCCTATCACTTCAGCTTTTCAAGAATTGGTATCAGAGCACGGGTGACGAACCCTGCTTTCAGCTGCCATTTCCGACGAGAACAGAGAGCTTCCGTTCACGGGTCATAAATCGAATCTGTCAAAAATCGATTTTGATCCCAGAACCAACTTCAGCTTGACGAGACGAAGACGACGGTGCAAGCCCGACGACGAACCGACGGGTGGACTATACACGCCACCTGAAACTGCGAGTGTGAGATCCATTCTGTTCGGCCCGAGGAAGAAGAAGTCCTGTAAAGTTGAGGAGAAAAATAATTGTGTTCCATTCGTTCCGAAGAAAAAAAAGGAACAGACTTTGTTTCCTCCGCTGCCGAGGAAAAATCGAAGACGACTCCAACGCTGTGAAACTCCAGTTAATCCGGATCTCATACTGAAGTTTTTCCCCACCGCTTGAGTTTATTGAAAGTCTGAATCTGTGTCTGTTATTGCACATGTCTTCACATGCGAAGAAGAAAATTCATGCAGAGCATTAAAGTGGCCTAACTAGTGAGGTACAACTGCAATCAACCCCTGTATTTTTTGCTAGCCAGTCAAAGCCCAAAAGTTTTCAAAAGTTTTACTTTGAACCCCCAGACGAGATACTGACTAGGCGTGTCCCAAGGCACGTTACAGACGAGATATTGATCACGTGACAACCGTTGCCAAAAGCAATTTAGATGGTGTTTTTGACGGTGTAAGCTCAAATGGCTAAAGAAACCAATTTATTAATGCTACCATGTTTGGGGAAAGAGAAATATGAGAATTGGAGCATCCAGATGCGAGTGCTCTTGGAATTCCAAGAGCTATGGGATTCGGTAGACGTGGGATACGTTGAGTATTCCAGAGAGGAAGAAGCAAAGCTTGTAGACGCGCAAAAAACAACGCTTCACGAATCACGAAAGAATGATAGACGGGCGCTGTTGTTAATCTACCAATGAGTAGAAAATGAGAATTTCGAAAAGATCTCTACCGCTGCCACTGCCAAAGAAGCATGGGATATCCTTCAAAATGCCAATCGAGGGATCGAGAGGACGATTCGGGTACGGCTTCAACTATTGCAAGAGAGTTTGAAGCATTGCAGATGGACAATGCACTACAAGAATTTTGGGATCTCCCAACGGTTTTTTAGTAACGGTTAAAAAAACCGTTGGTAGAGATGGTGTTTAGCAACGGTTTTCCAAACGTTACTAGAAACAGGATTATAGCAACGGTTTTCATGCCACCGTTACTAGATTACAAGACTATAGCAACGGTTTTCCATAACCGTTACTAAAAACCCGACTATAGCAACGGTTTTCCATAACCGGTACTGTAACGACCCTGATTTTTGGTAAATAAAAATTTCGTTAAATATTTAAATTTCATTTTAATTACTTGGATTTGCTACTAAAAATTTCTTTTTTATTTTTAATAATCCGTCATAATTAGATTTGAGATTTATAAAATTATATATTTTCACGCCGAGCAATCTAGTCCTTTTCTAAAGACAAGTATGCTTGTAGAAGCACTTGTATTTTTTCTAGTGAGTTAAATAAAATCTTTAAATTATATTTCTTGGCTAGAAATCCTACTTGGCAAGTAGAATTAGTTTCCAATCAATTCGTTAGAAAACCCTAATTACCGTTTCAATCTAGTTACAATTTCCTAACACGAGATGAACCTTTTTGACCTTCTTTGAGCCTTATGAAACCCTCCGAACCCTATTGAACCATTAGACTATAGGAGTAATCATTTTTATTCCTATGTTTAGTCATTTCACTTTACCTAGCATCATTACTTACACTACCTATTGGATAATAAAGGCAAGGGAAAACTTTAACCTTTGGTCCATAAATGTTAGGGAAAATATTATCCCTTGGACAATAGATTCCCATGACTAGTCATATCAAATTATTACCAATATTCCTTTACCCCTTGGTCCATAATTGTTAGGGAAATTTTTGTCCCTTGGTTATTAGACCTTTGACTTGCCAAAATGCATGACAAGACAAGTCATTCAAGGAATCTTATCATTTTGCTTCCAAGACTAGTTAACCTAGCCATGCATGCATGCAACCCTAAGATTTTAAGCCTTAAACCTAATAACTTTAGACTTACTTTCCTAGACACTCATACATATATATATATATATATATATACACACACACATATACTTGGTACGAGAGAGAGAGAGAGAGAGAGGCCGAGAGAGAGAGGGGAGGGAGAGTGTAGTGTGTGTTTGTGTGTTGTACAGTCCAAGCTACATCTTTAGCCCTATTTTAGCCGTAAGTCTAATTGACTAGACAACTCATTCTAGTCAATTTCTAGCATAGAATCCTAGCCCTCATCATCCTAGACCTAGCTCTTATTACCCTAGATTTTGACTACAAATCTAGACTAGAATTGACCATACATGGAAGGCTATACCTTAGCCTAATCAAATCCTACCTTAGACTTATAAGACTTGCCATGATTACCTAGATTTACCCTAGAAAGCATAAGATCCTAGTTAGTTTATAGCCTTAAGCCTAAAAAGATTGGACAAGACAAGACTTGGCATGCTTTCAAGCTTGATTGGACATGACAATGGAGCAAAGTCCATGGAAGAAAGGAGAGAAGGGGGGCCGGTCATAGAGGAGGAAGGAGGAGCTCAAGTGTTGGCTATAAATAGCACCCCATGCCTTCCATTCAACTCACACTTCACTCACTTGCCATTTTCATTTTTCAGACAGCTTACTGTCCTCCACGAATCTCCATTTTTCTCCTACCTAAACTAGTTTCTAGGACCAACTTCCTTCCCGAAAGTCGTAGAACACTTCGAAACCTTCAAGTTAGACCCAAGAACCATCCAAATCGGTGAAGAAATGACAAAGATATTGGCATCCGAAGTTCAGTAAAAATCTCGGATTCCTATTTTCAGACAGCATACTGTCTTCTCCTTTATCACCTTTTTTCTCCTACCTAAAGTAGTTTCTAGGACCAACTTCCTTCACGAAAGTTGTAGAGCACTTCGAGAGCTTCAATTTCAACCCAAGAACGATCATATTCGGCCAAATATTGACCGAGTTACTGCCATCCAAAGTTTGGTCCAGATTTGCGAGTTTCACCGCCCATAAAAATCTTCCAACTAGCTTATTCGGCCCCGACTAAGTTTCGGATCAAGGTAGATTTTCTCTACTCACTTCCCTAAAGTATAAGTAGGAAATCCTAGTCCAATCACGCTACGTATAATATAGAATCGTACGTTAGAAAGTAGAATATTCTTGATTCAAAGTAACGATATCGTAGATAAGATTATCTATTGTTTGGTTTCAAGTAGATAAGGTTATCTATCGTTAAAAATGCATGATTATCAATAAGTTTATCTTGCTAATGGAAGTATGAGCATGTTAGATAAATGACGTTATCTTAAATAAACATATGTTGTATTGAATTTCTCAAAAAGTAAGATAGAACGATTTTCGAAAAGGAGATTTTAACGCTTGATTTGAAGTAGTCATGTTTTGATCTTTTCAAGCATGCTTAGTAATTAAGTTGAATGATCTTGCTAGTGTAGTTTCAATGAACGATTTATGCTTGTTTTTGTGAAAAGTCCTACCGCGGAGTCTATGCATGAAAACGTGACACGAAAATCGAGAAAGTTAGACACATGACACCTAGGGTGTGGTTAACGAAAAGGCGTGTTTTGAAAGGGTGAAATATTTTGGAAACCGCAATGTGGCTGGACATGGTAGCCCATTGTGTGGTGTGTGTTTTGTGTGCCAATGGGAACCCGGTGTGGCAGAACCATTGTGAGGATACTCGGGAGACCGGAACGGCGGAACCGAGGTTGGGTGTGTGGCTTGGTTATCCGCGGAGAGGAGCCAATGCAAATGTGTGCCAATGGGAACCCGGTGCAGCGGAACCATTGTGAGGATACTCGGGAACCCGGAACGGCGGAACCGAGGTTGGGTGTGTTAAAAACGGATTTTGAAAATGTTGATTTGGTTATGAAAAGTGAAAATGGAGACACGGTCTACGATGAGTCGCGTAGGAGAAACACAGAAAAATATGGACACCAACGATACTTGAATAATGAATATGAATGTGCTATCGTTAATCGTTTTTGTTAAACCTACTTGTATTCTGTTGATTTTATGATATATTGTTTATAAGTTAAGGGTTAGTGGGTTTGGATATTCTATTGAGCTTTATAGCTCACGGTGTTACCTTTGGTGACCTTGACATATTATATTGGTGGCGACGCCGGTATAATGTGTCAGATTCTATAGACGAACAGGGTGAACTCTACACCTTGGAGGCTTTTGGAGCCGAGGAGCTGGCCAGGATGGAGGAAGAAGTGAAGCAGTAGATAGGAACCCTAGTCTACCCTCCTTTTGTTGATTAAGATTACTCTTTTGAGATTATTCTGTAATATTGAGCCAGACTCCATTTGGATTTTCATTGAAATTGTCCTCTTTAACGTACCCAAAATTAGGGGCGTTACAACTTGGTATCAGAGCTTTAGGTTCAAAACCTCGGCCATGGGTAGAATGGGTAGATCCATAAGATAGTTTGACCGTTGCACAAACGAGAATTGAGTTTAAGTTTACCGTCCCAAATTGGGTGGAATTCTGTCAAAACAATCCTCGAATTGAAGCAAGGGGCGGAAATTGGCAGTACCGCCGAGCTGGGAATTCCCGAACAATTGGATGATGACTTAAATCAAGAATCGAATGTGGAATTTAGAAACTCGAAAATATTTTTTTTAGTGTTAGTAAACCTTGCGGCTCGTTCTTGAATAAATATTTTCCACGCTTCTTAAACGATGAGAGCGGAACCTAACTCCTAGTGCCGAACATTAGGCGCGACAAACCCCACCCCCCCTAAACTTCAAATTTCAAAATTTTAACCTCCAAAATTCATATTTCAAATTTTAAATTTCAAACTCTTTCCCTCCTTCACCCACCTTTTCGGCCCCTATATATACCCCACCACCACTTCCATTTCTTCATCCCTCTCACCATCTTAACCCTTTCCAAATCTCCATCCTATCCTTTCGAACCGAACCGAGCCGAGCCATGGCAATCCGACGACGAGGATTTCCGAAAGATGCCATATTCCGAGAAATCGAGCGAGCCGAAATAACCATAACAATCCAAACCCTATGGTTGCAACTTTTCGCCCTCATCATATTTTGTGCGGTACTCACCATAGGCATGCCACGGTGGTTCGCCGTGAATAACCGTCTCAACACCTTCTGGTACTGGACTCTCATCGTGGCCGTCGCACTCGCCGCAGTCATAAAGGAGTACGAACGTCGGTTGCGCCAAGCTTACAACGAACGATGGTAGAGAATCTCGAGGATGGGCGAGACCCGAAACCAACGACGCCAACTAGGCATATCTTAGGCCAACCTTCGGGATGTAGGATGTCGAAGATTAGGAACGTGTTTCAAATTGTATTAGGGAATCTTGTCTTAGGTCTACTTGCCTTATAGTAGAACTCTACGTTTATGATTGTAATTTTCTTTTATCTATGAAAAGCCTGCTCTATTTTAAAAGAGTACCGTTGCATACTATATGATAAATTGCTTTTGACCTTTAGAAAGATATACCATTTGCAAAAAGAAAATTGTTTAAATAGACTAAAACTCCCCCTTTCAATTTGTACTCATGGATGGTGAATACGCGCCACGGATTTGGATACGATAACGGAGGACCCTCTAAATGCAGAATAGGTCTAACTAAGCTATTGTAGCCATTCTTAGCACTAACCAACTCTAGGCCTAAGAAGCCGAAACAATAGCTGAATTCAAATGGCATTTTGTTCCATTGCTGCTTTGAAAATTGGGTCGCGTTTCAAAAATCTCAATTGTCTTTTCTCACCTCATAGCTTTTTCACTAGGAGTAAGAACCTTGCGATTCGAGTTACGCGCCGTTAGGAGACTAGATTGTGAATAACTCCCTTCTAACCCTAAAAAGGAAGGACCACGAGAACAAGTCAAGATGCCAGCACCAACGGTGAGGCCGCTACTGCAAGCAACAAGGGCGACATTGATGCAGAAGTTAAAAGAACATCCCAACGCAACGTTTGAAGCCAACAAGATCAACCAATACACCTAGAACTTTCGTTCTAACCCCTAACATCGTGAGATTCCTTAGAATCGTAAACCATCAAGGGAAGGCGTGAAATTGTTTGAGGGCTGCGGACGCTAACCACCTATACCTGACGCAAACCGGAAACACTTAGATCGAAGAGTTCGTTTAGATTGGGAATACTCGAAGGAAACGACAATTTCGTCCGCCGGTTAAATCTTGATAGGGAGCAAATATCAATTGGCTAGTCATATCCGTACCGTTTCCTAACTACATTGCTTCTCTCAAATCTCTATTTGAAATCAACATCATTGTGAAGGAAACCCTCATTGCTTCATGCAACGAAATCATCCATTTTAACTCTTTACAACACTTATTGACAAGAGTGGCGTAATCTTGGGTATCTTTTGTGACCTAACCTTATTGGCTAGTGATTCAACTCAGCAGTACCTTCTATGGAATTACTGATCCTAACCGTTATTACTTGTTGGATAAACTTTCGCTATCCCTTGAATTTTTTCGTAACTCTTGATATTAACCTTGAGTTTTGAACCTTGAGAATCATAGCAACCATGTTCTTTCGATACAACATTTATTGACACTTTTGATGATGGTTAGCAATACCATTTCGCAATAACTAAGACTTGATGATTGGCCCATTCCATCATTAACAACTGTTCTATTTCGCCCGTAATCAGTAAATTCAAATCATCTCTTGATGATATTCAAATCGTCTATGAGAAACTCCTTATTTCATTCTTATGGTACGATTCTTCAAATTTGTTTGAAACTAATCTCCTTAGGAGATGAGTACCTTTCCTTGAACTAACCAGATATCATCAATTCCTTATCAAAAGCTTGCACTACTTGAGGGCAGCTTAACTCAGTCATTCCCGTCCCGACATCTAGGATTATCTTGGATTTTTGAAATGTTGTATTCAAGATAGCCGTACCTCTGAAATTACTGCCAAAAGTCGATGCCGCCCAGGTTTATTTTTCCGTGACTGCATAGGTTCTTTCAGTGCCTTTGTTAATAATATCCGAGCTTTTTAGGGCTTGCTTGTTGATATTTGATTTCCCCTTGAATGAGGACGGAATACTTATGCCTTACGAGAATGGAGTGATTTTGCCCAAGCGATCCGTTGTTTCCTAGTTTAGAAATGGGTTTAATATCGTTAGGTGGGAAGCATGCTGATTTGATAGGGACGTGATAAGAAAATGCTTATGGGATATGAGTCCGCATGATGATTTGGTAGAAGTTTGCATTTGACGTTGGTATCTACAAGGGAAACTTCATTAAAGGCGTACTACGAGGCAAATTGTTCGATGACTGAAGCAACTTCAACCCGTCTTGTTAAGCAAGTGATGAGGCTTAATTCGATTAACAAAACATGCAGAAGATTGTGGGAGATGCCTGAGACGCTGTCGTCTTACTTCGAGATGCTTCTAGGACCTGCCGGAGCCTTAGACAGTAGCCGTGTGATGCCAAAGCGTTTTGTGGGGTGCCAGAGTATTCGAATCTTGATTCGATTGCGGATTGGCTTAAAACATACCTACAGGGTCCTTCCTGGTTTTGCAGGGGCATTTCTTTCATTCCTTAACATCACCCCTCTCCGTTCAGTCATAAATTGAAATCCTAATTTTCGAGCCTGATCAACACTGCAAGGGTACCTATACCCATGTAGCGTATTCTATCCTCTTCCAATCGAGAATCTACCCTTGGAATGAGAAGGTTTTTCCTCAGTTGTTTATCACTGCATACCTAGAAACTAAACCCATAGGATCGCTGTTGAACCTGTTATCACTTCGGGAGGAAGAATAGCTGTCAACCTAGTCTTCGAAAGTTACGTGATGGAGATATCTTCAAATGACGAAGTTAATCATCTCAATATCACGCTATTAAAGGATTGGTGGTGACCTGCTCCTATTTTAAGGGGGATAGACGATGATTTCAAGACCGGTAAGCGACAAGATCTGATCCGTAGCCACGCACCAATTTCGAGGACGAAATTATTTTAAGGGGGATAGTTTGTAACGACCCTGATTTTTGGTAAATAAAAATTTCGTTAAATATTTAAATTTCATTTTAATTACTTGGATTTGCTACTAAAAATTTCTTTTTTATTTTTAATAATCCGTCATAATTAGATTTGAGATTTATAAAATTATATATTTTCACGCCGAGCAATCTAGTCCTTTTCTAAAGACAAGTATGCTTGTAGAAGCACTTGTATTTTTTCTAGTGAGTTAAATAAAATCTTTAAATTATATTTCTTGACTAGAAATCCTACTTGGCAAGTAGAATTAGTTTCCAATCAATTCGTTAGAAAACCCTAATTACCGTTTCAATCTAGTTACAATTTCCTAACCCGAGATGAACCTTTTTGACCGTCTTTGAGCCTTATGAAACCCTCCGAACCCTATTGAACCATTAGACTATAGGAGTAATCATTTTTATTCCTATGTTTAGTCATTTCACTTTACCTAGCATCATTACTTACACTACCTATTGGATAATAAAGGCAAGGGAAAACTTTAACCTTTGGTCCATAAATGTTAGGGAAAATATTATCCCTTGGACAATAGATTCCCATGACTAGTCATATCAAATTATTACCAATATTCCTTTACCCCTTGGTCCATAATTGTTAGGGAAATTTTTGTCCCTTGGTTATTAGACCTTTGACTTGCCAAAATGCATGACAAGACAAGTCATTCAAGGAATCTTATCATTTTGCTTCCAAGACTAGTTAACCTAGCCATGCATGCATGCAACCCTAAGATTTTAAGCCTTAAACCTAATAACTTTAGACTTACTTTCCTAGACACTCATACATATATATATATATATATATACACACACACACATATACTTGGTACGAGAGAGAGAGAGAGAGAGAGGCCGAGAGAGAGAGGGGAGGGAGAGTGTAGTGTGTGTTTGTGTGTTGTACAGTCCAAGCTACATCTTTAGCCCTATTTTAGCCGTAAGTCTAATTGACTAGACAACTCATTCTAGTCAATTTCTAGCATAGAATCCTAGCCCTCATCATCCTAGACCTAGCTCTTATTACCCTAGATTTTGACTACAAATCTAGACTAGAATTGACCATACATGGAAGGCTATACCTTAGCCTAATCAAATCCTACCTTAGACTTATAAGACTTGCCATGATTACCTAGATTTACCCTAGAAAGCATAAGATCCTAGTTAGTTTATAGCCTTAAGCCTAAAAAGATTGGACAAGACAAGACTTGGCATGCTTTCAAGCTTGATTGGACATGACAATGGAGCAAAGTCCATGGAAGAAAGGAGAGAAGGGGGGCCGGTCATAGAGGAGGAAGGAGGAGCTCAAGTGTTGGCTATAAATAGCACCCCATGCCTTCCATTCAACTCACACTTCACTCACTTGCCATTTTCATTTTTCAGACAGCTTACTGTCCTCCACGAATCTCCATTTTTCTCCTACCTAAACTAGTTTCTAGGACCAACTTCCTTCCCGAAAGTCGTAGAACACTTCGAAACCTTCAAGTTAGACCCAAGAACCATCCAAATCGGTGAAGAAATGACAAAGATATTGGCATCCGAAGTTCAGTAAAAATCTCGGATTCCTATTTTCAGACAGCATACTGTCTTCTCCTTTATCACCTTTTTTCTCCTACCTAAAGTAGTTTCTAGGACCAACTTCCTTCACGAAAGTTGTAGAGCACTTCGAGAGCTTCAATTTCAACCCAAGAACGATCATATTCGGCCAAATATTGACCGAGTTACTGCCATCCAAAGTTTGGTCCAGATTTGCGAGTTTCACCGCCCATAAAAATCTTCCAACTAGCTTATTCGGCCCCGACTAAGTTTCGGATCAAGGTAGATTTTCTCTACTCACTTCCCTAAAGTATAAGTAGGAAATCCTAGTCCAATCACGCTACGTATAATATAGAATCGTACGTTAGAAAGTAGAATATTCTTGATTCAAAGTAACGATATCGTAGATAAGATTATCTATTGTTTGGTTTCAAGTAGATAAGGTTATCTATCGTTAAAAATGCATGATTATCAATAAGTTTATCTTGCTAATGGAAGTATGAGCATGTTAGATAAATGACGTTATCTTAAATAAACATATGTTGTATTGAATTTCTCAAAAAGTAAGATAGAACGATTTTCGAAAAAGGAGATTTTAACGCTTGATTTGAAGTAGTCATGTTTTGATCTTTTCAAGCATGCTTAGTAATTAAGTTGAATGATCTTGCTAGTGTAGTTTCAATGAACGATTTATGCTTGTTTTTGTGAAAAGTCCTACCGCGGAGTCTATGCATGAAAACGTGACACGAAAATCGAGAAAGTTAGACACATGACACCTAGGGTGTGGTTAACGAAAAGGCGTGTTTTGAAAGGGTGAAATATTTTGGAAACCGCAATGTGGCTGGACATGGTAGCCCATTGTGTGGTGTGTGTTTTGTGTGCCAATGGGAACCCGGTGTGGCAGAACCATTGTGAGGATACTCGGGAGACCGGAACGGCGGAACCGAGGTTGGGTGTGTGGCTTGGTTATCCGCGGAGAGGAGCCAATGCAAATGTGTGCCAATGGGAACCCGGTGCAGCGGAACCATTGTGAGGATACTCGGGAACCCGGAACGGCGGAACCGAGGTTGGGTGTGTTAAAAACGGATTTTGAAAATGTTGATTTGGTTATGAAAAGTGAAAATGGAGACACGGTCTACGATGAGTCGCGTAGGAGAAACACAGAAAAATATGGACACCAACGATACTTGAATAATGAATATGAATGTGCTATCGTTAATCGTTTTTGTTAAACCTACTTGTATTCTGTTGATTTTATGATATATTGTTTATAAGTTAAGGGTTAGTGGGTTTGGATATTCTATTGAGCTTTATAGCTCACGGTGTTACCTTTGGTGACCTTGACATATTATATTGGTGGCGACGCCGGTATAATGTGTCAGATTCTATAGACGAACAGGGTGAACTCTACACCTTGGAGGCTTTTGGAGCCGAGGAGCTGGCCAGGATGGAGGAAGAAGTGAAGCAGTAGATAGGAACCCTAGTCTACCCTCCTTTTGTTGATTAAGATTACTCTTTTGAGATTATTCTGTAATATTGAGCCAGACTCCATTTGGATTTTCATTGAAATTGTCCTCTTTAACGTACCCAAAATTAGGGGCGTTACAACTTGGTATCAGAGCTTTAGGTTCAAAACCTCGGCCATGGGTAGAATGGGTAGATCCATAAGATAGTTTGACCGTTGCACAAACGAGAATTGAGTTTAAGTTTACCGTCCCAAATTGGGTGGAATTCTGTCAAAACAATCCTCGAATTGAAGCAAGGGGCGGAAATTGGCAGTACCGCCGAGCTGGGAATTCCCGAACAATTGGATGATGACTTAAATCAAGAATCGAATGTGGAATTTAGAAACTCGAAAATATTTTTTTTAGTGTTAGTAAACCTTGCGGCTCGTTCTTGAATAAATATTTTCCACGCTTCTTAAACGATGAGAGCGGAACCTAACTCCTAGTGCCGAACATTAGGCGCGACAAACCCCACCCCCCCTAAACTTCAAATTTCAAAATTTTAACCTCCAAAATTCATATTTCAAATTTTAAATTTCAAACTCTTTCCCTCCTTCACCCACCTTTTCGGCCCCTATATATACCCCACCACCACTTCCATTTCTTCATCCCTCTCACCATCTTAACCCTTTCCAAATCTCCATCCTATCCTTTCGAACCGAACCGAGCCGAGCCATGGCAATCCGACGACGAGGATTTCCGAAAGATGCCATATTCCGAGAAATCGAGCGAGCCGAAATAACCATAACAATCCAAACCCTATGGTTGCAACTTTTCGCCCTCATCATATTTTGTGCGGTACTCACCATAGGCATGCCACGGTGGTTCGCCGTGAATAACCGTCTCAACACCTTCTGGTACTGGACTCTCATCGTGGCCGTCGCACTCGCCGCAGTCATAAAGGAGTACGAACGTCGGTTGCGCCAAGCTTACAACGAACGATGGTAGAGAATCTCGAGGATGGGCGAGACCCGAAACCAACGACGCCAACTAGGCATATCTTAGGCCAACCTTCGGGATGTAAGATGTCGAAGATTAGGAACGTGTTTCAAATTGTATTAGGGAATCTTGTCTTAGGTCTACTTGCCTTATAGTAGAACTCTACGTTTATGATTGTAATTTTCTTTTATCTATGAAAAGCCTGCTCTATTTTAAAAGAGTACCGTTGCATACTATATGATAAATTGCTTTTGACCTTTAGAAAGATATACCATTTGCAAAAAGAAAATTGTTTAAATAGACTAAAACTCCCCCTTTCAATTTGTACTCATGGATGGTGAATACGCGCCACGGATTTGGATACGATAACGGAGGACCCTCTAAATGCAGAATAGGTCTAACTAAGCTATTGTAGCCATTCTTAGCACTAACCAACTCTAGGCCTAAGAAGCCGAAACAATAGCTGAATTCAAATGGCATTTTGTTCCATTGCTGCTTTGAAAATTGGGTCGCGTTTCAAAAATCTCAATTGTCTTTTCTCACCTCATAGCTTTTTCACTAGGAGTAAGAACCTTGCGATTCGAGTTACGCGCCGTTAGGAGACTAGATTGTGAATAACTCCCTTCTAACCCTAAAAAGGAAGGACCACGAGAACAAGTCAAGATGCCAGCACCAACGGTGAGGCCGCTACTGCAAGCAACAAGGGCGACATTGATGCAGAAGTTAAAAGAACATCCCAACGCAACGTTTGAAGCCAACAAGATCAACCAATACACCTAGAACTTTCGTTCTAACCCCTAACATCGTGAGATTCCTTAGAATCGTAAACCATCAAGGGAAGGCGTGAAATTGTTTGAGGGCTGCGGACGCTAACCACCTATA
Source organism: Rhododendron ovatum (assembly GCA_019656835.1). NCBI lineage: Eukaryota > Viridiplantae > Streptophyta > Magnoliopsida > Ericales > Ericaceae > Rhododendron > Rhododendron ovatum. Next base: position 20,276,510 of record CM033800.1, read on the forward strand.
CCTGACGCAAACCGGAAACACTTAGATCGAAGAGTTCGTTTAGATTGGGAATACTCGAAGGAAACGACAATTTCGTCCGCCGGTTAAATCTTGATAGGGAGCAAATATCAATTGGCTAGTCATATCCGTACCGTTTCCTAACTACATTGCTTCTCTCAAATCTCTATTTGAAATCAACATCATTGTGAAGGAAACCCTCATTGCTTCATGCAACGAAATCATCCATTTTAACTCTTTACAACACTTATTGACAAGAGTGGCGTAATCTTGGGTATCTTTTGTGACCTAACCTTATTGGCTAGTGATTCAACTCAGCAGTACCTTCTATGGAATTACTGATCCTAACCGTTATTACTTGTTGGATAAACTTTCGCTATCCCTTGAATTTTTTCGTAACTCTTGATATTAACCTTGAGTTTTGAACCTTGAGAATCATAGCAACCATGTTCTTTCGATACAACATTTATTGACACTTTTGATGATGGTTAGCAATACCATTTCGCAATAACTAAGACTTGATGATTGGCCCATTCCATCATTAACAACTGTTCTATTTCGCCCGTAATCAGTAAATTCAAATCATCTCTTGATGATATTCAAATCGTCTATGAGAAACTCCTTATTTCATTCTTATGGTACGATTCTTCAAATTTGTTTGAAACTAATCTCCTTAGGAGATGAGTACCTTTCCTTGAACTAACCAGATATCATCAATTCCTTATCAAAAGCTTGCACTACTTGAGGGCAGCTTAACTCAGTCATTCCCGTCCCGACATCTAGGATTATCTTGGATTTTTGAAATGTTGTATTCAAGATAGCCGTACCTCTGAAATTACTGCCAAAAGTCGATGCCGCCCAGGTTTATTTTTCCGTGACTGCATAGGTTCTTTCAGTGCCTTTGTTAATAATATCCGAGCTTTTTAGGGCTTGCTTGTTGATATTTGATTTCCCCTTGAATGAGGACGGAATACTTATGCCTTACGAGAATGGAGTGATTTTGCCCAAGCGATCCGTTGTTTCCTAGTTTAGAAATGGGTTTAATATCGTTAGGTGGGAAGCATGCTGATTTGATAGGGACGTGATAAGAAAATGCTTGTGGGATATGAGTCCGCATGATGATTTGGTAGAAGTTTGCATTTGACGTTGGTATCTACAAGGGAAACTTCATTAAAGGCGTACTACGAGGCAAATTGTTCGATGACTGAAGCAACTTCAACCCGTCTTGTTAAGCAAGTGATGAGGCTTAATTCGATTAACAAAACATGCAGAAGATTGTGGGAGATGCCTGAGACGCTGTCGTCTTACTTCGAGATGCTTATAGGACCTGCCGGAGCCTTAGACAGTAGCCGTGTGATGCCAAAGCGTTTTGTGGGGTGCCAGAGTATTCGAATCTTGATTCGATTGCGGATTGGCTTAAAACATACCTACAGGGTCCTTCCTGGTTTTGCAGGGGCATTTCTTTCATTCCTTGACATCACCCCTCTCCGTTCAGTCATAAATTGAAATCCTAATTTTCGAGCCTGATCAACACTGCAAGGGTACCTATACCCATGTAGCGTATTCTATCCTCTTCCAATCGAGAATCTACCCTTGGAATGAGAAGGTTTTTCCTCAGCTGTTTATCACTGCATACCTAGAAACTAAACCCATAGGATCGCTGTTGAACCTGTTATCACTTCGGGAGGAAGAATAGCTGTCAACCTAGTCTTCGAAAGTTACGTGATGGAGATATCTTCAAATGACGAAGTTAATCATCTCAATATCACGCTATTAAAGGATTGGTGGTGACCTGCTCCTATTTTAAGGGGGATAGACGATGATTTCAAGACCGGTAAGCGACAAGATCTGATCCGTAGCCACGCACCAATTTCGAGGACGAAATTATTTTAAGGGGGATAGTTTGTAACGACCCTGATTTTTGGTAAATAAAAATTTCGTTAAATATTTAAATTTCATTTTAATTACTTGGATTTGCTACTAAAAATTTCTTTTTTATTTTTAATAATCCGTCATAATTAGATTTGAGATTTATAAAATTATATATTTTCACGCCGAGCAATCTAGTCCTTTTCTAAAGACAAGTATGCTTGTAGAAGCACTTGTATTTTTTCTAGTGAGTTAAATAAAATCTTTAAATTATATTTCTTGACTAGAAATCCTACTTGGCAAGTAGAATTAGTTTCCAATCAATTCGTTAGAAAACCCTAATTACCGTTTCAATCTAGTTACAATTTCCTAACCCGAGATGAACCTTTTTGACCGTCTTTGAGCCTTATGAAACCCTCCGAACCCTATTGAACCATTAGACTATAGGAGTAATCATTTTTATTCCTATGTTTAGTCATTTCACTTTACCTAGCATCATTATTTACACTACCTATTGGATAATAAAGGCAAGGGAAAACTTTAACCTTTGGTCCATAAATGTTAGGGAAAATATTATCCCTTGGACAATAGATTCCCATGACTAGTCATATCAAATTATTACCAATATTCCTTTACCCCTTGGTCCATAATTGTTAGGGAAATTTTTGTCCCTTGGTTATTAGACCTTTGACTTGCCAAAATGCATGACAAGACAAGTCATTCAAGGAATCTTATCATTTTGCTTCCAAGACTAGTTAACCTAGCCATGCATGCATGCAACCCTAAGATTTTAAGCCTTAAACCTAATAACTTTAGACTTACTTTCCTAGACACTCATACATATATATATATATATATATACACACACACACATATACTTGGTACGAGAGAGAGAGAGAGAGAGAGGCCGAGAGAGAGAGGGGATGGAGAGTGTAGTGTGTGTTTGTGTGTTGTACAGTCCAAGCTACATCTTTAGCCCTATTTTAGCCGTAAGTCTAATTGACTAGACAACTCATTCTAGTCAATTTCTAGCATAGAATCCTAGCCCTCATCATCCTAGACCTAGCTCTTATTTTTCTAGATTTTGACTACAAATCTAGACTAGAATTGACCATACATGGAAGGCTATACCTTAGCCTAATCAAATCCTACCTTAGACTTATAAGACTTGCCATGATTACCTAGATTTACCCTAGAAAGCATAAGATCCTAGTTAGTTTATAGCCTTAAGCCTAAAAAGATTGGACAAGACAAGACTTGGCATGCTTTCAAGCTTGATTGGACATGACAATGGAGCAAAGTCCATGGAAGAAAGGAGAGAAGGGGGGCCGGTCATAGAGGAGGAAGGAGGAGCTCAAGTGTTGGCTATAAATAGCACCCCATGCCTTCCATTCAACTCACACTTCACTCACTTGCCATTTTCATTTTTCAGACAGCTTACTGTCCTCCACGAATCTCCATTTTTCTCCTACCTAAACTAGTTTCTAGGACCAACTTCCTTCCCGAAAGTCGTAGATCACTTCGAAACCTTCAAGTTAGACCCAGGAACCATCCAAATCGGTGAAGAAATGACAAAGATATTGGCATCTGAAGTTCAGTAAAAATCTCGGATTCCTATTTTCAGACAGCATACTGTCTTCTCCTTTATCACCTTTTTTCTCCTACCTAAAGTAGTTTCTAGGACCAACTTCCTTCACGAAAGTTGTAGAGCACTTCGAGAGCTTCAATTTCAACCCAAGAACGATCATATTCGGCCAAATATTGACCGAGTTACTGCCATCCAAAGTTTGGTCCAGATTTGCGAGTTTCACCGCCTATAAAAATCTTCCAACTAGCTTATTCGGCCCCGACTAAGTTTCGGATCAAGGTAGATTTTCTCTACTCACTTCCCTAAAGTATAAGTAGGAAATCCTAGTCCAATCACGCTACGTATAATATAGAATCGTACGTTAGAAAGTAGAATATTCTTGATTCAAAGTAACGATATCGTAGATAAGATTATCTATTGTTTGGTTTCAAGTAGATAAGGTTATCTATCGTTAAAAATGCATGATTATCAATAAGTTTATCTTGCTAATGGAAGTATGAGCATGTTAGATAAATGACGTTATCTTAAATAAACATATGTTGTATTGAATTTCTCAAAAAGTAAGATAGAACGATTTTCGAAAAAGGAGATTTTAACGCTTGATTTGAAGTAGTCATGTTTTGATCTTTTCAAGCATGCTTAGTAATTAAGTTGAATGATCTTGCTAGTGTAGTTTCAATGAACGATTTATGCTTGTTTTTGTGAAAAGTCCTACCGCGGAGTCTTTGCATGAAAACGTGACACGAAAATCGAGAAAGTTAGACACATGACACCTAGGGTGTGGTTAACGAAAAGGCGTGTTTTGAAAGGGTGAAATATTTTGGAAACCGCAATGTGGCCGGACATGGTAGCCCATTGTGTGGTGTGTGTTTTGTGTGCCAATGGGAACCCGGTGCGGCGGAACCATTGTGAGGATACTCGGGAGACCGGAACGGCGGAACCGAGGTTGGGTGTGTGGCTTGGTTATCCGCGGAGAGGAGCCAATGCAAATGTGTGCCAATGGGAACCCGGTGCAGCGGAACCATTGTGAGGATACTCGGGAACCCGGAACGGCGGAACCGAGGTTGGGTGTGTTAAAAACGGATTTTGAAAATGTTGATTTGGTTATGAAAAGTGAAAATGGAGACACGGTCTACGATGAGTCGCGTAGGAGAAACACAGAAAAATATGGACACCAACGATACTTGAATAATGAATATGAATGTGCTATCGTTAATCGTTTTTGTTAAACCTACTTGTACTCTGTTGATTTTATGATATATTGTTTATAAGTTAAGGGTTAGTGGGTTTGGATATTCTATTGAGCTTTATAGCTCACGGTGTTACCTTTGGTGACCCTTACATATTATATTGGTGGCGACGCCGGTATAATGTGTCAGATTCTATAGACGAACAGGGTGAACTCTACACCTTGGAGGCTTTTGGAGCCGAGGAGCTGGCCAGGATGGAGGAAGAAGTGAAGCAGTAGATAGGAACCCTAGTCTACCCTCCTTTTGTTGATTAAGATTACTCTTTTGAGATTATTCTGTAATATTGAGCCAGACTCCATTTGGATTTTCAATGAAATTGTCCTCTTTAACGTACCCAAAATTAGGGGCGTTACAGGTACTAAAACCCGGACTATAGCAACGGTTTTCCATAACCGTTACTAAAAACCCGACTATAGCAACGGTTTTCCATAACTGTTACTAAAAATCGGACTATAAAGACGAAAAAATTGGCTTATTGGCTTATTTTTTGTCTTTATTCAAAAAAATTAAGTTTTGATTGAAATTTTACTTTTTAGATTCCTCTCATCATGACGAAGCAATAATCCCAAAAAATTTGACGAGAAACTAACAAATACAAAAAAAAATTGAATAAGGACAAAAAATAATCCGAACAAGCGTAGCTATCTTTACTATGTAAAAAATAGACGGCTCCAATCGAAAAAAAAAAAGTAGGTCCACGTGGCGCTGACGTGGCCTCCCACCTGTCGCCTGCGTGGCGCATGGAAGGCAACACAATAATTTTGCTTCTCCTGGGAATCGAACCCAGGACCTCGCGTATGCGCGCGCGAGTACGCACCAGCTGGGCTAGCCCAACACTTGTGTAATATTGAGGGCCTTTTAATATTTATACTATGTAAACCGATTGGGCTATCTTATGTCATTAGAGTTTTATCGATTTATTCTTAATCTAAGTTTTTAAATTCGGTTTATACTATTTTACCCCAGATTTGAAAAAAAAAAACTTGTCTTTAGCAACGGTTAAAAAACTGTTACTAAAAAATTACCCTAGATTTAAAAAAAAAAAATTTCCTTTAGCAACGGTTGTAACTGTTGCTACAGAAACCGTTGCTAAAAAAAATTCTGTATCAACGCTTGTCAAAACCGTTGCTATATGTCTACACCAACAGATATCTCGCAACGGTTTGGGCAACGGTTGGTGAACCGTTGGTATTGCTTTTAGCAACGTTTTTTGTGTTTTTTAGTAACGCTTTTGACCGTTATTAGATCCCAATTTTTTTGTAGTGATGAGACTATCATATTTCACGAAGACATTGACGATTGTGAACCAGATAAGACGATATGGGGAGAAGCTAGACGGTGATGGAGAAAATACTTCATTCGCTAAGTATGAAGTTTGAAAATGTTGTAGTTGCCGTTGAGGAATCCAAAGATCTCAACAATATGACGATTGACGAATGTGTACTTTGCCTATAAATAGGCTTGTAATTCATATTGTAAAAGTATGAGAGTTGAGTGAGAGAAAGAAAGAGAAACGTGAGTGAGAGCTTTGTAATTGTTTGTGTGCTTTATCAATAAAAAGTGTGCTTACTATTGTGTGTGTGAAATCTCCTCCTCCCATCACTGATATCTATCGCTTCCGCTTTCCAACAGCTTTGCCATCATGTTAAACCGGCCATCAGTTATTATAATCATCAGTCCTCAGAATTCATCAGCACCTTAAAATATAAAACCATATTGATCATTAAAAGCCTTAATCATGCAACACGTCAAGTAGGACGGTAAGAATAAAACTCTTACCAAGTGATAACATCTGAGGATACAGGTGGGATCTCATTGTACAGCGTACCACGTGAGCTCATTGATCCAAGGGATCCTGTTAATCCAAAGGTTTAAATGATACATGTTTGCCAAAAGAAAAGTATTTCCATCTTGTAAGAAATTTGGTATCGGAGAAGAAAAAGCATTTCCGTCTAGAAGGAGATTTGGCATACAACACAAGATTACAGTTTGTTTTCAACTGACAACTTGCTGATATGAAAATAAAGATGAATATAGCTCCTATATCCTGCAGTAGAACTGTAGAATGAGGACGTATTTGAATTTTACAACTAGGTGATCAAGTACCTTGTAAACCAACTGAAAGTAAGCGAGGGGTATATGTAAGAATTCCCTGCACAGGGATGACAATAAACTAGAAGCGAATGCTTAGCAAAAAAAAAAAACCTACAAGTGAATGATGCTACTGAGGGGGCCGAGTAGTTGGCTGAAGAGGGCAGCGAACGCATCCCAAGTGTGGAACAGTCCAAAACTAATGTGCAGATAACAGATGTGCAAGAAGGGCTGGATGATGCTATTGAACGCGTATAGAGTGATATATTGAGCACTTGAGGCGTCAAATCGAAATGGTGAAAAGAAATTTTTATCAAGGCTATGTTACTAATTTCGTCCAATATATTGAGATCTTGCGAGCTCTTTTCATGGAATTACCCCTTCCTGGTTTGCCAATGTCTTCTGTTGAAATAACGAGAGCGTTTGGTAAGATAATGAGTGGTAAGGCATACCAATTCAAAGATGATGAGATACCAGGATTCGGGCTGTTATGGAAACTCTTAAAAGACAAAACTGGATGGATGGCTTGGACATTGTGACAGTGCAGGATGATGCTGGGCTGTTTATTTGGAGTCTGATGAAATGTAATCTCTAAATCTCCCGTTGCATTTTCCTTTTCACTACATTTTAGATATCCAGCCCTACTTGTCTTTTGGCAAATGTTAATTCCACGTCTGTTTTTCTCTCTTTTAAAAGCCTTGAAGTTCATGAACTTAAGCTGCTTAAAGAAGAATTAGAAGCCGAGCCAACGAAATACAAGGAACTCATGAGGAACAAACTCAACAGTGAAAGGGTACGCGAAGGAGAGTTGGAGATGGAGATGCAGCTGACTCAGCTTGAGCTGCAGCTATCCATTAGGGCAGATAGGTGGTGGGCAGCCTCTCTCTTTATTATTAAGTCCGGGCGTGCTATTACACCTTTGCTTTTGTCTGTGAGAATGAAATTGTAAGTCCATGTAACACTAACACAGGTTGTCAATCGTCGCGAATTATTCTACCCCGAGTGTCTATAACTCGGAAAACCCACACCACCCATCAAACAGCTCCAGCCAATAGATCAAACCCGTTTTATGAACTCGATATGTTCGATATGTTTCAGCCCGGTTCAATGTGTAGGGTTTCTGTTCAACGATTTTTGGGGCTCTAGGGTTTTTTGATAGCATGAGCTACGGAACATAGCAGATCATTGTACTCTCTTCGTACATAATGAGATTTTCCTGCTTATCTTTGCTTGTGGACATAGTGATTGTTGTGTTTTCTGAGCTCGATCTCTAGTTTTGTTAGAACAGTTTGTGGAGGCTTCGGTTATGACCTCAGTAAATAGACTACCGATAACCAAGGACTCAGTTGGAATAATCTATAGTCCTGTACAGGCGAGCCCTTGAAGTTACACTTATCCTCACCGGCTCGGTGAGGGTCCTCCTGTTGGTGCTTCAGTTAATTACTGAGGCATGCGTTCCGTTGAGATCTCTCTACAAGGAATGTAGCCTATCAAGAGGGGACCAAAGGCGTTACGTGGCAGATAGGACCACCTAGGCCAGGTCTGGCCATATGCTTCGTAACTGCCTTATCCGGTGCATCACCTATCACGTCACCAGAGGCGGTTACCTAAGCGTGACTTCCACGCGCTACCTTGGAGGCCAAGTAAACCTAGCTCTATAAATATAAAGGGACTTTAACCTAAAGGGGTATGCCATTCTTCCCTAACCCTAGACCTAAAACTTCTCTCCTTACATCTAACTTGATCGTCGGAGGGTCACTGGGCTGTCCAAGCCCTAGTGACTTGTTGCAGGTTCCAAGGCAGGTGAACGGAGCAACGGAAGAGGAGTATTGAGTCAGGCGAAGGTCCCTCCAAATCTGAACCCCTACAATTGGCGACTCCGCTGAGGATCTAGCCATCAATCCAACATCCTCGCTTTTCCTTCTGCTCCATTCGACGATTCCTGGTTCAAATATGGTCGAAATCGATGATGCTCACCACGAAGGAACCACCCACGGGCTCGGTTCCCTCGTGGATCACAGCCCGGCCTCCGGCGTAGCAGCCGCCCTGGGAAAGACCCACGTATCCATAGGAATCGGCGCCGAAGGACCAGAAGCAGGCCCATCTTCCGAGCTCCATTCCTACATCCGCCATCTCGAGCGGAAGATCGATGACCTCACGACGGTGATGGAGCGCGACCGTCACGTCAGAGATGAGTTGGCCGAGATTAAACATCTCCTCCAAATCTCCCCGTCTCATTCCTCCGGAAGCCGCGGCGGAAGAAAGGACCGTCGCACATCCCCTCGCAGTCATGAAGTCGGCCACCTGCTAGAGCATAGATCTCGCCCTTCCGCCAAAGATCGTCTCGAGTCACCCAGAGCAGCGGATACTCGAGCCCTGAGAGACGCATCGCACAGAGACCGTTCCCGCTCCCCCGTGCAACTTCGAAGGAGACCATCGACCTTCGAAAGACTCGGTGCTAGGAGCGTCTCTGCTTCCTCGACTCACCCGGTCCAGGTGGGCAAGGCAGGCCGGGAATCCACCCCTAGCCTCACAAGGGCAGCCAGGGGAGATGACGGCCTTGTAGAGATCCAGACCAGGGGATACCGCGAGCGCCTAAAGGGCCCCAGAGCCAGAAGCCCCATCGTCATAAACCCCGCTGGTGCACACAGCAGGAGCCCGATCACCGAGCGCCTCGAGCCCTCTGCTCGGGATAGCTACCGCTGCCACCGCCAGGACCGCTTTCCCAGGAAATCGGTTAGTACTGCCCCTGATAAAAAGGAATATGAACGATTGGACAAACTTGTTCCCAAGAAGCGTACAGCGACTGAGCGTCCAGACGGTCCCGACCGTTCGATCCAACCTCATCGCGACGCACAACTTGCACGACTCACGACCTCTCCCTTTACGAGAGAGATCGATTCGGTTACCCCGCCCAAAGGATTCACCCAACCCAAGTTTGCCAAATACGACGGCAAGACCAAGGCGTACACCCACCTGGTTCAGTATAAACTCGTCATGTCTCTGTTTCTTCGGAATGAACCCTCGGACGATGCTTTCTTATGCAAAGTGTTTCCTACAAGCCTCGGTAACCTAGGCCTCACCTGGTTCAATCAACTCCCGGCTCGGTCAATTTCCTCATTTGATTCCCTCTGCGATGCCTTCATGGCCCGATTTGTAACAAGTAACAAGCACTAGAAGGAGATCAATTCCCTCTTAGCCCTCCGCAAGAGAAACGATGAAACGCTTCGGCAGTACGCCGGTCATTACTGGGAGCTGTTCAATGAGAAAGAGGGCTGCGACGGCGTCATCTCTGCCCGAGGATTCAACCTCGGACTTACCTCCCAAGATGAGCAAGTCTATGACGACCTCGCTCGCCATAAGCCAAACTCTATGAAGGACCTTATGACTCGTATCGAAGGCTGGTGCCAGCTCATTGAATCAAAGGTAGAGAGAGGCATCGGGAAGCCGACAAGTTCAAAGGCAACAAACGCCTCGGCATCCACACCGGCTCCCCCACCTGTCTCAACTCCAAAGAAGTAGGTTAACACCATCAAGCAGTCACCGAGAAAAGGACCGAAGCCCAGTGATTTCAACGCTGAGAAAACCGTCTTCACCATACCAATCTACCGGATCATCGATCAAGTGAAGGATCAGCCTTTTTTCTCCTTTCCAAATCAAAAGATGGGAACCGAAAATGGCAAAATCAAGAATCCCACTGTCCGATGCAGTTACCACAACGAGCAGGGTCACTTCACCACAGCATGCAAGCCCTTCAAGGCATACTTGGAACAACTTGTTGCTGCTGGCCACCTCGGCAACTTCATCGATCAGGAAAAGACGACGGCTCGGGCACAAAGGACCGAAGTAAACACCGAGGAAGAAGTCCAGACAATCCATGTCATACACGGCCCCCTAAACCCCGAAGCCGCCCGCATCATCCGAGCCAACCTAAACGAAGCTTCCTCCTCCAAACAGGTCATGTTGGTCGGCCCTGAACCGAAGCGCCCCAGAACCGACGATGGTTCCAAATGGACGATAACATTCATTGAGAAAGATCTCGACCGCATCCAGCTTCCCCACAATGACGCCCTCGTGGTCACGCTACGCATCGGAACTTTCAACGTCCGTCGCGTCCTCGTAGATCAGGGAAGCTCGGCTGAAGTCATGTACTACTCTCTGTTTAAAGAACTAAAGATTCCCGACATCGACCTCCGTCCCTCCGAAGTTCCTCTTATCAGCTTCAACGGAGCTCCTGTCTGGCCCATCGGCACGATCACTCTTCCTGTTCGTGCCGATTCGGTGACTCTTGAAATGGAATTTGTGGTAGTTGACGTCCCTAGCCCTTACAATGCCATTGTCGGACGCACCTGGTTGCATAGGCTCAAAGCGATTGCCTCCACCTATCACCAAATGGTTCGTTTCATTAGCGTTCACGGACACCAGGAAGACTTGTACGGAGACCAAACAGCGGCCAAGAAGTGCTACATCAACGCCGTCCAAAGTAACAAACAGACCTCTCGGATTAACCTCATTGAAGTCCCCGAGGCCCCAATTCTGGAAGACGTCGGTAGATCCCCCGACGACAAAACCATAGAGGACGTGGCCACCATCCCAATTACCGAAGACGGCTCCCGTTTCTTCCTTGTTAGTTCCTCACTTAGTGATACTGAGCGGAATGACACGGTAGCTTTTCTCAATCGCAACATCGAAGTATTCGCTTGGACCCATATGAGATGCCTGGAATCGACCCTTCCTTCATTTGCCACGAGCTCAACATCGACCAAGCCAAACGCCCGGTCTTGCAAAAGGCCCGACGGTCCTCTCCTCATCATTCCGAAGCCGTTATTGAAGAAGTGAACCGACTCCTGAACGCAGGGGCAATCAGAGAAGTTCAGTACCCTAAGTGGTTGGCCAACACCGTCGTAGTCAAGAAAAAGAACGGCAAATGGCGAGTCTGCATTGATTACTCAAACCTCAACGACGCCTGCCCAAAGGATTTCTTTCCACTCCTCCGTATCGACCAGCTCGTCGACACCACCTCCGGACACGAACGTCTTAGCTTCTTGGATGCCTACTGAGGCTACCACCAGATTGCCATGAGTGAAGGCGATGTTGAGAACACGGCCTTCATTACCCTCCATGGCATCTTCAGGTACCTGGTTACGCCCTTCGGTTTATAGAACGCCAGGGCCACTTTTCAGCGAATGATTACCAAGATGTTCGAAGCACTACTAGGCGACACTATGCTGGCTTATATCGACGACATGGTGGTTAAAAGTTTGCGCGCCGGTGATCATCTTACCCACCTCGCCGAAGTCTTTGAGATACTCAAGAAACACAAGCTCCGCCTCAATGCCGAGAAGTGCGTCTTCGGTGGTAGCTCCGGCAAATTCCTTGGCCACCTCGTCTCCCAACGCGGTATTGAGGCCGACCCTTCCCAGATCCTTGCTATTACTCAGCTCTCGGCCCCCCACAACAAGAAAGATGTTCAGCGTTTGACCGGCATGGTCGCAGCCCTGAACCGATTTATAAGCCGCTCCTCGGATAAATGCCAGCCATTTTTCGCACTTTTAAAAGGCAGCCGACAGAGCTTCAACTAGACAAAAGACTGCGACCGAGCCCTCCAACAACTCAAGGAGTACATTTCCAAAGCTCCCCTCCTCGTCACTCCTCGGGACCAAGAGGACCTGTTCCTCTACCTAGCCGTCTCTCAGCACGCCGTCAGCTCGGTCCTCGTTCGCCAGGAGAATCGGGATCATCAGCCAATCAACTATTCCAGCAAAACAATGACTCCAGCCGAGACGCGTTACCTACCATTAGAAAAGCTCGTCCTTGCCCTCGTCTCAGCATCCAGGAAGCTTGCTCCCTACTTCCAGTCTCACCTTATCATCGTCCTTACTGAATTCCCTCTCAAGTCTCTCCTGCGGAAGGCCGACCTTTCCAACCGAATCTCACAGTGGGTCGTTGAGCTTGCAAATTTTGAAATCCACTTTCAGCCTCGGACAGTAATAAAAGCTCAGGTGCTTGCCGACTTCATAACCGAGCTCACACCGACCAATACAACCGCTTCGGTTCCCACCCCAAGCACCGAGGCATCACTCCAGGCCAACCCTAGCACACCATGGCAGCTCTTTCATGGAGACGTTTGGAAAATGTACGTCGATGGCGCTTCCAACAGCCGAGGCGCCGGTGCTGGCATCGTCCTCCTCTCACCCTCCGGTGTTCTGCACGAAAGCTCAATCTCTATTAACTTCCCAGCCTCCAACAACGAGGCCGAATGCGAAGCATTAATCTCCGGACTCAAAACTGCCGAAGCCATTGGCATCGAAGAACTCGTGGTTTACAGTGATTCCCAATTGGTGGTTAACCAGCTCTCCGAAGAATACGAAGCTCGGGACGACTGCATGCGTACCTACCTCAGCGCCGCAGTCTGACTCATTCAACGCTTCAAAGCAATCAGAGTCGAGCACATCTCCCGGGAACAAAACGCCCACGCCGACGCCCTTACAAGACTTGCTTCGGCATGCTCATCTTCGGGACACCATTCTATCTCCTTTGATTCCATTGACAAGCCCAGCTTCAAGCTTGAACTGAATAAGGAGATACTCAACATAGAGCTCGGCCCCAGCTGGATGGACGAAATTGTCCTTTACCTAAGAGATGACTCCCTTTCCAGCTGACAAAAAGGAAGCTTACCAACTCTGAAACAAAGCCGCTCTCTTCTGGCTCAATCCCAACGGCTAGCTTTACCGAAGATCATTTACCGGGCCATACTTATTGGTTGCACACCCCCATCAAGTCCCGGGCATCATCGAAGAGCTTCATGCTGGCGACAGTGACTGCCACTCCGGTGGATGGTCATTGGCCCACCGAGCCCTCACTCAGGGGTATTGGTGGCCAACAATGAAGAAGGATTCAGAAGAGTTTGTCAAGCATTGCAAAAAGTGTCAGATGCTCGCTCCCATTATCCATCAACCGGCCCGGGACCTCAGCCCCTGGCCCTTTTCTCAATGGGGCATGGATATCGTTGGAAAGCTCCCAGTCGCTCCGGGTGGATTCAAGTTCCTCCTAACCGCAACCGATTATTTCTCGAAATGGGTCGAGGCTGAGCCCCTTGTCACCATCGAAGAAACAGACGTCATCCGCTTTGTGTGGCGAAAGATCATCTCTCGTTTCGGTGTACTGTTTGCCATAATCACAGACAATGGAAGGCAGTTTACAAGATAAAAGTATCGGGCCTTGCTTGACGAGTACAGTATTAAATGGGACACTTCCACTCCGGCTTACCCCCAAGGTAATGGACAGGCCGAGGCTGCAAACAAAGCAATCTCATCTGGGCTCAAACGACGACTCGAGTCACGACGGGAAAAGTGGGCCGAAGAGCTACCCAGGGTACTCTGGGGCTATCGTACTACTCCTCGGCGTTCCACTGGTCGCACGCCCTTTTCCTTAGCATTTGGCATGGAGGCGGTCATCCCTCTCCAAGTCGGACTCCCAACAATGCGCACGGAAAACTTCGAAGAGTCGGTCAATAATAACAGCATTGCCTCAGACCTCGACCTAGCCGAAGAAGAGTGGGAAAACGCAAGAATCAAGCTTGCTTCCTACCAGCAGAAGGTCGCAAAGGGTTACAACCGAAGCGTCCGCCTCAGGTCATTTAAGCCCGACGACCTTGTCTGGAAGAAGGTGGTGGAGAAATCCAAGAAGAGAAAGCTCATGCCCAATTGGGAGGGCCCCTACCGAGTCCTCAAGCACCTCGGATCAGGAAACTACAAGTTAGAAAAGTTGGATGGTTCCCCCATTGCGAAAACATGGAATGCAAACAACTTGAAGAAGTTCTACGGATAGAGCTCGGTTACCGAAGCTCTCCTAGTCTTTACTATGTTACACTTTCATTTAGCAGTTTAGATGACAATTTGCTTATGTATTGACCGCACTTCAAGTTTGAATGAGAACTCGTCCTTTCGCTCTATTCGTACAATTTGAATCTGTCTGTTTAAATTACTTACTCGGTCCATCCTTGCCCGGACCGTTTTATACCGACTTCAGGGTTATTGTCCTCCCATAGGTGACACCCTCGGGCAAAATCCCTACCAAGTCGTCCCGGCCTCTTTGGTCGTCTATATCTCTGGTCACTCGTTTTAAGGATACTCGGCCTCTCCCCGAGCCCCTTATACCAACCCACCAGAAGTTCCCCACTGCTCGGACTCACTATGTTACGAACCTATGGCACAAGCCATACCCCTTCGTACCCCCGGCCCACATCCCCTAGCAGTAGTACGATCTTGCGTTCACTCGCTAGATTCAATTCCATTAAACGAATGGGCGTACAAGCCCAAAATTCATTAAAAAATTACATCTAATTCGGTCCCTACCGACCCTCCTTGAAGCAGGGGCTTCGGATTAGTTCTCTTTCTCTTGATTAATCATCTTTTCTATTATTGGCAAAATGCTTCGGTCGATGCTTCGGTCACACTAGTTTTTACAAACTTCTCAAGTTTAACCAAAGCAGGGGCATCATAGCCTAGGGAGCATGCCAATCATTCAAGTATCCCAAAAAGATGACATTCAGAGACGAGAAAGCATTCATTCACAGAAGCACTATGGGTTTCGACAACAATCCATAAACAAAATTACTGCTTCAATATCAAATATTTACAAACTCTGGAACAGCAAACTCCTAATGTCTGGAGCTGTCTAGTCAAAAGTTGCAGAAACTAGAAACATGAAAAAAGAAAAGACTATCCTAAGAATGAGCTAGGTGGTCGAGCTGATCCTCGGACGTAGGGGCATTTGGATTGGCTTGATTCCCGAGGCCCTGGCCCTCGGACGCAGGCTCCACCACCTCATCCTCTTCCTCAGGAAGGACAAGCTCCTCGGGAGGCGCCTCGGGGAGGGCTCAGAGATCAGAGTCTTTGGGGAGGTCGAGCCTCTTCACCAAGGCTTCATGGCCGTACCGAAGGCTGTCCAGGAAACGCTCCCGATGCAGCTCCGCCTCAATTTCCTGGACCTGCTTTTTGTACTCTACTCCGGCTGCATCCCAACCTTCATCGTAGCCCCTCTTCCTCGCGAAGTCAATCTCTGTGGCCCGGGTGACTCGCAATGTGTCGGCATCCTCCTCGGCCTTGGCGGCTCTGGTCTCTGCCTCCATCCTCTCCCTATCGCACCTCTGGAAGTCCGCCAGGTAGAGCTTGCAAGTCTCCCGAGCTAGCTTGAGGTCTTCCTCCTTCCGAGCCAGCTTGTCATTCCTCTCCTCCTGCTTTTTGCATCGGTCATTGATAGCCGATGCCCGAGCTCCAGCCTGCAAACAAAAAAATATATATGAGATTCAACTAAGTGCAAACCTTAAGATTGAAGAAAATGGGACACAAACCATTCAACTTACATTGAAGAGGGCCTGAGCAATCTCAGCCGTAATATCCTCGGTCAAGCCGGTGACAGCCCGGGCGTCCCTAGGAAGAATGTTTCCTTGGAGCATCCCGAAGGCCACATCGAGGCTCTTGACGCTGTCGGCGTGGTGGATCGGGTGGCCAGCAAAGTGCCTGAACTCCGGGACCCAAGGTAGCTCCCTGGGATTAACCCATTCTCCACCTTCCTCCCCGCCGTTCCCAGCTCCTCCGCCCTGCTCCTCCTCCTCAGGGATCTCGATTGTCTCCTGAGCTCCCCCTCGGCCATCCCCTCGGTCCTCGAACCGTGGCCTCTTCTCTGGGGGCTCATAAGGGGAAGCAGGAGGCGCCCCTGAAGTCCCGGCACCAGGAGTACCGGGGACCGTCCCCCTGCCTCGGCCAGCAGGCCTTCGGCGTTTGAGGTTTAGCACCTCTCGGGTTCCAGGTCCCGCCATCTCTGCGCTCAATCCGGTCCTCTCCGGTGTTTCCCGGTTGATTTCCTCTCGAATGACCCCCCGAGGCGCGGACGTGCTTCCCTCGGCTTCGTCCTCTCCTGTCCTCTCCCGCCTTCTTGCTCCTCTCCCGGCTCTCTCTCCTAGGCCTCGTCCTCGGCCTACCCACGGTACCCCCTGCTGCCTCAGCTTCTTCTTCAGAAAGCTCGTATAGGTAGGGACGTACCCGAGTAGCTTTGGAGCGTACCGGCTGGTGATCGGGATGGCATAAGCAGCTGTAATCTGGGCTCGGTCAGCTCTCCCCTGAAACTGTTGAACAATTCCCTCAGCTGCAAGGCAAAATGAAAACAAGTGATTAGTACAGAGTATGCAGAGCACAACCAAAAGCATAAGTATTTACAGAAGAGAAATTTCTACCGACCAGGAGCCTCGGTCCCATATTGCACCCTCGTAGTGGTATCAGCAATCTCTCTGGGTCTGAACATAAAATTCCCGGTCACCGAGACGTAGATATTTGCCCACTCCTCAGAGTCTGGGAGTCGGTCGACGAGGAACGTATCGTATCCCGTCCTGCAGGAGAGATAGTACCGGTTGCTCTCCCGGTTAACTCCTAAGAGGTACACTCCGAAGAGCTCCTCAACGCCGAAGGTTAGGTTGAACTGCCTCCTCAGTTCAATAATGCTTGTAATGATTCGGTAGGAGTTTACTGTAAGCTGTGAGGAGGTAAGAGAAAGGGTTCGGAGGACTCGTCGGACAAACTGGTGGAGGGGGAACCTGATCCCTCCCTCAGTGATCGCCATTAAGGGAAAAATCAATTCCCCTAGTCGGTGAGGGAGGGTCTTGGGATTGTTCACAGGGAGAAGTCGGATCTCTACGTCCGAAGGGATACTTTAGACCCTTCTGAATTCGGCAAGGGCAGCTGGGGTCCCATTGAAGTATTGGTGGAGATAGGGACACGGCCTCATCGGCCTCCTTCATCCCCGGACGTCCTTGGGGGCATCGGCAAATGGGCCCGGACCATGGCCAGAAGTGCTAGGAACTTCCATCTCCCAGGGGGCAAAGGCTGTAACTGGGCGTGAGGATCTGGAAGGGTCCGAAGGTTCAATGATATCTAGAGGGATTCGGTAAAAGGCCTGGGCACGACACTCCGCAAAGATCTCCTCAAACTCAGCAGAAGTGTTGCTACTAGTACTGTCCGAGGAGACTTCAATGACCATTCACCCCTACCTAGCAAAAAGATGTGCAAAAACCCGTTAGCTATATGCCTAGGGAAAAGCAACATGACCTAGTAGAAAGGGGTGAAACGGTCGTCGCTCTACGGTACATTTCAGGAAATCTCTTCTCGAGAAAGGTTTCCGAGGCCAACGTCTATTTCTACGGTCTCAGGTTGAAGATTGGCCTCGGGAAGAATATTGGCCTCGGGTCGAATTTGGACCTCGATAAAACTATGAACAACGCAGAAAGCGCCCAGCGCCGCCGCAGGACGAACAACAGCGAGCGGCGAAGCGGTTACGACGCGTGAAGAATGAGGATCGCATTAAAGAAAACTGGAAGAAAATGATCAAAACATCAAGACGAACGATTGAAAATCGTCATACCTGAGTTTCGAAACAAGATCCGCGTCCAAAACGCTCAAAAAAGCTCGATCGGAGGCTGGAAACAGACGGCGGCAGCCGTTCGACTTCAGAAGCAGAGAGAAGGTGGCCGTCTATCTTCTGGCCCATCTATTTATAATAGGAGAGATGGCGACCTGCGCGGGAAACGAAGCGTCATGTACCGAGCCGTCAGATCTTCAACACGTGTAGCCATCGGACGGCCAGAATTGAAGGGTCTGCACCGAGGACAGGCGCCGAATATACGAACCATTGATGTGACGACGCGTGTCACCGAAGCAACGTTTCGTACCAATCGACTGACAAGGCATGTGCCGAGACAGCCTTTCCATCCTGAGACTTCGGCGATTGCTGACACGTGGCACTCGCCACTGGCATAGGATGAGTGGAATTTACCGAGGTGAGCACTCTCATCAAGGTTTGATACCTCGTGTGATGGGATCAAGACCCTGAAGCAGGGATGCAAGGCTCCAGGGGCTTGAGGGGCTATTGTGGAGGCTTCGGTTATGACCTCGGTAAATAGACTACCGATAAGCAAGGACTCAGTTGGAACAATCTATAGTCCTATACAGGCGAGCCCTTGAAGTTACACTTATCCTCACCGGCTTGGTGAAGGTCCTCTTGTTGGTGCTTCGGTTAATTACTGAGGCATGCGTTCCGTTGAGATCTCTCTACACGGAATGTAGCCTATCAAGAGGGGACCAAGGGCATTACGTGGCAGATAGGACCACTTAGGCCAGGTCTGGCCATGTGCTTCGTAACTGCCTTATCCGGTGCATCACCTATCACGTCACCAGAGGCGGTTACCTAAGCGTGACTTCCACGCGCTACCTTGGAGGCCAAGTAAACCTACGTCTATAAATACAAAGGGACTTTAACCTAAAGGGGTATGCCATTCTTCCCTAACCCTAGACCTAAAACTTCTCTCCTTACATCTAACTTGATCGTCGGAGGGTAACTGGGCTGTCCAAGCCCTAGTGACTTGTTGCAGGTTTCAAGGCGGGTGAACGGAGCAACGGAAGAGGAGTATTGAGTCAGGCGAAGGTCCCTCCAAATCTGAATCCCTACACAATTCAAAGATGATGAGATACCAGGATTCGGGCTGTTATGGAAACTCTTAAAAGACAAAACTGGATGGATGGCTTGGACATTGTGACAGTGCAGGATGATGCTGGGCTGTTTATTTGGAGTCTGATGAAATGTAATCTCTAAATCTCCCGTTGCATTTTCCTTTTCACTACATTTTAGATATCCAGCCCTACTTGTCTTTTGGCAAATGTTAATTCCACGTCTGTTTTTCTCTCTTTTAAAAGCCTTGAAGTTCATGAACTTAAGCTGCTTAAAGAAGAATTAGAAGCCGAGCCAACGAAATACAAGGAACTCATGAGGAACAAACTCAACAGTGAAAGGGTACGCGAAGGAGAGTTGGAGGTGGAGATGCAGCTGACTCAGCTTGAGCTGCAGCAATCCATTAGGGCAGATAGGTGGTGGGCAGCCTCTCTCTTTATTATTAAGTCTGGGCGTGCTATTACACCTTTGCTTTTGTCTGTGAGAATGAAATTGTAAGTCCATGTAACACTAACACAGGTTGTCAATCGTCGAGAATTATTCTACCCCGAGTGTCTATAACTCGGTAAACCCACACCACCCATCAAACAGCTCCAGCCAATAGATCAAACCCGTTTTATGAACTCGATATGCTCGATATGTTTCGGCCTGGTTCAATGTGTAAGGTTTCTGTTCAACTATTTTTGGGGCTCTAGGGTTTTTTGATAGCATGAGCTACGGAACATAGCAGATCATTGTACTCTCTTCGTACATAATGAGATTTTCCTGCTTATCTTTGCTTGTGGGCATAGTGATTGTTGTGTTTTCTGAGCTCGATCTCTAGTTTTGTTAGAACAATTTTCATTAACGGGTGTTTCCACTGACCAACTAGTTGTAGGCCACAATTTTTTCATTTTGTCATTATTTGATTTTTTTTTGTTAGTTTTGTGCCAAACTTTTATCTAATATCAACAAGAGAAATCGGTAAAGTAAAAAATTATGCCTTTTACACAAGTATTTTTTAAAATATCCAAGAAAAAGTCAAAATACTGCTTTTTGAGCTGCTGCTTGGATATTTCTTAAAATGCTTGTACAAAAGTCATAATTTTTTAATTTTTTATTTCCTCTCGTCGAGACAAACCAATATTACATAAAAATTTAGCGCAAAACTAACAAACGTGGAAAAAAAATTAGATAATGACAAAATCGAAAAGTTTTGATCTACAACTTGTTGGTCGGTAGAAACACCACCTTAAGTCCCATCCAAGAAACTAAGCCTCGAAACCAGCCCCTCTCAGCAAGCTAACTCTAGTTAGTGTGCCAATTGGCCCAATTCAAAACTAATTCTTCTGCTGAGAAAATACCGACAACTTCTCTAAAGCCACATGTTAGTCTTCGAAAAGTTATATGACAAAAAAAGATGGTTGAACTTGTTTCGAGTTTCCACCTCTTGTGTTCACTATACAGTGTAGATCGAGAAGAACACATATTTACCTATAACCAACCCTAAGAAGTACGAGTTAAAGCTTTGCCTAGTTAAAAAAAAGGGTAAATTCCAGATACACCTCATGTACTTTGGTTGTTTTTCAACTACACCCCTTCTACTTCATTTTTAATCACCCGCACGCCTTGTACTTAAGACTGGTTTGGAACTGTTAGTATTTCCGTTCAAAATAACGAAAAAGCAGGTAATAGCTTGTTAGAGGGAATTTTCCCTTCTAAAACATCTTTTCTAAGACCAAATTGCCCTCAAAACCCATTTATATCCTATATATACTGTGAGAGCCCTCAAAACCCATTTTAAATCTCTGTGTTCTGAATTTTTCCTTGAAATTCCGAGAATGGAGTTATTCTTAGAATAATTTATTTAGGATACTATGCGAATTTCATATTTTTCTAAGACTGAAACCTGGACAGCTTCTCGGCTATGCGTGCGCTTGGGCGTTTGTGACCACTTGCGCATGCAAGGACACATGTCACACTTATAGACACATGGCATGGCCAATTTGACACCTAGAATTACACTCATGCATGTGTAAATATATTTGGTTATAACATTTTTTTTTATCATCTTGATAAAAACTGTTGGAACTTAGGTGTGTATTTGTAAAACATTGAGTTTTTCACTAGTCCCACATTGGCTAGTCACAAAACTTTTATCTACTTTGAATGACTTTGCACACTAATGGGTTTGCGAATGAGGACCCAAGGAGAGGTCTCACGCGCTCGGGAAAATGGGCGGCAATTTGGAAAACTGATTCGGAAACCAGTTAATCGGGTGTGCGTCACAAGTTATTCGCGCAGGGGGGGTGCAAATCCAGGATTTGAGCCTCGCGCACGTACTAGTAAAGCCCACGTTTTTGCTAAAATAAATAAACATGTTTTCAGTCAATCTTTTTCAAAATGGAAAACTGAAAAATTCTTACTGATTAATCAAAGCAATGTGATTAAGAAAAACGTGTTTAAAACATGTGCATAATCAACGGGATTTTGATTTGTGCCTGATTAAGAAGTGATTTTCAGATTGATTAAAAACATGTGCTAAATCAAAGCAATTTGATTTTTGCTTCCAAAAATCAAGCCCAGCCTGCACCTATAAATTCAGAGTTTCGGAATTGGTATTGAAACAAAAAAAAACAACTCTCTCTTCCACCCCAAAAATGTTTTCTGAGTTCGAGCAATAGGTCGATTGTGTGTTTTGTTTTCGGTTTTCTTCCGTGCAGAGAAAGCTGAGCAGAGGTGCTGAATTCTGGGCTGTTTTATCCTGGGGACGGCAGGGCATTAACGAATTGCTTGCACAAACTGGGCAGAGCCGCGAAACGTCTTAAAGAAAGCGACCTAGTCCGCGACTCAACCCAGCCGTCGTTCTACAAATTGTTATTCTGTTTTTCAATAGCAGAATTCGAGGTAATCCGTTCTTGTTTTACAACAGTTAATCCAACAAAAACTAGTCAAACATGTATTTTAATTTTTGAAGGAGGGAGCTGTGAAATTTGAAGAAAGGGGAGGAGAATAGTGTTCATCCAACCCCCACCTCAGTTCCACCATGAGCCACCACCTCCCGTCATCATTCTCTCGTCGGAAAACTTATTTTCTTGCCGGTAACTTCTTAAACTTTCCTGACAGCTTTCTGGACCTTTACAAATTCGTGTTTTGAGAAACCTTCTGCTATGATTCAATTTTTGAAGTCTTCATAACTTTTAAACTAAGTTTAAAGACGAAGATTTTAATACCAAGAACATGAAAAACCGATTAACACAGAATTAGTTATGATTTTTGGAATATGGACTGATACACATGTTTCGAAATCTGGGCAGAGCCATCTTCTTTTTATTTCTGGAAACTATCCTATTAAGTTATGAATCTGATATTTTTACTGAGAATAATAATTTACATCACAAAACTTTTAGAGTCAGTTTCAATATTTTTGGAGTTGAAATGAATTAGTTATGGATTTTCTATGAAGATATGTTTGGATGTCCTGTTTTTCTGTAGAACAGCTTGTTCTTTTGAAATTTGGAGAATATTTAGTTGATAACTAATCTTTGAATTTTTACAGTAGATACACATGGATGTTACGCAAGTATGGGCGCTGGTTTGAGTATTTTTGGACCTTATATGAATAAGTTATGATTTTTCAAAGAAAGGGTGACAGATTTTAATAAATGAACAAAGTATTGTTTTTATTTCTTAAATGAACAAAATATTTTTTCAGTCTTTCCGTTACTTTAGACAGAAATACTAACAGTTCCAAACCAGTCTTAAGTATAAGGGGTGCGAGTGATTAAAAATGAAGTAGAGGGGGTGCAGTTAAAAAATGACCAAAGTATAAGTGGTGTATCTAAAATTTACCCAAAAAAAAAAGGGTCCTAAAACTTGTTGGATTGTGTCCTACATCGCCTAGACATGCCTCATCTATGTTGGTAATTGTCACACCCTCGATTTTCAACATAAATAAAGATAGCTTTTCATAGATAAAACCCCTCACAATATCTTACATAATACCCCAAAAGAGTTCACCATGTTCTAACCATTAAATTACAGATCCAACTCTAAGAGTTTGAATACATTACATCATAAAAAGAAATAGAGTTAAGGTGCTATTACATTCCCAAAACATGTTTTATCAAACATCCATGAGTCTCTTTGGCCACTTCTTTTGAAAATATGCACTTGAATGCATGCACTTCGCTTCATTCTACTGCTCCGGGTTCACAGCTAAAAAATGATAGGTTGAGCTACATTAGCCAGTAGAGAAATCTATATAACCATTATATGCAAATGGGATGACTGGTAGGATGAATAACGAAATCAAGAGTGAATAACAGAAGCAAGGTACGATATCTCAATGGAGCAACAGAACACGCCTAGTAGTTTTCCCAAACGTCGATGACATAAATGAAGTACCATGACTACACACACCAAGACTCTAAGCTAACCACAACACCCTATTCCGAATACTTTATCCGCTCTTCGACTTCACTTTAGTCATAACATCACGCGTTTAAAGAAAAGAACCTGTTGATACATAACTCTATGGTGTTGTTTCGACAACCAATCATTTCTCTCATACGTTCATCAAACAGACCCTTACGTTTACTCACACACATCACTCTTGCGATCCCACATCACACGTCAAAAGCAAGTGCTCTTTCCGGGTTGTTTATGGAGCCCCGCTACTCCTTACAAATACCTTCCTCACTAAAGGAACTAAATCACATCACATAGTATAGATCACCATACCACAATTCGTCCAATACACCTCACAACTCAACCGTTCATCTCAATCACATATAATGATTTCACAACGAAGACTTATTCACAAGAGGTAGTAGTTGTAATAGTAATAAGGATAATCCGACTTCATTCAACTCATAATCATTACACCATTCATTCTTCATATAAGCATTCACATATCAAAGGATATTCTCTCGCAACGGCTCATAGATTTTCACCTTACAACTCATAAAACCATACAATTTACGCAAATGACGTATCACATATCGAACATAAGGAGCATGTCTCACATACCCCTGCCTAGCATTGCTTAACTCAAAGGAGTGTCCTATGTGTTTGTTTCTCACATTGCATGACAACACATACAACCCTCGCCCACGTATATTTCTTATGTTCTCTAACCCTCGTTTCGGTGTCATAAGACTCATACAGAACCCAACAACCACCACAAAGCCTAGCATACCACTAGCCTCGTCAAACCACTCAATTAAGTACATAGGAGAACCTAAGAACATCCATGTCTCACCCAAACGATTCTAAGGAAAAGGATTTTCCAACATCTACGAACATATCTATCTTATCTTGGCTACCAAATCGTATTGGTTAAGAATTAGGAGATGAGACCACCACCATTAGAAAGTAGACTTCCGGCACATCAATTTCGGTATAAAATTTACCCAAAACAGAGTTCGGATGAAAAAGTTATGCCCTTCCGAAGTTTTACCAAAAATGCTGATTTTCCATTTCCTACCGGTAGGACACAATTTTCTACCGGTAGGAGACCAGAATTTCACAAAGTGGCTCTACTGGACAGCGTTTCTACCGGTAGGGCCAAAACTCCTACCAGTAGGACTTGGGTTTTCAGTGCACGACTTTCAAATTTTACCAGAACAATTTCAACAACAAAACCAATGATCTAGGGTGCGATTCAAACACCAAATCAACACATAAACATATAATAGATGTGAGAAATCCCTACCTCGAAGTCGAAGAACGAAATCCAAGCCCAACCAAGCAAGCCCTAGCTTCGAAAACTTCGAATCATCCGAATACTCCTCTCCGAGCTCAAACCCACGAATTTCCAAGCTCTAAAACACTTGAATGCGAGAACTTTGCGGCGGATTGAGGTGGGTTCGAGGTATTTTGGGGTGTTAGAGTGTGAGAGTTTGAGAGAGAGAGCGAGAGAGAACGAGAGGAGCCGAGAGAGAGAGAGAGGGTTGGGAATTTTGATCCTCTACACCCTCACACACACACATATATATACTAGGACACACACCAACCACACTTGCACTCCCTCCACTTTTAATCCTATCACATTGACCCCAAATCAAATAAATTCAACAAATTTCACATTTACTCAATAGTCTAACATTAATAAAACCTTTAAACGATTTTTTCAAAAATATGGGTCTCTACAGTAATAAGGCTCCAATTTTCCTCTTCTTAACAGCTATGTTTTAAGGAGTAGTGTGGGTTAAGCTTTTCAACTTAGTATCAAAACTTGGTTGGCTGGGCCTTTGTTTGCTAGACCGTTGTCTAGTTGCCGTGTGCTATGATCCAGGAGGGTGTGTTGGAATGTGTCACATATCACCTGGATATGCCCCATCTGTGTGCTGATTATAAGGCTCCCGTTTCCCTCTTCTTAACATCTAAGTTTTAAGGAGTAGTGTGGGCTGAGCTTTTCAACTTGGTATCAGAGCTTGGTCGATTGGGCCTTTGTTTGGTGGGCCATTGTCTGATTGCCATGTGTTGTGGTCCAAGAGGGTGTGTTGGAATGTATCCCATATCGCCTGAACATACCTATCTGTGCTGACTATAAGGCTCCAGATTTCCTTTTTAACACCTGAGTTTTAAGGAGTAGTACGCTTGTCAACTAAACTTTCACATTTCTTTTCCACATAGAAGTAAATATTCACGCATATATGCATCTAGATTGCAATCATTATGTAAGTCAGATAGTCTCACCTGTGGTGTCTCACCAGTATAATGGTCCATATGAAGACACTGATTTTTGAATAGTACATCGCCCAAGGGGTCGTCTACCAATCCAAGCAATTCATCCTTTAGCATACGCACAGCTAGTCAACATACGTACTATCTTGACTCTTGAGGCAACATAGCTTGTGATATTATCATTGCATCATATAACCAAATATTTGCATACACAACTTTTATAAGTAAATCAGGAGTGGCGCAACAATTCTAAAACAGGTAACAGAGACCAGCTTAACTAGTCAGGAATCTTAGGATGCACGCAAGCACAAGTTATTAAAAATTATGTATTAGAGAAAACACCTGCCTCCAAAAAGCAGGGAGGAAAAGCAAATATTATTTTAGAATGTCATGTGATGCCCAGCCTAAGTGGTTCAAAAAGTAAACGCCAGGAAAAATCAATTGCTTGGGTGCAGGTGGAAAGGGAAGAGACTATGGTATTAATGAACAAGGAGTGAAACTAAAATGGAAGATAACCCTCCACTAATCCATAAACATACCTCAACTAAAAAGATTCCTAAGCACATAAACGATCAAAACGTTCACAAGCAACGACAAATTGTAAAAAAAACTGCCATTTCTTATGAATGTCACATGATGTGTCTCTCACAAAGCCTTCTATCACTAGAGTTGTTCTAGTTAATGTAGGGGGATGAAAACAATTGATGCTTCGGATCACCTTAGATTGCAACGGCTAAATCTTGCATTTTCACCGGAACCCTAATTCGTCGTCAGAACCCTAGTCTGCAAAATAAACAGGGGGTGAGTGCACATTTGCCTCCCGTGGCAAAGGCCCTCCGATGGCAAAGTTAGTATCACGTACTAGAGAAACCCTAATTATCAGTAGGAAATATCGAATAATACAATGTATTGTGTACCTTTTGCTTATAGGTTTACCTCATATTTATAAATTTGCGTATGCTTGTTGCCCAAGCATTCCTGTTACCATAGGATTCCCAACTCGTATAGAAAACCCAGGATATCAAGGATTCTCGTTTCCCTTATCAGTTTATTAGAAAAGAGTCCTTTTAGGATTCTTTTCTATTACTGGCCGAACATCCCATTCTCATTGGGTATCTTTCGCAGATCCTATATTCCCGTGATCTTATTCCCTTACGGGACATGACAACTCTGGAATCTTCCAGAGTTTTCCCTCTGCTCCTACTCTTGATTGGAGCTCTTTCCTTGTTTGGCCATCTCATGGCCGAACAGACGGCTTGGACCAGTCACTTCACATGTAACTGGTCCTTTATCAATTATTTGGACTAACGACCTCACATGCCTTTTGTCTTTATTTGCCGATCAGACTACATGGATTAACAACTTTCCATATCATTGGTCCATATCGCCATTCACCATACTGCCCGGCGATAAGTCCTGTCATACTTACCACGTGCTCCCAAATATCACGTGTTCGGCAACTAAAAGTATCTGTTCGGGAATACCTCCCTACAATTGCTCCCCAGCTTCATTTACCTGCCACTGTTCGGGGGCAATATATGAAGCTTAGAAATGAATGTTTTGACCAAACCCGTCTGATCCTGTGCGGTCATTGTTTTTAACACTTCATTGATGCCTTTTGGCGCCTCTGTCATTATACCATTTCGGGATAATGACTCCACGCGTCACGTTTCGTATGCCTACCATTAATTTTGAACTGACGTTCTATCGAACGGTGTCAGAACGGCGCTTGCTTTCCGTTACTTTAACTTGTAACGGCGTAGGAGGAGACGCTTCATCTCCGTTTCTTTCACTTAAATCCCTAAGAGGGATTTCCTTTTGATTTTTATCCAAAACTCAGAGCCTTGTCTTGTCTTCTTCAAAAGTCAGGCAAAAAACTCCCTTTCTTCCGCCATAGCCGCCGCCTGCAACTTGCTCGTGTCACAGGAATCTTTTCATTTAAACTCGTAAGATCTCTATTTCTTCTGCTTAGGTTTCCTACTAAGATTTCTCCCTCGTTCCATTAGTTTCTATCTGAGATCTTATTCTCAAATTTTTGGGTCATTTCTAGAGTTTCAGTCACACCCATTTCCAGTTTTACTTTTTCTTCGAGTATATCCATGGCGGATGAACATGATCCAAAATCCAGTAAATTTAGGAAGCTCTGCGATACTCCTGCTACGATGGCGGCATTTAGAAGAGAATATGACATTCCTGATAACGTAGGACTCGAACTCGCCCCTCGAGGAGCAGATAGGGATGGTGGCTCATGGGATAGAATGTGTATCCCTATTGTGCCCATTGTCGAAGGTGGAGTCTGATTTCCCCTTCACCCACTACTCTGCCAGATCCTAAACTGGTACCGTCTCACCCCTATGCAAGTATCAACAAATGTTTTTAGGCTAATAATGGGAGTAGTTGCTTTGAATAGGATTCTGGGGACCCAGCTAGGAATTTGGGACATTCAGTGGTGGTACAGCATTGTACTAAACCCTGAATACAATACCTACTATTTCAAAGTTAGAAGGGCAGAAAAGCGTCTCGTGCTAAACCTGCCAGACTCTGCTCGGGATCATGAGATTGATTTCCTTTACGTCACTGGAGCCTTTGAGCCACTAAGAGAGGATGGTCGGGTGGTGGGGCTCCATTGCCCCCATATATGGGGCTATCTATGTATGCTCTCGCTTTTTGATCTTTGCAATTTTCCATACTGCCTCCTCGTAGCTTTTTGTATGATTTTTCTAAGTTTGGCTTTTTGATATTTATCTTACAGCTGAAAATGCTAACAGGCGTCCTAGACGAGAGCCGAGCTACGTCCGAACAGAGGACATCAACAAGATCTTGAAGTATATAGGCGAACCTGGTACCCGAACAGCAGGTCGGGGTCGTGACGCTGACATATTGCTAGGATATGACCTTCGTATAGAGGTGTCATTGACAGGAGGCTTGCACACCCCAGCACCAGTGCCGCCTCTACTTCAACTACTCCCCAGTCAAGAAGTCAAAGAGCTAACGCTGGAGTGACGGTAGCCGGGCAGCTGGGTGAAGTTCCTATTTCAAAAGGCGTCCCACTACCACGCTTGAGACTCCGTAGATCCTCTCAAAGTCAAACTGCCCCTCAGCAACAACCCGAACGTCCTGCTTCTAGTCGTGTTACTAGCCAATCTTCTTCCTCAGGTTATACTCCATCTCCTCCCAGCTTGGATACTATGACTCGTCAACCACTAAACCTCAACACCCTTCTCACCGTCTCTTCTCGGGGACGTGAAACTGGTCGGGTGGCCTCTACTGGGAACGCTCCTTCTGCACCCGGTCGCAACAGAGGAGGATCTACTCGCTCCCCTTTATCTACCCGAGGAGCGGATTCTGCTCTCGATGCCAGTGACGCTCATCGAGATAAACGGCCTAGGTCTAAGGACCCAACTAGCATTGCTTCTCAAGCAAATACTGAAACTCATCACCCTACTTCACCAACTACCCAGATCCTTCCCCAGACGTGGACTCCTCCATTTACTAGGGGAGACCGTCCCGTTCACGTTGGGGACAGTGCTAGTTCATCGGAAACAGCACTTGCCCCAGCTCAAGGGTTGCTGCTTCCAGTCGACATGCAGAAAGAATCTGGATCTGCACCTGACCGTCTTGTAACCACTGGTCTCGTTAGTGGTATTAAGGTAACAACAAAGACCCTACTTCTATCAAGCTAAAAAATTTGTCTTCTATTATTTTTGATCATCAACTCTTTTTGGTACTACTTTAGTTCATTCAAAAGATGGTCACTTTGGGCCAAAAGTATCAAGAAGCCGAGGCCGAACGGATCAGATTGTTGAACGACAACAGTCGACTACTTCGGACAGTTTCCCGTCTTGAAAGGGAGAGAGACAAAGCCAAGGTGGATTTTGATGGTGCTAAGGGCAAACTTGAGATTGTCGAAGAGAGCCTCAATCAGGCTTTATCAGAGATTGACAACACCAAAAAAGCTTCCTATGAAGACGGCTATCAAAAAGGCTTTGACGCTACAACAGCAAGTTATGTCGAACAGATGCCAGCTATACAGGACCAGATCTGGATTGCCAGCTGGGAGGCCTGTCTGACCAAACTAGGGGTTGCCAAGGATTCACCCTTCTGGGTTGACAATGATCTGCCAAGCACTCGTGCTCAAAACATTCAGAATCCAGCGGGGCATCGAGAGGATGACATTGAACAGCAGATCGAAGAATTTTCAAATGCTGAGGAAGACACGCCCACCGATGGGCACCCTGCTCAATCTCCTGCTCGGGATTCGACCCTTGAGCCCATTATCTTGGAGGAGAATGCAACTGATGGTGATACCACAACGGAGGAACCAGACAGAATACATCCAGATGTCCAAAACCTAGACTAAAGTTTTGGTAAGTTTGCTCGAAAAAATTCCCTTAAAATAATTTGGCTGGTCCTACGTGACCATAATATTTGTGCCCTGCGTGGCATCAGTACTTTCTCTATTTTGGTAACACAGGTATTCGGCCCTTTGTGGCATAACTATATCATTTGCTCGGCTTCCCTTTTTGTTGCATCTGTTCTGATGCAAAATAGTTTAAGCTAAAGTATTTCGTACTTTGATCCTATTTGTTTGCTTTCAATACTTTAGCAAATCTTGTGAATCATCATTGCTTGTACTCTTTCACGTACTTTAGAAACAATTGTTCTATGTTTCTAAGTTTCTCGTAATTTGAAGATTATACAAGTGTTTCATACTTGTATTTGTAAGTCCCACGTACTTTTAAAAAATCATACAAGTGTTTCATACTTGTATTTGTAAGTTTCACGTACTCTTAAAAATCATACAAGTGTTTCATACTTGTATTTGTAAGTTTCAGGTACTCTTAAAAATCATACAAGTGTTTCATACTTGTATTTGTAAGTTTCACGTACTCTTAAAAATCATACAGGTGTTTCATACTTGTATTTATAAGTTTTACATACTCTTAAAAATCATACAAGTGTTTCATACTTGTATTTGTAAGTTTCACGTACTTTAAAAAATCATACAAGTGTCTCATACTTGTATTTGTAAGTTTCACGTACTCTTTGCAAGTATTTTCATACTTGTTAAGTGTCATGTACTAAAAACCCGTTCCTGTATAAGTGCCCGTTTCCTGCTCCCCAATACGAATGAGGGAAACCAAGCCCGTAGTTCATATTTTTAAGACAAATATCAAGAACATAAAAAGTGATTTCATTCATAATCTGTAAAACTCAATAGGGTGTTATTCGTACCCCTTGCAACTGAAAATAATAAAATTAGAACAAGGGAATTATATTCGTAATTCCCACACAATCATGTAGTGCAAATCTAAAACAGAACTTAATGCTTCTAAACAAAGAATTTTTGTAGATAATGGACATTCCAAGGCCTCGGACTTGGATTACCCTCCAGATCTGCCAATCGATAGGCCCCTATGCCTACAATCTCGGTCACTCGATACGGACCTTCCCAGTTGGCCCCCAGCTTGCCTTCGTTGGACACCTTAGTGTTGCCGAGCACTTTTCGTAGTACGAGGTCCCCAACGCCAAATTCTCGAGGTTGAACATGCTTATTATAGCTCTTCATTAACTGCTCTTGGTAAAAAGCCAGATGGATTAAGGCCCTTTCTCTCCTCTCCTCGGCGAGATCAAGCTCAATTTTAAGGGCCCTGTCATTGCCCCCACTTTCGACTAGTGTAGTCCTATTGGTCGGAAGACCAACTTCCAGAGGTATGACAGCCTCTATTCCATATGCCAATGAATAGGGGTCTCTCCCATAAACTTCATACGTGTTGTTCGGTGAGCCCACAGCACTAATGGTAATTCGTCAGGCCACTTTCCTTTGGCTTTGTCCAGCCTTTTCTTGATCCCATCAAGGATAGTTTTATTAGACGCCTCTGCCTGCCCATTACTCTGAGGGTAGGCTGGGGTTGAATAATAATTTCGTATTCCATACTGGACACAAAAAGCCTTGAATTTCTTCTGAAATTGGGATCCATTGTCTGTAATCAATGAATAGGGGATCCCAAAGCGAGTGATGATGCTTTTCCACACGAACCTTTCTATCATGGGTTCAATGATTTTGGCCAGTGGTTCTGCCTCAATCCACTTAGTAAAATAGTCAGTTGCAACTAGCAAGAATTTTCGATTCCCAGTTGCTTTGTGTAGTAGGCCCACGATGTCCATCCCCCATTGAGCAAACGGCCAGGGACTTGTCAAAGGCACCCGATCCTCGGCGGGTGTTCGAATCATTGGTGAGAATTTTTGACACTTCTCACAAATCTTCACATACACCTTTGCATCTTCCCGCATGTGTAGCCACCAGTAGCCTTGGGTAATTGCTCGGTGGGCAATGGTGCCTCCAGCATGGCTCCCACATGTTCCCTCGTGGATTTCATGAAGAAACTTCTGCACCATCTCAGGATGTACGCATAACAAATATGGGCCTGTAAAGGATTTTCTGTATAACTTACCCTCTGGGGATAGCCAAAACCTAGCAGATTTGATCCTTATCTTATGAGCCTCCTTTTTGTCAGAAGGGAGTACCTCGTCTTATAAGAACTCCACGATTGGGTCCATCCAACTTGGGCCTTGGTTCACGTCCAAGACCAAGTCCACACTTCTTCCAATGCTCAGCTCACTCAAATATTCGACTGCCACCTTCCTTTTGAACTAAGTTGGTACAACTACAGCCAACCAAGCTAATGAATCTGCATGAGCATTCTGTCCAAAACTTATCTGTTCAATGTATACCCTTTCGAAGGTATCAAGTAAGTCTTTGGCTGCCTGTACGTAGGCTACCATCTTTTCATTTCAGGTTTTATACTCTCCGGACAGTTGATTGACCACAAGCTGTGAATCACAATACACCCTAATCCGTTCTGCTTTTAGGGTTTTTGCACTCCTTAATCCAGCCAAGAGTGCCTCATATTCAGCCACATTATTTGATGCACTAAAACCGAGCCGAACAGATAGTTATATCAGTACTCCTTCAGGAGGAAAAAGGACAACCCCAATTCCTGAACCAGTATTACATGCTGATCCATCAGCGAATAGCTTCCATTCCATAGGATCTTGTTCGGCTGAGGGTTGATTCTTCATGGGTGATGTCTTAGTCGCCTGTTCCTTTCTCGTAGGAGGTAGGGGAGCCACCGTAGGAGAAAATTCTGCCACAAAATCTGCCAATACTTGGCCTATGATTGCCGTGCGTGGCTGATAATCAAGATCATACTGACTTAACTCGACAGACCACGTCGAGATCCCTCCCGAGAAGTCTGCTTTTGTGGCTTTGGAAGTAGTGCGGCAATTTCCTTGTGGCTGTCCTAAGTGCTGGGACAAGTTTTTCTAAGGGCAGATATCTCGCCTCTGCGTCCAGTAGCGTCTTGCTAACATAATAAATAGGGATTTGTTCGATTCCCGAATCCCTCAACTGGACTGCACTTACTGCATGCTCAAAAACGGCTAAATACAGAATTAAAGACTCACCTGGCTGTGGAGTTGACAAAAGTGGGGGCTCGGCCAGATACTTCTTCAGGTCCTGGAAGGCCTGCTCGCACTCTGCTCCCCATTCAAATCCCTCCCTCTTTTTCAACAATTGAAAAAAGGGTCTGCACTTGTCACTTGACCTGCTGATGAATCTATTAAGTGCTGCAGCCATTCCAGTCAACCTTTGGACTTCCTTAGTGGTTTTAGGACTTTGTAGCCTTTGTAGGGCTGCAATTTGATCATGGTTAGCCTCAATCCCTCTCCTGGTCACCAAATAGCCCAGGAACTTTCCTGAACCGACACCAAATGCACATTTTGAGGCGTTGAGTTTCAGTTTGTACTTTCTCAGGATTTCGAAAGCTTCTTTTAAATCTGCTATATGCCCCCGTTTATCTTGACTTTTCACCACCATATCATCTATGTAAACTTCCATAGTCTTTCCAAGGAGCTTTTTGAACATGATGGTTGCAAGTCTTTGGTATGTTGCTCCTGCATTCTTTAGCCCAAACGGCATAACACTATAGCAGTACAACCCTCATGGTGTGATAAATGAAGTCTTCTCTTGATCAGGTCCAAACATAGCAATCTGATGATATCCTCGATATGCGTAGAGAAAACTCATTCGCTCGTAACCCGCGGTTGCGTCAACCAACTGGTCAATCCTTGAAAGAGGAAAACTATCTTTTGGACACGCCTTGTTCAGGTCTGTGAAGTCTACGCAGACACGCCACTTTCTATTCTTTTTCTTCACCACCACGGCGTTGGATAACCACTCTGGATAGTAGACTTCACGTATTGCTTTGGCTTCCAGTAGTCGATCGACCTCTTCAATTATTGCATCCACATGCTTCACGGCTGCCTTCCATTTTTTCTGAATGATCGGTTTATGCTGAGGATCAACGTTTAAATGATGACAAATCACACCTGCATCCACTCCGGGCATTTCTTCTGGCACCCATGCAAATACATCAACATATTCCTTCAGAAATCTTATTGATTCAGCCTTTTCCTCTGCTAGTAATGATTCCCCTACTAAGAAATATCTTTCAGGATCAGTCTCGTTGATCTGGATTTTCTCCAAGCCTTCAACCACCTTTTCAGCCGGACTTCTTCCAACATCCTCGATAGTTGGTTGATCTGGTACTTCTAATGTATGAACGTGGTGGACCTTTGGGGCTCTTTTAATGATGGAAATCAAACATTGTTGTGCCACTTTCTGATTGCCTCTAAGTACCTCAACCCCATTCGATCCTGGGAACTTCACCATCTGGTGATAAGTCGAGGAGACTGCTCTCATCTTGTGCAACCATGTCCTCCCTATAATCGCGTTATAAGAAGAAGGAACATCGACAACTAAAAAATCTATCCTCAACACCACGGATCCAGCCCGAACAGGAAGTGTTACCTTTCCAAGAGGCCAGACTGCTCCTGCACCGAACCATATCAGAGGTGTTGTGGATTGCTCTAAGTCTATTTGGGCCAATCCCAGCTTCTTGAATGCATCATAGTACATCACCTCTGTACAACTTCCTGAGTCCACTAGAATCCTCTCAATGTCATATTCCCCAACTCGTAGGGTTATGACCAAAGCATCGTTGTGGGGTATTTGGACCTCTCCTTGGTCATCATCAGTGAATGCTATGCTCTCATTGCACACATCATTCTCTCGCCCTCTCTTGTTTCCCAGTCGCATTACGTGGTGATTGTGCTTGACTTGCCTTTTTAACAGCCTAACCTCATTTCTCATATAAGGTGTGGCCAACCCATGTATCATATGGATTACTCCTTTAGGGTTTTGCTCGTAATCCAGTTCCATAGCTTTCCCTTTCTCTTTTGGATCCTCTTGGATGAATTTCTTGAGATAGCCCCGAGAGACCAGATCATCAAGGTGTCTCTTGTACATCTCACAATCCTCAGTCATATGGCCTCAATCTTTATGGTAGCTGCAGTGCTGATTCGTAGCACTTTTTGCATCCTTGTCTCTGCCTAGACTTGGGGGCCATTTAAAATATGGCTAATTCTTTATTCGATAAAGAATCCTATAATTGGTTCCTTCCAAACCGTAGTGATAAAAAAGAAAGATTTGGGGTCAGGAGCTTGCTTATCCTTGTACGGCTCTTTCTTAGCCTGCCCATACTCCCTTCTCTCTCTATAAGTCTTGGGCTTTGGCTTATCCACCTTTTTGACAGGTGCCTTCGGCTACTCGGCAATAGTTCTGCCATCCTCACGGAGTATGTCATCCTCCATTCTGGCGTGTTACTCTATACATTCCATCAATTTAGCCAATGTGGCTACTGGATGTTTATTCAATGAGCGACGCAACTCTCCCCGAACAGGCAATCCAGTCTTGAAGGTGGCAATTGCATACTCCTCACTGCAGCTTTCAATCTCGTTGAAAGTTTCTCAGTACTTCTTTGCATAATCCTTGATCTGTTCGTTTTCCTCCTGTTTCATGGTGGAAAGACTTTCAAAAGTCTTTGGGGCTTTTCTGCTTGTCAAGAACCGAGCAGTGAATTCCTCAACCAACTGCCTCCATCCTCGTATGGATCGTGGGGCCAGTTTATGAAACCAAGCTAAAGCCACCTTGCCAAGACTGGAGGGGAACATTTTGCATAAGATGACATCATCCTCCTCATGCATAAACATAGTCTGTTGATAATGCTCTATGTGAGCCACGAAATCCGTATTTGTCTCGTAAAGTACGAACGTCCCATGCTTCACTCTACTCGGCAACCTAGCCTTTTGTAGCCTCTTTGTAAAGGGGGAGGCTGCAGTATTACTTAGGGCCTTACGTGCTGCTTCTCGTGCAGTTACTGTCCCATCTTCGAGCTCCTTTGATTTGTGAACCGTAGCCTTGACCCAATCAGCATCAGGTCTCTCGTACCTATCTCGATGATGTTTCCTTGTTTCCTCCTCTTATGGGTGGAACTTCGGTCTCTACTCCTCCTTTTTCATGAAGAAGCCCTTCTCTCTGGTGTTCGGCTTTTATTTCTGCTTCTCCTTTTTCGTGGAGAAGTTTTGTATCGCCCTTTGTTAGGATTCCTGCTCCTTCTCCCATGTGAATGTGCCCGCTTATGGACTATCTGAGTCCGTCTGTCTTTCTGGGAATTCCTACGAGAAAGTCCAGAATCTTCTGGGTGCTCTCGTACCCGCTGCAACTCCTGTATCGCGTACTCTCATTTTCTAATTAAACGAGCATACTCCTCGATTTCCCTTCTCTTTTTATCAAGGACATCGTTATCATTGTGTATACTTCTTGAATGAGTGACTGACTCATCTCTTCGATGAGACTTACTCCTTCTCGTGGAGCCAGTAGCAGTTTTATCTCCTTTTTCTCTAGAGTTATCCCCGTTATGTCTACCAATGGGCTTTCTCGGTGCACCTGGTGGGGATTTATCTCTTCCCCCACCCAACTGGTCCTTTGGACTAAACGGAGTAACTGGATCTTCTTCCATCATGATTATTTTTCTAAAAAATTGTTCGTCTTTCCACAGACGGCGCCAAAGGTAGGGGGTTGAAAACAATTGATGCTTTGGATCACCTTGGATTGCAACGGCTAATTCTTGCCTTTTCACCGGAACCTTAATTCGTCGTCAGAACCCTAGTCTGCAAAATAGACAGGGGGTGAGTGCACCTTTGCCTCTCGTGGCAAAGGCCCTCCGATGGCAAAGTTAGTATCACGTACTAGAGAAACCCTAATTATCAGCAGGAAATATCCAATAATACAATGTATTGCGTACCTTTTGCCTCTAGGTTTACCTCATATTTATAGATTTGCGTATGCTTGTTGCCCAAGCATTCCTGTTGCCATAGGATTCCCAACTCGTATAGAAAACTTAGGATATCAAGGATTCTCGTTTCCCTTATCAGTTTATTAGAAAAGAGTCCTTTTAGGATTCTTTTCCATTACTGGCTGAACATCTCATTCTCATTGGATATCTTTCCCAGATCCTATATTCCCGGGATCTTATTCCCTTACGGGACATGACAACTCTGGAATCTTCCAGAGTTTTCCCTCTGCTCCTACTCTTGATTGGAGCTCTTTCCTTGTTCGGCCATCTCATGGCCGAACAGACGGGTTGGACCAGTCACTTCACATGTAACTGGTCCTTTATCAATTATTTGGACTAACGACCTCACATGCCTTTTGTCTTTATTAGCCGATCAGACTGCATAGATCAATGACTTCCCATATCATTGGTCCATATCGCCGTTCACCATACTACCCGGCGATAAGTCCTGTCATACTTACCACGTGCTCCCAAATATCACATGTTCAGCAACTAAAAGTATCTGTTCGGGAATACCTACCTACAATTAATGATCATAATACAGTAAGGATGACTAAGCTGTACATAGCTTTCCCTTTCCAACTAATTCCATCTTCAAATCCTCACCAATCACTGCTAAAACTGAATTTCATTAGAGCAAATACAAGTGAAAATTCAACATATTACCATCTGCAACCCATTTGCGCATAAAGACTGATTCAGCGCATAAAAGATGTTATCCCCACTTAGTATGTATGGTTGGCAACTTGTCAGCTATTTTTTTTTTAATGTTTTTTTAATTTAGCTGTTCTTATAAAAAATGTGAGAGGCTAGGTTTTGCGAGTAGCAATAGTAGAAGGGTTTCTTAATCTTTGAGGCTCTCTCGGTGTATTTTATTTTCCTATTGTAATGATTTCATTTTTTTTTTAAAAGACGTTTCCCCACAACACCCCATTAAACCTACTAAAATAAGTATGATTTAGTTACGTTTTCAGAGATAATTTTTGTTTTTTTGAAGTACTAGTAAGTATCTTATTACCTGAAAACCAGAAGTGAGAGCCGACGAAATTTGCGTAATCTCCTACTTGTATGGTCACAATCTCCCTCATGTTTCCTGTCAGAAAATAGATACATACATTAGCACCACATAAGTAAAAAACCACGTCCAATTTACTGTATCAAATTACTGAAGATGCGTTTACCCACTAGACCTCAACCATACTACTCCATGTTTAAACATCTTATTACGATTATAAAAATAAAAATAGCAAAATGGAAGAAATAGACGACCCAAGTGGAGAGAGAGAGAGAGGGAGGTATCTGGTTTTTTTTAACTCAAGAGAGGGTCCTAGTTTTCATTTTTGAACTAAAGAGAGGTACATGTTCTCGATACTAGTAAGATTCGGGCTGATTCTGATCGGCGCATATCCGGACTCGGATCCCCTGTCCCAATGTCCATGTCCCTCTTCTCTGTCCCACTCTTGAAACGATGACATGTATACTCACTAGCAGAATCTATACAGTATAAAAGAACGGCAGGAATTGGGGTTGCAAGGGAAGACTAAGCGAAAGACAAAATTAACAAAATTTGGTGCAAAACTAACAAATGCGAAAAAAATTCAAACAAGGATAATATTTTCAGATTTAAGTTAAGTTCATAAGAATGCAGAGATTGGGGGTGCAGGGGAAGACAAAGGGAAGGATTGAATGTGGTATATGACCTTTTAGGTTTTGCTAGTGAGTATAGTACACATGTCAAGAGCACGACAAAGAATAGGGACAGGGAAATTGGGATACGGAATTCGAGTTATGGATGGCAAAGTGAACCGTAACCAAAATTTTTCCCCAAACCATAACCGAAAAATTCCCCGTGACGTATGGGTATGGTTGAGGCCTTGGATAACCGAACAGGTATCGGTGCGGGTATAGTTTAGTAGATTACCGAACCGAAACTATAATTACGAAATTATCCTTTCATATATATATATATATATATATATATATATATAGGAATTTTCAAGTGAGGGATCCCTCATTTTGTTAAAATGAGAGACTT
The DNA here is from genome assembly GCA_019656835.1 of Rhododendron ovatum. Classification (NCBI taxonomy): domain Eukaryota; kingdom Viridiplantae; phylum Streptophyta; class Magnoliopsida; order Ericales; family Ericaceae; genus Rhododendron; species Rhododendron ovatum. The sequence goes on from CM033800.1 coordinate 20,315,768, forward strand.
TCATTTCTCGATCAAATTTTGAAAATCTGAACCGTTCAATGTGTGCAGAACGTAATTTTAAGGGTCCCCGCGAGAAATCAGCAAAAAAAATGACCGGGAAGGGCGTCATCCGAGCAATTTTTTTTAAACCATTCAATGAAAACTGCTCGGATGAAGCCCTTTCCGGTCATATTTTTTGCTGATGTCTCGCGGGGACCCTTAAAATCACGTTCTGATCACTTTGAGCCGTTCGGATCATCGAAATTCAATCGGGAAGGAAAGTCCCTCATTTTATTAAAATGAGGGATCTCTCACCGGAACCTAACTCTATATATGTATATATATATATATATAAGTGGTCGAAGTGTATATGTCCAAAAATTTAGGAACTGTATTGTTGCGTGTGTTAAAGGTAAGGACTTGGAGTGTGATAACCTTTATTATTTATAAACAAAACAAAACATAACCCCCCCCCCCGCTCTCTCTCTCTCTCTCTCTCTCTCCATATCCTTTTGTATCTAACATCCAATCCCTCATTTCCTCTTCGTAATTCACTTCAATCGTCCACTGCATGGTACTATGGGAAGCTTCCAAACCCGATGCGGCGCCGCTGTGTGAGCGATCAAAGGGGTTTAGAGTAAACCAGAGAAGATGATCGTTGCATCGCCGTCGTTGACCAGTTGGCCACCAAGTTTGCTTACATCTCTCTCTCTCTCTCTCTCTCTCTCTCTCTCTCTGTGTGTTACAAACCCGCCCCAAAACGATTACCTTTTTTTCTCCTTTTTGTTAGAAAAATATAACCATAGTGCAGAAGCGGGTGGTTCGAGTTACCTTACAAACTTTAACCGAACCGGACCTTGATGTGAATGGATTATGAACTCTCGATCACATACCAAATCAGCAACAAATTCCTGCGATGGAGTGATACTACGAAGATCGAGTATCACCCTCTATTCCATGGTGCAAAAGCTCGGATTGTTCTTTAACGGTAGAGAAAGAGAACTATCGAAGAGAGAGAGTTTCCCAGAACTCTATACTTTTTGTATACCTCTGGTGTATATTATTTTATTGTGTGTATCTCTATGAACATCCTGCAAGAAATAAATAGAGAGAGCATCACAGATGCTTTAGAAGTCTTATAATTCTAAGAGATTAGAATTACTTCAACTCCTCCTATCTTATCTACAAGATGAGATAGGATCTCTAATATATGGGTCACCAGGTCATGCCCACATGGGCAACCCGATTTGGTCCCGGACCGGCCCCAAATTCCAACATCTCCCACTCGTCCATGCATAGGCATGACAAGTTGTATCAATCTCTCTTCCATCTACTCAACTAAGAAGCAAACTCATACGCGCTAATGAACCGTGCGATCGCTGGAGCACCTGCAAGTGGGAGCCCTACACTAGAAACTCTTTAAGAGCCAGTATAGAGACATCAACCCATAAGAGTGTCTCATGTACCCTGAATCCATATTTAGTTACACCGGACCAAGCATCTTTAATCCTTCCAAAAAGCATGCTTGACCCCCAAACATCATGCATTCTATATTCACATGCACCCGATCTGCATCCCAATAGAGCGACCTGAGTTGTCGACAGTGAATATATTGCAAGGGTGTTCTACAAAATGATCCTCTTTTCGCCCTCATGTCACTTCATTTTAACCTTGCTGCTTTCCCAGACATGCTCCATGGGACCTTGACATTTCGTGGTCTTAGGTAGTCAAGCTAGAGTAGCAACATAAAGCCTCTGCTGCATGACATAGTCAAAAATCGAAGAGCACATTTAATATATATGCAGTCAGCTTATCTATATGACTGCTTAGACTCACACAGTGAGGAAACAAGGATCCATTCACTCGCCTCTAAAAATAAATGATCGCCAAGCACATGTAGTATGAATACATGCTACGGTGGAGTTACTTTTTCAAAAAGCGACGTCATACTCTGTCACACCCTCAATTTTTAACATAAATATAAATGATTTCCATAAATAAAATCTCGCCATAATCCATACGATAACCAAAATAATGTAGCGTTCCCAAAATATTACATCTTTGGCTCCGAGGCCCAAATTAACACAAGTACTGAATATTCAATAGTTAAAGTTTCACAATATTCCATAATCAAAAGATCTACAAATAAAGTTATAAATACATCTTCAAAAGAGATTTACAAAGATGCCTAAGTAACTCTTCAATCGTTAACTTTCAAAAATAATTCCTCCTTCAAGCATTTCAACCGTGCATACTATTGCCCTGAGTTAGTACCTAAAAATGATAATAGGCTTGAGCTACACTAGCCCAGTAGGAAATTCTACGCTAACATTATATGCAAGAGAAATGCAAGGATGATCACAAGGAAGAACGGGATGCAAACCACACAATAGGCAATAACCATGGCTTAACAATCCCACAAACTCGGTATGAAATTTGGTATACACCTCAATCTTTAACCATTGCACTTTCCATGTGTCCAACATCGCTTCACGTTAAGTGTCATGAGCCGAAACTCCTGCCAGGCTAATTATGGGACCCCAATATCCCCTGCCAAGCGCCCACCGAGAAGGTTGGGCCTTGAGTGTTCAATATGAGCATTAGCTCCTGCCGGGCTGATTATGGGACCCCGAAATCCACTGCCAGGCACCCACCCGTCGATGGGCCCCAAATGTTCTTGCTGTGTCGATAAGTGTCCAAGAATCTCGTACTCACATAACGTGTCATTTCAATTTAATCAAAGTTCATATGGAAATCAACGTCCAATTATACCAAACAAGGGGCGAGGGTTGCAAAGATACACAACGAACTCAACGAATATGAGTGATAATGTTATGGAGTGATTTGGTGATGTTTGGAGCAAGTTAGAAGCGATCGGGGGTCAAGACAGTGGAGTCGAAACAAGGAACAAAACTTAGCCTTAAGGCATTGAAGTATAGATACTATGAATTTCAGTATCTATACAACAGCCCTTAAAAACGTTCCAGAGACGATTGTATCGATACTGATTTAATCAGTATCGATATGACAGTAACCTAAGTCGTTCCAGAGATTCCTGTATCGATACTGAGAAGAGCAGTATCGATGCAAATGGGTGTTCGAGCAGACTTTCTGCAGATTTCAAGGAATCCAACCACAACAACAACAACAACAACAATAGACATGATTTCAAGCAAGGAGAGCACTTCTATCACATATATTGAGAGGTAGAATCCCTACCTCGAGGCCGAAGAACGAAACCCACAAGAATTTCGAGCCCTAGCTTCCGAAAATCAAACCGAGAGCGATACGACTCCACCGAGCTCCAACCGGCGAAATACAGACCACAATACGCGTAGAGGATGAAGGATTGAAGGTTGTTTTGAGTGGGTTTTGAGTTATTTTGGTGAATTTTTGAGAGAGAACAAGAGAGAGGGAGAGAGGCCGGGAGAGAGAGAGAAAGCCGGTGAGGGAGATGAGAGGGAAAATGATTCCATGCTCTCCCACCCTCCTATATATACTCCCAAATTCACAAATCACACCTTAAACCCTTTCACAATCAATTCTATCACTTTGACCCCAAATCACATAAACACCACATTTCTCATTTTTCTCATTTATAAACATTAAAATTAATTAAATTAAATACGAGTCTCTACATACTCCCAAACACCGTATATACCTTAGTCTAGTCGCTACCTAGCGCCCAACCCGAGTTCCCAGATAGCTTGCCATCATGGCACTATACAAGTCCTCAAATCTGGCTAACAAAAATAGGCTAATCTCAAGATAGGGGGAACTATCCGAAATTGGTCTCTTGCTAATAGACCCCATCTTGGTTCCAACCAAGGTAACATATGGTGGGTATATCTGATTCTTCTTGTCAGACTATATCACAGGTCCAACTTGTATATCTTACTACCCATCCGTCTCATCTTCACTCGCTATCTCAAGCGCCGAAGGCAATTGCTCGTGTGAGTGAGCCAATCTAACCTGCTGGCATCAATCTTTAAATTCTGTATGTGCTGTTCAATAAACAATTGTCCAAATTGCAACAATAATAAACTAATATTAAGTGTACAAATGGCATAAATATCCTATAAATCTGAAAAAAGTGATTAATGAAATTAATAAATAAAACACATCTATCATCATCTACGCAGTCCTAAAGCCTTATCATGAGTCTCAAAAGTCCTCTTAGCAATGGACTTAGACAAAGGGCATACAACTATGCGACTCGTAGTTATGTGTTTTATAATCATTTCCTTTTGCGCAACAATATCTTTGACCCGACTAGGCATAGATAAACACTCTGGAAGCCAAACATATAATCAGCAATCTCTTAGAGATAAGTTAATATCCTTTTGACTACTTGTCAACGATCACGACTAAGATTGGACCAATAACTACTAATAAGCTGCCAATGGTTTTTGAATAGGGCACGTGGGCCATCAGTTCCAATTCTTAAGGAGTTTTAGGTTTCACTTTAAGCCTCTAAGTCTCGCCTTTAACAATAGAAGTGTCTATGAGTTTGCAGGTTTGTCTCCGAAATCGTTCTAAAAACATTCTTAAAGAAAGAATCTTCCTAGAAGGATCCCTTAAGATCTCAACTCTGAGCACATAGCTTGCTTTGCCCATTCCTTCATCTCATAAGTGAAGGATAACCACAACTGTGTGGCGACTATCATCTCCTAGTCATTCCAGCCAACTAAAATGTCATCAACATAGAATGACAATATCAAGAAAATATTTTTGGACCGTCTCATATGCATGCAATGACTTTCATTGATCATTGTAAACCCAAATGGCTCGATGAAATCTCAGGTACCACAGCCTGGATAATTGTTTTAGGCCATAGATAGACCGTTGGAGCTAGCAAACTCTGCGCTCCTAGCCTATTGCCTTAACGTCCATCTAAAATAGTTCTAAGGCTAGAATAACTTCGCCACGAGACGAGTCTTATTGCTCAGTATGGGGCCATCTACTTCGCGTTTGATCTTAAGAACCCATTTGTTCCCAATGATCTTGCATCCAAGCGAAAGATCAACCAAGTCCCAGACAAGGTTTATCTTCATAAACTCCATTTCACCTTATTGCAGTATCCATTCCTTACTAGCAAGCGATAAAGGAGTTTCTCCCACTGTTTTGGGCTCTCCTTCATCTTCAGGAGCAATCATGAAAAACTCCTCCTCAATTTCAAATAAACGACGAAGGATTATTCAATGTTTGCTTATATGCCTAGAGGATCTTGAGAATCCATGTCCATTAGATCTGATCTATGATTAAGCAAGTCGCTCCCACTATCCCCAGGAGGTAGGAGAATTTCTTCTTCATTCTCAACTGGACAATTTGGTGAGCCTCTCATTGGATTCTCCATCTCATAGAGTTTTACACATCTCTATTAACTTATCATATGCTAGGAAAATTCTCCTCGAGAAATCCACATCTAGTGACTCAATTTCAGCCACAAATGTCTAATGGATAGGCTGTAATGGAACAAATGCCCTTATGGTTTTCTGAATGATTTTCTAATTGCTTTTCTTGTTGGGCAATGGTCACAAATGGGCAGGTTGACTAACAAATCCCCCTCTTGCCCAATGTGACCTAATCTCCAATGCCATTTAAAAGAATCAACATCAACAGAAGATGTAACAAAGCAAATAGAATCACTAGCAATATTATTGAAACAAAAATTAATAACATCTAGTATTATCAAACCATCCAAAGCCATAATAAATTGTACCCAAATCAATCCTCACTTAGCTACTCTCAAACAAAAATAAAAAACTAGACCCATCATGCTAGTGACTAATAACAAGTTTCGTCAAATTCTTAAAGCATAAAGTACTTCATGAAAAAACAAAGTGCGCTCATGTCGCATGTCCAGCTTGCCAACGCCTATCACTAACACACTAGACTTGTTTCCCATGAAAATTCTTTATCCTCCAACTAAAACTCAGTGATACTCCACAAATCTATTTTGTTTCCTCGCTAATTGGTTGGTTGCTACTGAGTCTACAACCCACGAAAGAGGAGATTAAGCAACTAAACCTTGACATGTTCCAAAACAGTCAACACGAGAAACAAAAAATATGGTGTACCTTCTTAGGCTCAGTGCACTCACAAGCAAAGTGCCCAACTTGTCACAGTAAAAGCACGTCTTTCTGGCCTTATTTTTGTTACCACTCTTCTTCTTGCCTCTATTGCGCTTAAAAGAACCAATGCCAATAGGGTTAAGGCCTATAGTAGCTCCTTTCTTACGGGCACGTTTAGCCTTCCTTCGCTGGTACCCAGACCTGCGAAGGAAAGTCTCAAGTATGATGCATGAACCACTTGGCTCAGTTGCCTCTTGGCACTTAGCCTTCATGTCCTCTAATTTATGTTCATCATCACATTTTAAATTCGAGACCATCTTAGTCAAGAAGTCGATATCATATTTATGTTTGATAGCTTCCCACAACTTATGAGCAGTCTCATAGTACTCAAACTCACATATCAAATCATTGTGCATGCTGCGTACCATAGTAAGTCGCGCACACTGATCTTTCTTGTACCATTTTACAAAAGCCTCAAGATCACGAAGATACTATGGTGAGTCACTACGTTTTTGCTCAACCATCTCATGGTCAAGGGTCTCCAAGACCTTTAGCTCACTGATGAGAAATTGGATCTTATAGCGCCAAACATTATAATTGTCGCTTTTCAATTTCTCAACCTGGGTCAAATCGACTACAACTTTCTTAGCTTCCATTTTAACTCTATCAAAGAAATGCACATGGGATTATTAATAACAACACAACACAAAATTATTTTGCAATACGAATCTAAATTAGAAAATAATAATACCATACATGTCACAAGAAAATAATAATACCATACATGTCACAAGATCGAAAACTCGCAAAGCTTATAATCATCTCCTGCGCCTCTAAGTATTTTATTATTACAATTTAATTTAATTCATGCTCAAAATTTTAGTTTTCGGGAAAAATGTATGAAAATATTCTCTACCGAACAACCTCCCACTAGATATGGCATATCACAAGTATGAAACAAATTTATTATAGTGCATAACACTATTTATGCATTAAAAAGTATTTTTCATGCTATCAAAATGAATAATTTAAACATTGAACAATGCCAAAAATTATCCAAACATGCCACATACAACATGTAAAATCGTCCAAAATATTAAAAATGCCGTTTTCAATATTTTGTACATTTCCAGTTGCTCACATGTAATTATTGTCAATTTTCAGAATTTATTTTAATTCTCCAAGAATAAATAACAAGTAGAAAATGCTAAATAATATCAATATATACTGGAAAAATACACAACCTACACCACTTAATAGGTACTAAATCCCAGAGGTTGAATCCAAAAATTTATAATTTTTCAGATTTTTATTCTAATTTTCCCAAATAAACAACAAACAGAAAATATAAAATAAAAAATCAGCGTACACTGAAAAACTACGCCAACCACTCCTATAAATTGGTTCTGATTCCAGGAGGTTAAATCCAAAAATTTATAATTTTTCAGATTTTTATTCTAATTTTCCTAGATAAACAACAAACAGAAAATACAGAATAAAAAATCATGCTCACTGGAATATTACACCTTGTACCCCAACAATGGGCAACAATAGCAGAATATGCCACCAAAAAATTGGTTCCCAATGGAGAAGGCACGCATCTCCACTCTCTCATAAACCGAGTCAAAAATTTCATTTTTCTTGTATTTAAAATTTTGAAAAATAATTTCATTTCAGAAAAATAAAATAAATACACAGAAAATGTAGGAAATTCAATTTCGAGTTCAGTGGTACTCTCGATTTTTCCATATGACATCGGTATAGTGAGGGGTGAATCTCACTCTCTCTCGGTTGAGAGTGAGAGTATGCAGAATCTGCACTTCATTCCTAAGTTAGGGTTTTTCACAAAAAACAACCAAAACTAAGGTTAGCCATAACTTTTGATCCGTAACTCCAAATTAAGCTTATAATATACCGTTGTAAAGCTAGAAACAAGAGCTACGCAATGATACAAGTCCCGCATGTTAAATCAAAACACAAAAAAAACACTGTCCAGTCAAAGTTTCGGAAAAAACAACTAGAGTTTTGATTTTTCTCACAAACGGTCAATCCAATAACCACGAAACTTTCCAGATATGATCTAAATGTTATGGACTATGTTCTGTAAAATTTTGAAAGCAATTCCAAGAATTTTTGAAAAATCATGTTAATCCTGCATACACGAAAATCATTCAATATGTACACCTAAAGCATTATACGTATGGCTATTCAAGTACTAAAGAGCACGAAAACATCCAACTAAGGCTCTGATACCAATGTTAGGAAAATATAACCATAGTGCGGAAGCGGGTGGTTCGAGTTACCTTACGAACTTTAACCGAACCAGACCTTGGTATGGATGGATTACGAACTCTCGATCACGTACCAAATCAGCAACAAATTCCTGCGTTGGAGTGATACTACGAGGATAGAGTAACACCCTCTATTCCACGGTGCAAAAGCTCGGATTGTTATTTAACGACAGAGAGAGAGAACTATCGAAGAGAGAGAGAGTTTCCCAGAACTCTATACTTTTGTATACCTCTGGTGTATATTATTTTATTGTGTGTATCTCTATAAACATCCTGCAGGAAATAAATAAAGAGAGCATCATAGATGCTTTAGAAGTCTTCTAATCCTAAGAGATTAGAATTACTTCAACTTCTCCTATCTTATCTACAAGATGAGGTAGGACTCTCTAATATATGGTCACCGGGTCATGCCCACATGGGCGACCCGATTTGGTCCCGGACCGGCCCCAAATTCCAACATTTTTTATAACAAAAAAAGTAGGGTTTGGGTACCCAATCGGTTCAGGGATTACCCGAACCCCGAAGGTTAGGTTATGATTTCTTCTTGCTCTACCTGTTCGGGTATCAGGGCAGATATGGGTAGGGGTTCGGTTTCTGGGATCGGATATGGAATTCCCCATATCCGCCCCGATTGCCATCCCTAATTCAAGTCCCCAATTTTTATCTCTTGTGCCCATTCTCTATGCCAAGCTTAAAATGCTCCCAAAAGGGAGACTTAGCCAAAAATCCGTCATATTTACATTTTTTAGCTTAAGGACAAGCATCTTTTGCAATCAAACACAAGGACAAACGTGTCTTTGAAAATGCCTTCGTGTGCCCTATGAAAGTGCCTAAATGTAAAAACCAAAATATGGGTCATAGATACCAGTTGGTATCAGAGCTTAGGGAATAGGTCTTACATGAGACTTGTTAGGTATGTGACTTTTGAGGTTATAGGAAGAAAAAAATTTGACCAGAGTTCGCAGTGGAAGCGTAGTTGAAAATTTTGAGGCCATAAGAATAATGGTTTTTGAGGTTATTAGGTTGCCGGAATTTTGAGATCATTAGAATATTAAATTTCGAGAACGAAATTTCCTAAGGTGGGAAGATTGTAACGACCCATATTTTGATGTTTACAATTATCATTATTTTTAGATTTCAAAAAAAAAAAGAACTATTACTCTTGAGATGGTACAATAATATTATATGGAGCAAAGGTGTATTTGTCGTTTGAGAAATAAAAGAAGAAAAGAAAATAGAGGTGGCATTATGCATGGGTGTGTATAGGTGGCAAAATGTGGGCTTTTATAAGGAAAAGTGAGGTGTGCCCATATGTCTTAAAGAGCATGTGCTCCTGCCATCTGTATTAATATCAGAAAAGAAGGCAAAAACAAAACAAATTAAATTCTATTTATAAAGGGAGGTCTCATGACGTATTAGAGGAAGAAATAGGTGAGTTTCAAGATAAAGAAAATGAGAAAACACTTTAGCCTTCATGGTCAGCCTTTCGGCTTTGAGGAATACTTGACAATTAATATTGATATTGAGCATGGGAATCAGTCTGTCATATTGGATCAGAACGACAACAATCGTACGTAATTTGAGGTATCGGGTAATGTACAATATATTCCTAGCTAAATTTCTTTGCAAAGAGTACTGTTTTATAAATTCTCACGTATTTATACTCCTTTGATCTCTAAGCTTATTGACTCGATTATTATCACTTTTAGTATCGTGACATACGAAAAGTATTTGGCTGAAAGCCATAAGACAAATTGGTACATGTACAAGCCCCTCGGGTCAAAGAAGTATGAAAGATGTATGATTGATTGCTCTACGAGGAGTCTAGAATATTTATGTAATATTCCAAAAAATTTATTAAATAAAAATTTCGTGATATTATTTTCTTTGTCAATAATCTTTTTTTTTGGATTGATTAACTAGCTAATTAATTCGATTAAATTGAATCGAGTGTATCCGTATTCGTAAAAAATCTTTTTTTTATCAAACGAGATTTTATTTTCGTAAATCGATTCCGTGGTTAGTCTCAAAATATTTTATTTAGACTACGGAATTAATTTCATAATTTTTCGAAATCGAAATCCAGGCTATCAAACACCGTGAGACACATTCCCTCGCATACATGTACTAATTTCTACCCCCTCCCATACCCAATTATCTTCCCTCCCTCATAATAATTCCCTCCCATACCCAATTATCTCCCCTTTTCCTCCCTCGCAGTACATTCCCCTGCCCCCCCGGTACATGCCTCTTTTTCCAATTCCAATTACACTCTGAAAGGCCAAACTTGGCCATAAAGAAAACGGCGACTGCCCGTTTCGGCGAATCACGGCCCGTTTCGACGCCTATATATATCCCCATCTCCACCCTCCTGCCACACCACCCGCACCTCCGCCTCTCATCACCACGCCGGCCCAGCCACCGACCCACCACCACCTTCGGCCGCAAGCACCAAATCCACCATCACCACCAACCGGAGCTCATCAACCCCGAGAACACAACCACCAGCCGCAGCCTCCTTCCACTGACCCACCACCGTAGGCCACCACCTCGCCACTGAAATCTCCAGTTTCCATAGCCACCCCCTCTCCCCACCACCGGACTCCTCCAACTCCTCTGCCCTGTACCCACCACAACCCCGCCCTCCGTGGCCCGCCGTTTCAGCCGTGGGTGTGTGCACAGTGGGCGCACCATTTGTTTCTGTGTATGTTGCCGCCGCGGGCCCCATCGGAGTGCTGCCGGACACCACCTTGAGTTTTCGGAACCGCCGCAGTGATCTACGGACACCGTACAACACTTACCCGGTTTTAGAATCGCATTTGATGTAGTTTTCCGAAATCCGTACCTAAATCTGCGTTTTAATGGAGTTGGGACTAAAACTTAATTTTGGATGAAGATGATGACTTGTTCTTAAAATTTTAATTACTGTTTAGTCCTATTTTCTTTAATATTTAGTCCTGTTGGTGTTCAAAAATCAGTGGTAAGTCCTGAATTATTATTAATCAAATTTTCATGAAATACTTTTTATTATCTCATGTGTTGGACTTACTATAGCTGACATTGTTCGATGTTGTATTTTGTGAGTTTTATTAAATCTCTGATGATGTTGGTTGTTATGTGGATTATGGGGATTTAATTTGTTACGTGAACGTAGAAATGTGGACTTAGGTATCTTGGGCGGTGTTCGTATTTTGGAATAATCAATTAGACGTTTAAACTCTAGGGAAAGTGGAATAATGTTAGTCACTGTTGTGATGGTTACGGTCAGGAGATAACCAAAGTGGCCGAGGACCGTTGATTACTGAAAGAATGGATAACAGGATCTGCACTTGTAGTTTGAGACCAATAGATTTTGATATATCGTGCGAACCCTGAATATGGCACTACTGGATTTATCTTTCGAAATTTCCGGGGGTGTTTTTATTGGTTGAAACCGGAGTATGTGTATCATTTTTCATGGTTGGTTAGTTTATCATTCGCTCCTTGTGATGGTACAACCGAGTTCGACCCGACATGTAGTTTGGTCTTATTCATCTGGGACCTCAGGCTGGGCAAGCAAGGGGAGGGTAAATCGGTAGAGTTGCCATAGTTCAGAGGTTGTTTAGGAGGAATATTTCTTATGGTAGAGAAATTTAGAAATCACTTAAAGACAAGATAATTCATAATACGCTTCTGATTGCTGTAACTTTATCCTTTATGTCCATTATTATATTATTGCTTGTATTTTATGGGTTATGGGTTTAGGGATATCTACTGGGTGATTTATCACTCATGGATACATTTGTATCCTGGCAAATCATTTGCTTCGGCGATCAATATGCCAGAGGAACGGTTGATACAGGTGGGACCCCTAGAACGGAGGCTGGGCTAACATTGCTTGGAATCCGTGTCAAACCTAGAGTCGCTCTGGAGATGTTATTGAATAAAAATGTTAAATTTTTTTTGTATTATTTTAAAATTGTAATTTTTGTATAAGGACAAATAGAGGCCTAATAATTTTCGGAATTCAACGTATTTTAAGGGTAATGCGCCCGAAATTCCTTGAAAAATCGGGGCATTACAATTTAGGGGGCCCAAGTGCCCAAGAAAGAGTTTTGACCTGGGGGTGCTTGGCATGTTACCGAAATGAGCCGGGTAGGAGGCTACAAATGAAAATGTTCAGAATGATCCTACTTGATTTGTTATCCTCGTTTATTGAGCATATTCTTATTACTAGCCATGTTTATTGTCCTCGTATTGCATATACTACTTGGGCGTTTTATATTTTCAGGTGCAGAGCAAGTTAGAGGGGACCTGAGTTGGAGTATTGAAAGAGTAAATTTTAGAGATTGTATAGAAAATCTTCATCTTTTTGAAGGTTTTTAGACTCACCATGTATATTTATCTTGAGGATTTGTAATTATTGGAGATGTATTAATTTTAAGGCAATGTAAAAATTTGGGTCGTCACACTAAAACCCTAAGGTACCCTATATATGAAAATACCTAAAATTCTAGAGTACCCTATGTGTAACGTCCCGATTTTTCAAAGAATTTCGAAAGCATTAACCCTAAAATACACTGAATTTTATAAACTATTAGGCCCCTATTTGTCGTTATACAAAATTTACATTAAAAAAATACAAAAAAAAGAATCCAACATTTTATTTAAATATCTTCAGAGCAACTCTAGTCTTGATTCAGATCTCAAGCATACTTGGTCTCCGCTCTTGGTATTCTTCTTGTGTCAAACAGCTCCACCATTGAACCCTGCACCCTCTGGCAAATTGATCGTCGAAACAAATGATTTTCCAGGATACAAACGTATCCGTGAGTGATAATTCACCCAGTAGTATAATCTCAATCCTACCAACCCCTTATTCTACATTTAGCAGATCAACAATATATCAATTCATAGGAGGTACAAAATAATAACACATCGCCCTTTCCTTTACTATCCATTATCTTACATGAAATCTACAGATCTTCTCCACCAGGTCATTTCCTCCCATATCCACTAACTTTGACCGTCCCATGGAATAATTCTCCATTTATTTGTCCTGCACCAAGATTCTAAGCAAATACTACTAAATTATGTATCCAGTTTGGATTCGCTTACAATCATAATAAAGGAACAGCTCACCATGACAACTCAGCATTAGCGGTCGCACTATCTCATTGTCAGGATCCTTTACCGTCTCCCAATTCTACACACTGGATACCTTACCATACCCCTAATCTACACACTGGGTACTATACCGTATTCAAGGATCATTTACCGTTTTTCAAAATACTGTACCCGGAGTCATTTACCGTCCTCCACACACACACTGGGTAGTGTACCGTATTTAGGATCTTTTACTGTATCACAAATACTGTACCCGGAGTCCTTTACCGTCCTCTACACACACACTGGGTACTGTACCGTATTTAGGATCCTTTATCGTATCCCAAATACTGTACCCGGAGTCCTTTACCGTCCTCCACACACTCTGAGTACTTTACCGTACTCGGGGTCTTTTACCGTTTCCCAACTCAACTAAAGGTACTTTACCGTACTAGGGTCCTTTACCGGCACCCAACATCCTCAATCAACTTTACCATTTTACCCTTTACTTAACCACGTTTACGTGTTCACTACTCGAAACCACCTATAAACCCAAGCCCATCCCAACACGAACAACATGATACAATCAATAATTGCTCGATTCATAACATAATACATTTCAATGAGATAAAAAGTACATATCAAATAATATTGTGCGAGTAAGTAAACACATAATATTTTATGATTGGACCGATGCCCTTAAGAATCGTTGAACAAGTAAATTAATTAATTATAGCATGCGCTTATCCTACTAAAAATAAATCAACCATATAGTTTAGGTTCAAATTGAGAACTAAAGTATATTCAGGGGGCAAACTGCAATTTTATAATATCTCACTTTAAAAGAAAAACGTGCATGCTACCGTAGCCTTCGATTTTCAATTTTTCAAGAAACAGAGTACTTTTGGTTTGATTCGCGGGTATGATAAATCCCATTATAACTTTTCAAATTCATCATATAGAAATTATTTAATACTTAGGAGAAAATAAGGAAACAATTATTCTACCTTAAATCCGGCCGAAAGAGCGGGTACTAATTTGCGGATGATTTCGGTAAAATGAAAAAGACGGCGGCGGAAGCAGGGGACTCGGGGCTAATTGGAAGGTGGTTTATAGATGCTTGGTGATGTAGTGGTTGATTGAGAACCTGAATATGATGTACGGAGGGATTTTATGTAAGAAATCCATCTCTCTCTCTCTCTCTCTCTCTCTCTCTCTTTCTCTCTCTCTCTCTCCTAGACTCAATAATAGAATTGGGAGTGAAATAATACACTAGTGTTCAATTTTTGGATTTTTGTGGATATGTATAATGAGAGAGAATAAAGTAGTAAGAAGGTGAGAGGATAAGTGTAGAAGTGGTGGAATGGGGAAGGAGAGTGAAGGAGAGGAATACTGATAAATGATAAAATGATAGGGGACAAGTGCCACATTTGGTGGGGTTTTCTTTAATCTAATGTATGCGGACACGTATATGTATAAGATGAGAATATATATGGACGCGTTTATGTATAAGGTGAGAATGTATGTGGACGCATATATGTACAAGGTGAGAATATATCTAGACGCGTGTATGTATAGGATGAGAGAGAGAAGTGGAGAGTTAGTTTGAATAGAGTTCAACCTAGGGTTTAGATAGGAAAGATAATAGATGAATATAAATCACTGATTCCCGGTATATTTAAAGTATAAATACATATCTTATACAATAGTGCAAATAATATTAATTGTACACATAATAATATATTTTAATTATTGAATTAGGAATTTAACAATATAAATTTGTATTAAAAAAATTTGGGTCGAAAATCCGGGTCGTTACATTATGAAAGTGCCTAAACCACTAAAACCCTATAATGGGAAAGTGCACCCTAAAACCCTATGAAAGTGCCTAAACATGCTTTGGCCTTATAACTAAAAAATTCAAAAAGTTGAAGGACCTCCGCTGAAAACTATTTTGCTGACGTTCTTCTCCTAAATGAAAATTATTTTACCATTCTTATGGCTAATTTTCCCAGACATTATTAAATAGAAGAACAAACAATATATTGTGAAGCTGGGGTGAAAATAATCTATACTCATTTTAGCCTAATTTAATTTTTGACCCTTTTTTGCCTTTGCTTAATTCTCTTACCTTTTGGGGACAAACATTTAAACAATTGTCTTGATTTATTAATTAGTTTCAGACCTTTCTTCCAATTTTTTTTTTTTGCTTTTGGTTATAATTTATATTTTTTTTGAATTTATGTCACGCCCTTAATTTTAAAGATAAATAAACATAACTTTCCATAAACAAAATCTTCACAATAACGCATGTCCTACCCAAAAGAATTTGATGTGCCCATTCCAACAAATTGCGGTTTCAACATCCTAAATTTCAAAAATTTACAATTTATGGCACCACGGCCCATTACAACAATAGTACGGAATAAGAAATAGAGTTTAGTGTTACAAAACTTCCAAATGTCAAAGAGTTCATGATTTAAGTTACAACTACATCTTTAAAGGAATTTAAAAAAAGATGACTATGCAACCCTTCCAAATTAGTTCTCAAAAAGTATGCGTTTCACACATGTCATGCATTCCATACTACTGCCACTGGTTGGTACCCGAAAAATGAAGGAGTAAGCTACACTAGCCCAATAGAAAAATCTTTACAAACTTTACATGCATGAGATGGCAAGTAACTAGAAGGAGATGATGCGAGTGACAACACTTCGAATTATTTAAACTACACGGCACCAAAGAACTTCACACAGACAAGTCAACTCTTCTAATATCATGTTTGTGTCAATTGTATCTTCAATCCTAATCCTTTTTATCTGTTTCCCATTTCAATTCCACATTATCCTCGTGTGACGGATGACTAAGCAATCAGAATCTCGTACTATCCCCTACCGAGCATTTTGGGACCTCGCTCTATTCCCTACCGAGCACTCAGGACCTCACAATATCCCATGATACCATACATGTTCTCATTTCATCCTTAATCTCACTACCAATCTATTCATCGCACTGCTACCTATCAAATAATCTTCCACAAT
The DNA here is from genome assembly GCA_019656835.1 of Rhododendron ovatum. Taxonomy (NCBI): domain Eukaryota; kingdom Viridiplantae; phylum Streptophyta; class Magnoliopsida; order Ericales; family Ericaceae; genus Rhododendron; species Rhododendron ovatum. Next base: position 20,332,238 of record CM033800.1, read on the forward strand.
CTCAATCTAATGTAATTACTTTGAAACGGTTTAATGAAACAACCTAAGGCCTTAGAATTCGCCCAACCAATCACCGAAATGTAGATAGGGAAATAGAAAGACAAAACTCACGATAGAATGTATGGAATATATGCTCAATCAAAGGCTACCAAGGTTTAAGTGCAATACGAATTTTGAGATAACGAATGTTCAAGAGTTATCGGGATATGTAATTCAATGTCGTGGAGTGGTTTAGTTGGAGGTGTTGAGAAGGTATTAGAAGTGATCGGAGGTACAAAAATATTTTAAACAAAGCCCGATATTACTAGTAACATCCCGTGCAATTTCAAAATATATATATATATATATATATATATATATATATATATATATATTCTAGAGAGCAGTGGTGTCATACCCCCGTCCTTGGATATCGATACCGAAGCAATTTCAGTCTAGAGAACAAAGGGGTATCGATACCTACCTAGGTTTTAGCACGCAATTTTTTTTAACTTTTAAGCACGAGCACCCAATATCAATATAACAATCCAAGGTATGATTTAGGCATCAAATCAACTCATAAATACATAAACCAAGCAAGAAATTCCTACCTCAAGGATTTTGATCGAGCAAAATCCCAAGATCATACAAAGGCCTAAACTTCAAATCTTCAATCCACCAAAAAAACTCATCTCCCGAGCTTGATTTAACGAAGACCACACTAAGATTAAGAGTCTAGATCACTAGTACAAGATGTGATATGGTTGGGTTTGAAGTGTTTGAGAGTGATTCAAGGATGTGGGTGAGAGAGAGAGAATGCAGAGAGAGAGAGAGAGAGAGAGATGAGAGGGGTATGTGGTGTTGTATGGTTCTCCTCCACCCACACCCACATATATATAGTCATACACATATTACACTTGCACCCGTTCCACCTATGATTTCATTAAACCAACATCCAAACTATCATATTACTGCACATTTAACCTGAAAACACCATTCCACATCATATTTTACATTTTCTCATAATCTAAGTATTTATAAAACATTGGAATTATTAATTTTCAACATGGGTCTCTACAATTCAATCTCATAAAGATGAATGCTTAATTCGTTAAACTTTTGAGGTTTGTTTTTTTTAGGAAGGTTTTTTTTTTTCATCGACAAAAAATAATTATATTCAATTTGAAACGTAAAAGAATTGAGAAAAGGAAAAAAGTACCATGGAACATGCATAGCTTGAGACAAACTTAGGCCATGTTAACACCAAGAGTTGGCTTAGAGCATCCGTAGTGGCCTAACCAAAATTAAATAATCAAAAATTGCCACATTAGCTTTTGGTTATTCATTTAAGAGATTGCTAAAGTTTGTAGAGATTCAAAATGACATAATCAAAATTGGATACTGAAAACTTGTCACATCATCTTTTCAAACTACCAAAAACTAAAAAGCGCTGAACATAGAAAATAGTTTTCAAACTAGTAAAAATTGTTTATTAAAAATACAGTAGCAAATAGTTTTTCAAAATCACTTTTTAAAAAATAGTTTTTCCAAATTTAAAAAAAAAAAGTTTTCATTTTTGAAGAAAAACTAATTGTAAACCAAAAATAGTTTTTGGAAAAAAAATGTTCTGAAATTATGTTTTAAGATATTTTTTTCAAAATGAATTATTTTTTGAAAAAAACATTTTTTTTTAAAAGTTTGTTTAAAAACAGTTTTTTTTTTTTTTTGAAAGTTTGTGTGAAAACATTTTTTGAAAAAAAAGAGTTTGTGCAAATACAGTTTTTGAAAGAACACTTTTAAAAAACCACTTTTTAAATGTACGTAGAAACAGTTTTCAAAAAACAAGTTATAAAAAAGCAGTTTTTGAAAAAATAATATTTTTGAAAACATTGTTGAGAGAGAGAGAGAAGATTTTTTTGTAATGATGAGTATACTTGATTGAGAATATATGAGGTTCACTAAATTTGATTTATTGACAAAAAATTGTTAGTTTTGATTATCCAAAAGCTAAATTTTGATTAGTTGTTAAGAGCATCCACAATGTAATAATCAAAATTTAATAACCAAAAGTTATCATATCACCTTTTGGTTGTATTTAGATGGTAGGTATCGTAGGAGAAAATAAGAATGTGATTCCAAAACTCTAACATTCCTATATTTTGCGAAGAGTGAGAATGAGAATGAGATTACTGATCTCCCAAACTAGGAGAAATCACATTCCTGAAAATATATAGGAGGAATTTGATTCCTCCCACCCCCATGGAAATCTTGGATTCCTAGTTTGGTCAATATAACAAGGAAATGTTTGACTTTAGGATATTTCCAAAAATAAATGATTCCTAGAGAATATTATTTAATTAATCCAAATGTTGGAATTGAATTATTTCGAGTATCAAATTACTAGGAATTTGATTCTTTTTAATCAAATTTCTATTTTATTCCTACAAAAGATTACGATCATTCAAAGTGAGCCTTTGGTTATCCATTTAAGGCATTACTAAAGTTAGCAATGTAGAGATCCATAATGTAATAATTAAAATTGGACAACCAAAACTTGTTATATGACATTTTCAAACAGCAAAATTCTAAAAACTAAAAATTGTGATAATAATTTGAATGGTTTTTGAAAAAAAAAAAAGATTTTGGAAAAAACAGTTTTTTTAAAAGAAGTTTCTAAAAAAATAGTTTTTCAAATTTATTTTTTAAAACATTGTTGAGAGAGAGAGAGGGAATGTAACAACCCAAATCCTCAAGCACCACAATTGTAACACAATCACCCTCAAGTCAAATTTAAATCCTTAAGACAGAACTCAATACCAAAATATTGTGATTAACACCCTAATAATTATGTTGAGTAAAACCCCCAACAAAAATACCAACACTTCAACCCCGTATAATTCCCTTGAAACTTCCTCTCAACCCTCAATCCCTTTGTTCCACAATAAACAAATTCAGAAAAGAGTTTTCAAAACTCACCCCTGGCTCTCAGGTAAAAAGAAAACTGAGATAGGGAGCCTCCCTCGTAGTTTGGTACAATAAATTCCCACTGCCCTTTTTCCAGTCTTTCCCTTCTGTCTCTCCTAGACAGCCCCCAAGCCACCACTAATTGCCCCTTAATAAGTTGTCCTATTTTTTTTCCAAAATTAAGACCTTATATACCTATCATACATAAAATACATGTGCATGTACTCCACATATGCACACACCTCACACCATCACGTGCACACACCTTCAAATAAAGACACGCCACAATTGCAAGCAAATTTCATTATTTTTAATATATGGGGTATTACAACATCCCCTCCTTTGAAAATTTCAGTAACGCCCCGATTTTCAAGGAATTTCAGGCACATTAATCATAAAATACGTTGAATTTCTCAAACTACTAGGCCCCTATTTGTTCTTATACAAAAATTACAATCTAGAAGAATACAAAAAAAAAAAATCTATGCACATGAATTTTATTCAATGAAAACAACTCCAGAGCAACTCTAGTTTTGTCACAGATTCCAAGCAACATAAGCCCAGCCTCCATTCTAGAGGTTCCACTTGTATCAACTGCTCCACTATAGAATCCTACATGTTCTGGCAAATTGATCGCCGAATCAAACGATTTGCCAGGATACAAACATATCCGTGAGTGATAAATCACCCAGTAGAATAATCCAACCCAAATACCCCTCCTAGTTTACAGCTAACGGGTAACAAGATAATATTAAATCAAAGAAATCAATCAGAGATTTTACACATAAACCAGTTTGTTACTATTCATTAACCTAAGTGAAATCTAAGATCTTCTCCACAAGATCCTTTCCTCTCATATCCACTAATTATGACTGTGTCATGGAAAATCCCCCCTTGTTTGTCCTGTACATGGGGTCCTAAATGAATTCACCTAAGTTATGTAACTCGCATGAATTCATTTAAGACCATAGCATGGGGCATGATTACCCTTTGGAACTTTCCATGGCATACTATACGTTAGGGTCGTCACCATACTTAAGCCACTAACTATGACCGTGTCATGGGACAATCCCCCCTTGCTGGCATTGCAAGGGCACGATTACCCTTTGGACCTTCCCATGGTATACCATACGTTAGGGTCATCACAATTCCTAAGCCACTAACTATGATCGTGTCATGGGACAATCCCCCCTTGCTGGTCTTGCAATGGCACGATTATCCTTTGAAACTTCCCATGGCATACCATACGTTAGGGTTACCACAATAACACCACCTGGCCTCGTAGGTAACCCATCAAATCCACAATCTCACAATTCCACAACTTTACCATTTTTCCATTGACTTAGTATCATCTAGATGAAATCTATTCGCATACCACCCCTTGTCTCTTGGATCCAATTTCTACATTCACATAGCAATTCAAATCCGTAACAATCAACATCATCAGAGATTTAATAAAACTCACAAAATACAACATCGTACAATATCTGCGATAGCAAGTCCAACACATGGGATAACAAAAAGTATTTCATGAAAATTTAATTAAATTAATTCAGGACTTGCCACTGATTTTCGAGCACCAACACGACTAAATATTAAAGAAAATAAGACCAAACAGTAATTAAAAATTTTAAGAACAAGTCATCATCTTCATCCAAAATTAAGTTTTAGTCCCAACTCCATTAAAATGCAGATTTGGTTATGGGTTTCTGAAAAACTACCTCAAACGCAATTCTAAGTCCCGATAAGTGTTGCACGGTGTCCGTAGATCGCCGTGGTGGTTCCGAAAACTCAAGGCGGCGTTCGGCGATAGTCCATCAGGGCCCGCAGCGCGGCGTAGACTGAAACAATTGGCGCGTGCACTGTGCACACACCCACGGTTAATATGTGTTAGACCACTTGCACAAAAATCTGAGATATTCTGATTATTAAATCAAATAACATGTAGAATGAATAAAACAGAGCATGCATATAAGCAATTTAAAATTGAGAGCATGAACTAACTAACAGTTAAATATTGAGAAAATGAGTAAAAGAAAAGCTGGCCTGAGATACAATCGGGAGGCGTGATGCACTGTCTTAAAGCCACTAGTCCTTCCCTACGTGAAGGTGTTGACGGATTATAGTGACCCAAGATTCAACCCGAAATGCTCTCAAACTTCCTCTTCCAATGGTCACGTCCACTAGGAGGATATGAACAAAGCCACGAATTGGAGTTGCCCAAATATAATCAGTATAAAAGTAGTATTTTGTAGTAGAGAGCTTTTGAACGAGGAAGGTTGGAATAAGATGTTAGCTCAGAGTAAGAGAGAGTGGTCTGTGATCAATTACTTGGACGTCTATAATGTGGAGACAAAATGGTGCTTATATAGAATTTGGGAGAATAGCCCAACGGGCTAAATCATAAATACAATTATGAGAATTAAAGCCGTATAAAACGGTTTATTTGCCTTTAAATTGTTGACCATACAATCTGCTTCTATGGGAGCCATTAATGTCACAGAGTTAAGAGGTAAATTGAATTTGAGCTTTAATTCCACAAATAAGGAGTTACAAAATCTTGACAAATCAATTTCATTGTAATCATTTTCTTACTTGAAAATAAAATAGTAAACCCATATGATCAGTTTTGAAACTTACCAACATAATTATATTTCAACATTCCCCCACAAGTTTCAAAACTTTGATTGGAAAAAATATAAAATAGTTGGGCAATATTATACTGTGCAATAGGTGTAGGTGTCTTCCGGACTTGAACCTCACTTAGTGTTAATAGTTTTCCTCTGAAGGATCATAGTGAACTAGGTCTTGAACTAGACCCTTTGAATCAGAGCTCAACATATCACACACACAGTACTGGTATTGGACTTTCATTCGCGGGTTAGTGCTATTGATGGCCATGCACTAGATTTTGATTCTCATGGGAATTTCTATAGGCTAGCCCAAGCCTCATAGTCGCGGCCTCACAACAACTCCCACTTAGGTGAATCCTCCAAGGGTACAGTGACGGAATGTACCTTGCAGGAGATTTCCCGCCTCGGACTCATTCAGGGATAACCCTTCCTAACCAGTCACATATCACAACACAACTGCCATAGGGATGAGCAGGAGAATTTGATACTTTCTCCTTTCTTTTAGAAAGTGCTGGATCCAAGTCACGCAATATGGATTGTTTTTACCCATTGAATCTCCTTCATGGGATCTCCAGTCACAGAGATTGGGTTACATCCTTAGGTGACTTCCTTTGGGCTTAAGCCCATCCCCCTTGACAGATCTAGGACTCCGCTCCTAGATAGACCTTTGGTCAGCTGATCAGCAATATTGAGCTCAGATTTCACATATTGTAATGAGATAATATTTTTGTTAAGCAAGCCTCTCACTGATTTAAATCTAACATGCATAAGTCTATTCATTTTCTTATTCAAATGAGACTATCGCACAGATTCAATTACAGCCTTGCTATCACAATGTATCGAAAATGCAGTAATGGGTTTATTTACTAAAGGAATATCTGTCAAGAGATTCTTAATCCATTCAGCCTCAATACTTATTGTGTCTAATGCTATCAATTCAGCTTCCATAGTACTTCTAGATATGATAGTTTGCTTTTTAGATGCCCAAGGTATGGCAGCCCCTTCTAGTAAGAAAACATAACCTATAGTAGACTTAATGTCTTGGTTGTCGGTGATCCAATTTGCGTCACCATAGCCTTCTACTACAGCTGGAAAACCTCTATAGGTCAAGGAGTAATCCAAAGTCCCTCTAAGATACTTAAAGACTCTTTCTAAAGCAGTCCAATGTTCTACACTAGGATTGTGAGTATATCTACAAAGTCTTCCCACAGCATAAGATATATCTGGCCTAGACTTATTAACAATGTAAAGTAGGGACCCTATGAGTTGAGAATACTTCAATTGAGAAACAGGTTCACCATTATTTTTCTTCAACTGTACACTAGGATCATAAGGTGTAGACACCGGATTGCAATCGTAGTAATTAAATTTTTTCAACATCTTTTCTATAGTATTGGATTGACTAAGTGTGATACCTTGAGACGTTCTTTCTAGTTTCATTCCTAATATCACATAAGCCTCTCCCAAATCCTTCATATCAAACTTCATAGACAAATAAGACTTAGTATCTTCTACTATTTTCAAATTTGTCCCAAAAATCAATATATCGTCCACATATAAGCAAAGAATCGCAATACCCATTTCTGTCTCTTTGCAATATAAACATTTATCATGCTCATTAAACCTAAAACCATGATCTAAAACTACCTTATCAAATTTCTCATGCCATTGCTTAGGAGCTTGTTTTAGACCATATAAAGACTTTACCAATTTACAAACCTTGTGTTCTTGACCCTTGACAATAAAACCCTCAGGTTGCTCCATATAAATCTCCTCATTTAAATCTCCCTTCAAAAAAACAGTCTTGACATCCATTTGGTGTATCACTAGGTTATGAATAGATGCTAAGGCTACTAGAGTTCTAATAGTGGTAATGCTAGATACAGGAGAGTATGTATCAAAATAATCAATCCCTTTCTTTTGAGTAAATCCTTTAGCTACTAGTCTAGCCTTATACTTGTCAATACTTCCATCGGGTTTTTAGCTTTTTCTTAAAAATCCACTTACATCCTATGGCTTTGTTTCCAGGAGGCAATTCAACTATTTCCCAAGTATGATTCTGCATAATTGATTCAACCTCACTATTGACGGCCTCTTTCCAAAATGGTGCATCTATAGAAGACATGGCTTCCTTCAATGTTGTTGGTTCACCTTCTAAGAGAAACATATAGAATCCTTCTCCAAAATTCTTTTCTTTTCTAGGTCTTTTGCTCCTCCTAAGTTCCATTTGCGATTCTATCTGATTACCTTGAACTATACTAGGACTAGAAAATGGGTTATCACTAGTTGATGGAATTTCACTTACTAGTTTCGGAATTCTAGTCTTATATGGAAAGATATGATCAAAAAATGTGGCATCTCTAGACTCAATTATTGAATTATTAGAAATTTCACTAACCTCGGAGTAGGTAACTAGAAATCTGTAGGCACTACTATTATGAGCATATCCTAAGAAAACAGAATCTACAGTCTTAGGACCTAACTTTTTCCTTTTAGGATCAAGAATGCACACTTTAGCTAAACACCCCCACACTCTCAAAAAACTAAGATTAGGAGTTCTTTTCTTCCAAATTTCATAAGGGGTTTTGTCATCATCCTTCACGATTATCCTATTTAAAATAAAACATGCATGAAGTATAGCTTCCCCCCAAAAACTCTCGGGTAATCCAGAACTTAACAACATTGCATTTACCATATCCATAAGGGTTCTATTTTTCCTTTCAGCTACTCCATTAGACTGGGGTGAGTAAGGCAGTGTCACTTCATGTACTATTCCACACTCTTCACAAAAAGTAGTAAGTTCTCCTAGAGTATATTCTCCTCCTCTATCGGACCTGAGAACCTTTATTTTTCTTTCTATCTGATTTTCTACCTCTGCCTTGTAAACTTTGAACTTGCTAAAGACCTCATCTTTGGTTTGAATAAGATACACAAAACAATACCTCGAACAATCATCAATATAAGTTACAAAATATCTATTTCCGGCTCTTGTAGGTGGCTTAGTTGAGTCACACACATCGCTATGGACTAACTCTAGGAGTTGAGTATTTCTCTCTACACTCTTATGTGGTTTTCTTGTTTGTTTGGCTTGCACACATATCTCGCACTTTTGCTTAAAATCCAATCTTGACCTAGGAACAAGATTCAAATCCATCATCCTTTTCATTTTCTCTAAGCTTATATGTCCTAACCGTCCATGCCACACATTACAAGATTCAATATTCAAAACATGAGAAGAGATTTTATTGACTTCAAAAATAACATTCAATTTGAATAAACCATCAGTAACATAACCTTTTCCAATGAAGACATCATTCATTGTTATTACAACTCGACTAGACTCCAAAACAACTTTATAACCTTGCTGAACTAAACTAGACCCACTAACTAGATTCCTTCTAACTTCCGGAACATGCCGCACGTCTCTAAGAACCAAAGTTTTCCCTGATGTCATGTTCAATTCCACATCTCCAATCCCATGAACTCGTGCGGTTGAATTATTGCCTAGAGTCACACATCCTCCACTTGATTCCTGATAGGTTTTGAAAAATCAATGATCAAAACAAACATGCACATTAGCACCCGAATCTAACCACCAATCCTCATTTTGGTAAGTAAAATTCACTAGGGAAGTATACCTAAAAAATGGTTCAGCTTTATTCTCTTCTAGCACATTCACTTGATCTCTTGGGTTCCTTGATTTTTGCATTGGCTTAGTCTTCTTGTAGTAGCAGTCTCTAGCAAAATGGTTGGTCCTTCCACACACGAAACAAGCGTTGCCTCCTTCCCTTTTATCCTTGGGTTTATCTCTAGGTTGATAGTTTTGGTTTTGGCTTTGGTGTTGGTTCCTATTTTGGTTGAACCTATTTGGTTTGAAATTTCCTCCCTTAGGCCTAAGGTTGTTCCTTCGGTGAGAATTATGGGACCTGTGGTGGTGGTTATTTCTATTATGATGGGAGTGATTATTATTCCTATTGGGGGTTTCAACGAGATTGACTCGGGGTGTTTTCTCTTCTGGTTTAGCAACCAAAACAGCCCTATGCTTTTCTTCCACTCTAATGGTGTTTATGGTTTGTGTCATAGTAAGTTCTCCTTGTTTGTGTCTAAGGGACCGAGCAAACTCCAACCAGGAAGGTGGTAGTTTATCAATTAGACACGACACTTTGAAGTCTTCGCTAAACGTGGTTCCACTCTTTTCAGAACCCTTCAAAAGTTCTTTAAACTCATGGATTTGATCACCTATGGATTTTCCATCTATCATTTTGTAGTTGTTAAACGAAGACGCGGCAAACCTATTAACCTCGGCATCATCTAACCCATATTCAGCCTCAAGTAGATCCCAAAGTTCTTTTGCTTTTTCAATGGTAGTTAAATAGACATCGTAAAGATGGTCCGAAAGGACACTAAGAATTCTATGATAGCAGTGGTACTCTATTTGTTCCTTAGTCATCCATGAACCTTGGGAAGACTCACTATCATCTATTGCAGAATATAACCCCAACACGGTAAGCCAATAACGCACTTGAGTTTGCCATCGCTTAAAATTAATGTTCACCGCTAAATTTCTCAGGCTTAACAGCGTTGGCTTCATCCATTTTCGCCATTTCAGTTTTGATCCCTTATGTCCTACAAGTAATCTGTTGCATACAAAACTGGTATTATGATTGGAACCCAGTCTAATTCAGAAACAAAACAGGATGCTTACTTTCGAATACTGTTTTGTATTACAAACTTAGTGGCTTTAACTGTTAGACCACTTGCACAAAAATCTGAGATATTCTAATTATTAAATCAAATAACACGTAGCATGAATAAAACAGAGCATGCATATAAGCAATTTAAAATTGAGAGCATGAACTAACTAACAGTTAAATATTGAGGAAATGAGTAAAAGAAAAGCTGGCCTGAGATACAATCGAGAGGCGTGATGCACTGTCTTAAAGTCACTAGTCCTCCCCTACGTGAAGGTGTTGACGGATTATAGTGACTCCAAGATTCAACCCGAAATGCTCTCAAACTTCCTCTTCCAATGGTCACGTCCACTAGGAGGATACGAACAAAGCCACGAGCCGGAGTTGCCCAAATATAATCAGTATAAAAGAAGTATTTTGTAGTAGAGAGCTTTTGAACGAGGAAGGTTGGAATAAGATGTTAGCTCAGAGTAAGAGAGAGTGGTCTGTGATCAATTACTTGGACGTCTATAATGTGGAGACAAAATGGTGCTTATATAGAATTTGGGAGAATAGCCCAACGGGCAAAATCATAAATACAATTATGAGAATTAAAGCCATATAAAACGGTTTATTTGTCTTTAAATTGTTGACCATACAATCTACTTCTGTGGGAGCCGTTAATGTCACGGAATTAAGAGGTAAATTGAATTTAACAGCTTTAATTCCACAAACAAGGAGTTACAAAATCTTGACAAATCAATTTCATCATTTTCTTACCTGAAAATAAAATAGTAAACTCATATGATCAATTTTGAAACTTACCAACATAATTATATTTCAACAATATGGCGGGTCACGGAAGGCGGGGTGGTGGTGGGTAAGGCCGGAGGACGTGGGTAAGGCCGGAGGACGTGGAGGAGTCCGGTGGTGGGGAGAGGAGGTGGCTGCCGTAAGAGGTGGTGGCGGTTCAGTGGTGAACCGAAGGTGAGATGGTGCGGCAGAGATGAGGGTGACTCGGTGGAGATACAGAGAGGTGGTGGCCGGAGTGGGTTTTACCGGATGATGGTTGGGGCCGAGAGGTGGCTCGGTGGTGACGGATATGGTGCTCACGGTCACGGTTGGTGAGCTTGTGGCAGGAGGTGGTGGTGGGTCGGTGGCCAGACCGGCGTGGTGATGAGAGGAGAAGGTGGTGGAGTGTTGCACTGTTGCGGGTCGTGTGGCAGGAGGGTGGAGATGGGGGTATATATAGGCGTTGAACCGGGCTGTGATTCACCGAAACGAGCGGTCGCCGTTTTCTTAATGGCCAAGTGCCATTTCAGACGGCCGAGAGAGGATAATTGAAAAGGTACCGTGAGGGGGGAGGGAAGGGGGAATGTACTGTGGGAGAGGAAAGATAATTGGGTGTGGGAGGGTGTAGGAATTAGTACGTGCATGCGTGGGAATGTGCCTTATGGTGTTTGATAACCCGGATTTCAATTTTGAAAAATTACGAAATTAATACCGTAGTCTAAATAAAATATTTTGAGACTAACCGTGGTCTCGATTTATGAAAACAAAATGTCGTTGATCAAAAATAGATTTTTACAAATACGGATACTCTTCGATTCAATATAATCAAACTAATTAACTAGTTAATCAATCAAATTAAATAAAACAGATTATTAACAAAGAAAAATAATTTTTGAGAATAATATCACGAAATTTTTATTTAAAAATTTTGGGATATTACAATTTCGTCCCCGAAATTTATCTATTAAAGTATGTATTTAATTTCATGCTTCCGCTGCGCACTCTGATTGCATCTCCCAATTTCATTATACCTCCATCCTCCCATTTCTAGTGTACTTGTACATTACAAGTGTCATCACACTAAAAATTCACAAGTGTCATCAAACATAGACAACTTTGGCGATAATTTTTTTTTTCTTTTTTTATCCCTTCCACGTGCTCACTATAGGCCATCTCCATAATTTTCTTGCCACAAACAACTCTATATAAAGAGTATTTTCATCACAAAATTCTATATCGGTTTAAATCTGAGTTATAAAAGCAACATCACTAACACATAAATTTCCTACTACAAAAATTACGCCTATACGCGCGGCATAAGAAAAGAAAGTATCACACCACTAACGCATAAGAACATTGCCATTAAGGCATATATATATATATATATATATATATATATATATCACCACACATGCATAGATATATTGCCACACAGGCCGCGCCTCAAAGGCATAAGTATATCGCCACACAGGCCACACCACATAGGCACAAGTATATCGCCACACAGGCCATAAACCATGCCACCAAGGCTAAATCCATAACGCCACTAAGTCAATAATAATGCCGCCACTAAGGCCACACCAGTAATATAACAATTCCGATTTTTCATTCAATAAAAATCTCGTTGTTATTTAAAATTTCTTAATTTCTCTTAACTGCTTGTTGGTTTTCTTATTAATTCTTAAACGGTTAGTCTTTAAGAAATCGAACGCATTATCATCGTATTTCTCGACTAGAAACCCTAATCGCACTTTGGACCCTCAAGGATCGTTTCTTGACTTTTAAGCCCTACTTAGCAAGCCTAGTTAGCTTCTAACCGGCTTGATGGAGTAACCTAACTAGGAAGTCACCAAGTTACTTTTCCCTAACCAAAGATGGACCGTTTTGCCCATCTTGAACCTTTTAAACCCTAGACTAGAAATTATTTAATTATTTTCTTTTATTGTTTAAGTTTTATTCTTTATCCATTGGACGATAATTGTAAGGAGAACTATTATCCATTGGATAATAGAAACCCATTTCTTTATATTAAAAGAATTTTGAAAGATTTAAACAAAATACTATGATAGACATTTATAATTATTTTAAAAAGTACTTTTAATTATTTTTTCTAATAAAAGTACCAAAGTAACTATAGACCATTGGACAATAACCGTTAGGGTAATCTTTACCCATTGGACAAAAGCATTTTCTTTATTTTATTTGGTAAGTACATATATATATAAACACATGTGTAATAACAAAAGGACATGTAGTCTTTTTCAAAAACTTAATTTATGATTTAAAGTACTCGTACCTTATTAACCTTTGGTTAATAACCGTTAGGGGCTTTATTATCCATTGGATAATAGGTTCATCTTCCAACTAAGTACTTAACCCATTAAAATAATATTTTGTTAAGATTCCCGGGAGTACAAAAGTACATTATTATATTAATTAAGTACTTGTACCTTTTTAATTGTTTAAAGTGGTGAATCTTGACCTTGTAAGACTAATTTGATCCTTTGTACCAAAATACCCTTTTGTTTATTTGTGTTCTTATATATTAGTACATACATATATATAGGTATATAACTAGTACATGAGAGAGAGAGAGAGGAGAGAGAGAGCCGTGAGGGAGAGAGAGAGGAGAGAGGCCGAGAGAGAGAAAGAGGGAGAGGGAGAGAGAGAGAGGGAGAGAGAGAGGAAGAAGAAGAAGGATTTGATATGTACTTGACATTGGTCTTCCAAAAGTACTTCAAATCTTTGGTGATTTCTTTTCCTAGCCAAATCTTAACCCCATTATCCTCCATTGTACAACCTTCAATTGTTTAACCAAGAATCTTGTACCAATGTCTCCTCCTTTCCAACATATCTTCCAAAAATCCCATCCAAGGACTAACATAGCCATGCAAGCCTACCAAAATTCGCTTCCAACATTTCAATCAACCTTGCCATGTGAAAGAAAGTGAGACTTAGAGAGAGAAAGGGGGGCCGGCCAAGGAGAGAGGGAGGGAGAGCTTGGCCTATAAATAGAAGCCATTCCAAGCTTCAAACTCACACCTTCAACCATTGCTCCAACTTCTCTCTAGAAATTCTAAGTGTTCTTCCTTCCAAAGTTCTTGTTTTCTTACGTTCTTGAGTGTTCTTGAGAGAAACCACCAAACCACCTCCCAAAACCACCGTTAGATCTTTTAAAGTAGCTTAGTTGGTTAGTGAAGTTGTTTCTAGGAAAAGAAAGCTCATCTCTTTTCCTTTCGAAGCAAACCGACGCCGTTACGCCGCCGAAATCCAAAACCGACGATCGAATCTTCGTAGCCAACCACCGCCAAGAAGAACGGTAGTTATCCTTACCTACTATCCCAAATATAAAGTAGTTTTGTATCATAACTCTAAAATAAGTTCATTAGAAAGTAACTTTGATCGTTATATTTGAAGTAGATAAGGTTATCTTTTGTGAGAATATATGAGATGCATGATGTTGTTATTATGATTCAAGCACGTTATGTGGTCAAGAGTTGGATAATCTTGTTGTATTCATTTTGGAGTTGATAAATGCTCATTTATGTGGAAAGTCCTACACCACGGAGTCTATGCATGATAACTAGACACGAGAATCAAGAAAGTAGAGACATGGCACCTAGGGTGTGTTAACGAAGATGAAAATGTGTGTATCCGAGGGAGGAAATATTTTTGAAACTACATAATGACCGGTTTTGGGTGCATTATGTGAGTTATGTGTGTGTATGCCAATGGAAACCCGGCGCGGCAGAGCCATTGTGAGGATACTCAAGAGATCGGCGCGGTGGAACTGAGGTTGGGTGTGTGCTTGGTTATCCGCGGTATGGAGCCAATGCGGTTGTGTGCCAATGGGAACCCGGCGCGGCGGAACCATTGTGAGGATACTCGGGAGACCGGCGCGGCGGAACCGAGGTTGGGTGAGTTAAAAAGGAGTTTTTGGGTAAGAAGGAAAGTGGAATAATAACAAGGTCTACGATGAGTCTAAGAAATGAACACAACGTTAGTTGAGTAAGGAATGTGGATTAGAATACTTGTTGAACTATATGCATGATCTAAATAGAATTGTTGTTATTATGTTCTTTCATTCATAAGTTAAGGGTTAGAGGGTTTGGATTATTCTATTGAGCGTTTAAGCTCACGGTGTTGCCTTTTTGGTGACCCTGACCTATTATATTGGTGGCGACACCGGTATAATACATCAGACTTCATAGATGAACAGGGTGAACTTTACACCTTGGAGGCCTTCGAAGCCGAGGAGCTAGCCGTGATGGAAGAACAAGCGAAGCTGTAGTTAGGAACCTTAGTTCCCTTCCGTTTGTAATAAAAGTACTTCTTTTATGTTTTGTTGTAATAAAGAGCCGGACTCAGTTTTTATTTCAATAAAATGTTTTATTTAACGTACCCAAAATCTGGGGCGTTACAACTTGGTATCAGAGCTTTAAGTTTAAAACCTCGGCCATGGGTAGAATGGGTAGAACCACGAGATAAGATTGACAGCTGCACCGTCGTGAATTGAGTTTAAAGTTTACCGTCCCAAATTGGGTGGAATTCTGTCAAAATAATCTTTGGATTGAAGCAAGGCGCAAAATTAGCAGTACTCCCGAGCTGGGAATTCCCGAACAATTGGATGATGACTTAAATCAAGAAACGAATGTGGAACGTAGAAACCGAAAAAGTTTTCTCTAAGTTTTAATAAAACTTCCTTTCCAAAACTTGACTAATAGAGTTCTTTCCTTGTAGATGAATCATTTGAGCTCCTACCAAATCAACCTACTAGCCGAAGCGCACCATCTCGCAAGTACCCTTAGGTCAATGACGAACCACCTGATAGAAGATCCTTACTTTCCGTATGCCTTTCCCTACACCAATGACTTCTATCAAGAGCATGGCACTATCATACTTCCCGAGGGAGAGAATGATGCTGAAGCAGCACACGTCCTAGTCCAAATAGCACCTCCCAATGATGTGGAATTCTTGATTGAGGGAAATGGAGAGGACCATGCGGGAGCAGCCCTCGCCCAAATTCCGATGATCACGCCCAACAGCATGATAGCGGGAGAACCCGAAGAGGATCCCGAGGAAGATCCGAAGGAAGAACCTATGGAGGAACCTGAAGAGGACCCCGAAGAGTTCAGTGACAAAGAAGATTGGGAGCAAGCAATGAACGGACCAGATCCCGATGCGCCAACCGACGACGAGGATTGGGAATCCGACGAGGAGGAAACAGCATTCCAAAGAGCGGAACCCGAAGTCATGGATATAACCATTAAACCTGGAGATGTGCCACCACCACCTTTCGAAACCGACATAGGCGCTTATCGGATGGAGTTCCCTAGTATTTTCTAGAGTAATTAAGGAAGCTTAAGTAGAAGTTGGAACCCTTTTGATGTAATCATTCCTAGTAGGAAGTTGTGGCTAGTAAGCCTTCTATGTTGTACTTCTTTATTATGAAATAAAAGACTTGTGTTCTCTATTTGACATGATCACTGTTTATGTATAATTGTGTGCATGCGATTACATCCCCCCATCTTAAGTCTAATATATAACTTTCCTTATTGTAGATATGGATTGTCGTACCCTTATCACCGTAACGGACCTGTTGTACTACAAGACGTTGATATCACCCGAGAGCCCTATTCCCATCCCACACTTGGGAGTCCGCGACCCCGAGACCGGTGAGCAATTATACGAGATAGTAGGTAATGACACGCTTCACCAATGAGGAGCAGTACTTGACACTCGATCCTCAGGACTCACCGCTTAGAGAGCTTGCTGAAAAGATTCGCCGAGAGGGAGAGCGTTGGCTCGAGATCAGGGAGAAAGAATGGATGGAGCAGCTGAGAGAGTTATTTGGACTCATTCCGCCCCGTCAATAGAGTAGTAGTACTAGAATAAGATTTTGATAGCTTGAGTTGCCTTTGAAAGCACTAAAGCTAGAAGAATCATGTAGTAGGATCATTTCATCTTGTAGTAGGAATCTCGTTTTCAGTCTACTTGTTTTATAGTAGAACTCTATGCTTATGATTGTAATTTCTTACTTATCTATGAAAAGCTTGCTTTGTTGTCAAATTACCGTTGCATGTTATTCGATAAAATTGCATTTACAAAAGGAAAAATTTTAAGTAGACTAAACCGCCCCATTATAAATTCTACTCGTAGATGGTGAACCGACACAGTGGACTAGAATATGAGAATGGTGAATCCTTTAACACTAACACCGACCTAGCTCAGATCATGCAAGCACTTGTAACTACCCTGAACGCTAACCGCCATAACCAGAATCGTGATGATGGACCAATGACCCGAACCCGGGCGATGAATGAATTTTGCAAGCGCCGACCCCCGACCTTCAACGGAGATCCTAACCCTACCCTAGCTGAAGCCTGGCTGAAAGAAACCAAGGTGATCCTAGACACCTTGGAGATCACCCAGAACGGAGACCGTGTGGCCTTAGCCACTTACCAGCTGAAGGGAGAAGCTCGTTACTGGTGGGAGTTGATGGAGGCCACCCATGCCATAGCCACCATGACCTTCGCCGAGTTTGAAAACCTATTCCTTGACAAATACTTCCCTACACCCCTTTGCCTAGCCAAGGAGCTGGAATTCATGAACCTGAAACAAGGGACAATGACCGTGACCCAGTACGCGGTCAAATTTGAAGAGCTGTCCCGTTACGCTCTAACTGCTGTGGCAACCGAGGACCGGAAGGCAAGATGATTCGAGTGGGGGCTGACTACCGCTCGAAGGGCTGTAGTGGCACAGGCCTTTACCACTTATAATGGTGTGGTTCAGTGTGCCCTCCGCCTGGAAAGCGAGGAGGCTGACTTCAAGACTCGATGGAGGAAGGCAACGGGCAACACTGGCGGGCCAATCCGAACCCAGCCACCCAACAACAACTGCGGACCCTACCCAACCAAGCCCTTCACCTCAGCACAAAGCAACCAACCCTGGAGGACTATTGCATCTGGGCATAGTGAACCACAGAGGGGTAGCCAGAACAAGGCATCGGTGCAATGCTTCAACTGCCAGGCCATGGGCCACTACAAACGTGATTGCCCCCAGCTTCAGAGGGAAAGGAATGGGAGCTTTGGGAATCAGAAGACTCAACAGCCCGGGCAGGCCAGCTTTGTGAAACAAAACCCTGGAGGCCCACTGCAGCAGCAGAACGGGAAAAACAAGGGAAAGCAGCCCATTGGAACCCAGCAAGGCACTGAAGGGCGTATTTTTGCCCTACAGACCGAGGAGCAGGAGCAGGATTCCTCTGTGATCCAAGGTACGCTATTGTTATATAGCACCTGTGTACAAGCTTTATTTGATTCTGGAGCATCGCATTCGTTCATATCTACTACTTGTGTAACTGCCCTAGCACTAGAAACGGAACCCCTTGAGCAAAAGTACGAAAGTAGTATCACCAATGGGGGGGAGCATAACTGTTAATCTAGTGTGTAGAGGGTGCGAGTTAGAAGTAGCCAACCTACGCCTGACCTGCGATCTCAGAGTGATCGACATGGTGGATTTCGATGTAATTCTAGGCATGGACTGGCTATCGGCTCACCGAGCAGTCACTAGACTGTCATCAGAAGACAGTAACGGCCTACACCCCAGAGGGAACTCGTTTCCGTTTTAAGGGGGATAGAGAAGCAGCTAGTTTGACAATGAAAAGATCTAGGTGGCAGAATCAACTATTTGGATGGCTAGCTAGTCTCCAAATGGAAGAAACTGATAGGATGGAGTTAGGATTACCTCACATCGTGTGCGAATACGCCGATGTTTTCCCTGAGGAACTTCCTGGCTTACCACCTCCGAGAGAGATAGACCTCTCTATAGAGCTTCAACCAGGAACGGCACCGATCTCAATGGCGCCATACCGAATGGCCCCGGCCGAGCTAAAAGAGCTCAAGACCCAGTTGTAGGAGCTGTTGGACAAAGGATTTATCAGGCCAAGTACTTCACCGTGGGGAGCACCTGCTCTGTTCGTGAAAAAGAAAGATGGGACGCTGCGATTATGTATCGACTATAGGAGGTTGAACCAAGTCACAGTCAAGAATCGATATCCGTTGCCTAGGATCGATGACCTTTTTGATCAATTAAGGGGAGCAACTTGCTTCTCTAAAATCGATCTCCGATCGAGCTATCATCAATTACAGATTCGAGACTGAAGATATTGCTAAGACGGCTTTTCGTACTAGATACGGCCACTACGAGTTTGTAGTGATGCCATTCGGGTTGACCAATGCTCCGGCAGTATTCATGTGTCTCATGAACAAGATTTTTCAACCCTACTTAGACAAGTTTGTAGTGGTGTTCATTGACGATATATTGATATACTCTGCCAACAAGGAGGAGCACGAAGACACTTTCGGATAGTGCTACAAGTACTTCGAGATAACCAACTCTACGCCAAGGCGAGTAAATGCGAGTTTTGGCTAGAAGTGGTTAAGTTCTTGGGGCATGTAGTATCCAAGGAAGGGATTGCAGTAGACAAAGGAAAGGTTGAAGCAGTGCTGAACTGGAAACAGCCGACCTCAGTGTTTGAAATCAGGAGTTTCCTAGGATTGGCGGGGTACTACCGAAGATTTATCCCGAACTTCTCAACCTTGGCCAAGCCAATGACCAAGTTGACTCAAAAAGGAGTGAAGTTTGATTGGAATGAAGCCTGTGAAAAATCTTTCCAAGAATTGAAGAAGAGACTAACCAACGCACCGGTACTTATCATCCCTGAGCGAGGAGTAGATTATACGGTCTATTGCGACGCTTCGAGAGATGGTTTAGGATGTGTGCTGATGCAGAATGGGAAGGTCGTAGCCTATGGATCTCGACAACTTCGACCGCACGAGAAGAATTATCCTACCCATGACCTAGAATTGGCCGCAGTAGTGTTCGCCCTCAAATCTTGGCGATACTACCTGTGGGGAGAACAATTCAAAGTTTTCACCGACCATAAGAGCCTCAAATACTTGTTCACTCAGAAGGAGTTAAACCTGAGGCAGCGCCGATGGATGGAATACTTGGAGGACTACAAGTTTACACTCCAGTATCACCCTGGCAAGGCCAACGTGGTAGCCGACGCTCTGAGTCGAAAGGACAGAGCACAGAAGGTCAAGACTGCCATCAAGGAATGGGAGATGGTGGACACCCTTAACGAGTTCAACCTGCGGTCATCATCAGAGAGCGAAAATGCTCGACTGTATGCTCTAGTTGCAGAGCCAGCACTTCATCAGGAAATTTTGCTAGCCCAAACCTTCGGGCAAAATTGTGAGTTCGTCCGACATCAAATTCGAAAAGGAAAGGCGGTGCCGGGATGGACTATCGAGGAGAACGACAGCCTGAGATTCAAAGGAAAAGTGTTCGTGCCTAATGTTGGAACCCTTCAAGAAGATGTACTCCGAGAAACTCACCATTCAAACTTCGTAGTTCACCCTGGCGGTACAAAGATGTATCATGACTTGCGAAGAAGGTACTGGTGGGAAGGAATGAAGAAGGATGTAGCACGGTTCGTGTCTACCTGTTTGGTGTGTCAACAAGTCAAGGCTGAGCATCAGAAACCTGGAGGAGATCTTCAACCTTTACCAATACCAACCTGGAAGTGGGAGCACATCTCGATGGATTTCGTGACGGGACTGCCAAGATCTGCCAAGTCCAACACAGCCATCTGGGTGATCGTAGATCGACTCACCAAGTCTGCACACTTTCTGCCTGTCAAGATGACAGAAAACGTGGAGCAACTAAGCATGTTGTACATTCGAGAAATCGTACGCCTCCATGGAGTACCAATCCCGATAGTATCTGACAGAGACCCACGTTTTGTATCACACTTTTGGAAAGGATTGCAGAAAGCATTGGGAACGGACGTAAGGCTTAGCACGGCCTTTCACCCACAAACCGACGGACAAACAGAGAGGACTATTCAGACCCAGGAAGATATGCTAAGAGCCTGCGCCTTAGATTTCTCTGGAAACTGGGAGCAGTAGTTGCCGTTGGTGGAGTTCGCCTGCAACAACAGCTATCAAGCAAGCATTGGGATGGCACCATATGAAGCTCTATATGGCCGACCCTGTCAATCTCCAGTTTGTTGGACCGATGCTGGGGAAACAGGGCTGATCGGGCCTGACATAGTACGGGATACCACGAAAAAGGTCAAAATCATCAGGCAAAGGATCTAGACCGCTCAAAGCCGACAGAAGAGTTATGCGGATAAGAAGAGTCGACCTTTGTCTTTTGCTGTGGGAGATCATGTGTTCCTGAAAATCAGACCAAAGAAAGGAGTCATCAGATTTGGGAAGAAAGGAAAGCTGTCTCCGCGCTACATCGGACCTTTCGACATTGTGGAGAAGATCGGGAAGGTTGCTTATCGTCTAGCCCTGCCACCCCAGCTAGACCGAGTGCACAACATGTTTCACGTTTTCATGCTTCGCAAGTATCTAGCCTTACCCACTCATGTTCTCAACTGGGAAGACATCACCATCGAAGAAGACGCGACATACGAAGAAGAACCGATAGAGATTCAAGACCGAAGTGAGAAGACTATACGGAACAAGACCATCAAGTTGGTACGAGTTTTGTGGAAGCACCGAGGAACTAGAGAAATCACATGGGAAAGAGAAGAAACCATGAAGATGAAATACCCTCATTTGTTCGAATCCTTGCATCCACCGAATTTCGAGGACGAAATTGTTTAAGGGGGATAGGTTGTAACAACTCCGATTTTTCATTCAATAAAAATCTCGTTGTTATTCGAAATTTCTTAATTTCTCTTAACTGTTTGTTGGTTTTCTTGTTAATTCTTAAACGGTTAGTCTTTAAGAAATCGAACGCCTTATCATCGTATTTCTCGACTAGAAACCCTAATCACACTTTGGACCCTCAAGGATCGTTTCTTGACTTTTAGGCCCTACTTAGCAAACCTAGTTAGCTTCTAACCGGCTTGATGGAGTAACCTAACTAGGAAGTCACCAAGTTACTTTTCCCTAACTAAAGATGGACCGTTTTGCCCATCTTGAACCTTTTGAACCCTAGACTAGAAATTGTTTAATTATTTTCTTTTATTGTTTTAGTTTTATTCTTTATCCATTGGACGATAATTGTTAAGGAAACTATTATCCATTGAATAATAGAAACCCATTTCTTTATATTAAAAGGATTTTGAAAGATTTAAACAAAGTACTATGATAGACATTTATAATTATTTTGAAAAGTACTTTTAATTATTTTTTCTAATAAAAGTACCTAAGTAACTATGGACCATTGGACAATAACCGTTAGGGTAATCTTTACCCATTGGACAAAAGTCTTTCCTTTATTTTATTTGGTAAGTACATATATATATAAACACATATGTAATGACAAAAGGACATGTAGTTTTTTCCAAAAACTTAATTTATGATTTAAAGTACTTGTACCTTATTAACCTTTGGTTAATAACCGTTAGGGGTTTTATTATCCATTGGATAATAGGTTCATCTTCCAACTAAGTACTTAACCCATTAAAATAATATTTTGTTAAGATTCTCGGGAGTACAAAAGTACATTATTATATTAATTAAGTACTCGTACTTTTTTAATTGTTTAAAGTGGTGAATCTTGACCTTGTAAGACTAATTTGACCCTTTGTACCAAAATACCCTTTTATTTATTTGTGTTCTTACATATTAGTACATACATATATATAGGTATATAGCTAGTACATGAGAGAGAGAGAGAGCCGTGAGGGAGAGAGAGAGAGAGAGCCGTGAGGGAGAGAGAGGGAGAGGGAGAGAGAGAGAGAGGGAAAGAGGAAGGAAGAAGAAGAAGGATTTGATATGTACTTGACATTGGTCTTCCAAAAGTACTTCAAATCTTTGGTGATTTCTTTTCCTAGCCAAATCTTAACCCCATTATCCTCCATTATACAACTTTCAATTGTTTAACCAAGAATCTTGTACCAATGTCTCCTCCTTTCCAACATATCTTCCAAAAATCCCATCCAATGACTAACATAGCCATGCAAGCCTACCAAAATTAGCTTCCCACCTTTCAATCAACCTTGACATGTGAAAGAAAGTGAGACTTTGAGAGAGCGAGAGAGGGGGGCCGGCCAAGGAGAGAGGGAGGGAGAGCTTGGCCTATAAATAGAAGCCATTCCAAGCTTCAAACTCACACCTTCAACCATTGCTCCAACTTCTCTCTAGAAATTCTAAGTGTTCTTCCTTCCAAAGTTCTTGTTTTCTTACGTTCTTGAGTGTTCTTGAGAGAAACCACCAAACCACCTCCCAAAACCACCGATAGATCTTTTAAAGTAGCTTAGTTGGTTAGTAAAGTTGTTTCTAGGAAAAGAAAGTTCATCTCTTTTCCTTTCGAAGCAAACTGACGCCGTTACGCTGCCGAAATCCAAAACCGACGATCGAATCTTCGTAGCCAACCACCGCCAAGAAGAACGGTAGTTATCCTTACCTACTATCCCAAATATAAAGTAGTTTTGTATCATAACTCTAAAATAAGTTCATTAGAAAGTAACTTTGATCGTTATATTTGAAGTAGATAAGGTTATCTTTTGTGAGAATATATGAGATGCATGATGTTGTTATTATGATTCAAGCATGTTATGTGGTCAAGAGTTGGATAATCTTGTTGTATTCATTTTGGAGTTGATAAATGCTCGTTTATGTGGAAAGTCCTACACCACGGAGTCTATGCATGATAACGTGACACGAGAATCAAGAAGTAGAGACATGGCACCTAGGGCGTGTTAACGAAGATGAAAATGTGTGTATCCGAGGGAGGAAATATTTTTGAAACTACATAATGACCGGTTTTAGGTGCATTATGTGAGTTATGTGTGTGTATGCCAATGGGAACCCGGCGCGGCGGAACCATTGTGAGGATACTCGGAAGACCGGCGCTGCGGAACCGAGGTTGGGTGTGTGCTTGGTTATCCGCGGTACGGAGCCAATGCGGTTGTGTGCCAATGGGAACCCAGCGCGGCGGAACCATTGTGAGGATACTCGAGAGACCGGCGCGGCGGAACTGAGGTTGGGTGAGTTAAAAATGAGTTTTTGGGTAAAAAGGAAAGTGGAATAATAACACGGTGTACGATGAGTCTAAGAAATGAACACAACGTTAGTTGAGTAAGGAATGTGGATTAGAATACTTGTTGAACTATATGCATGATCTAAATAGAATTGTTGTTATTATGTTCTTACGTTCATAAGTTAAGGGTTAGAGGGTTTGGATTATTCTACTGAGCGTTTAAGCTCACGGTGTTGCCTTTTTGGTGACCCTGGCCTATTATATTGGTGGCGACACCGGTATAATACATCAGACTTCATAGATGAACAGGATGAACTTTACACCTTAGAGGCCTTCGGAGTCGAGGAGCTAGCCGTGATGGAAGAACAAGCGGAGCTGTAGTTAGGAACCTTAGTTCCCTTCTGTTTGTAATAAAAGTACTTCTTTTATGTTTTGTTGTAATAAAGAGCCGGACTCAGTTTTTATTTCAATAAAATATTTTATTTAATGTACCCAAAATCCGGGGCGTTACAACTAAGGCTAAATATAAATTGGCACCAAGCCAAGCACAATATCGCTACTTATCACAACTTCCCACTTTCGTCATAGTAATCACAAACCACCCTGGAATCATGCCATTGTCCCTTAATGAGCGATACATTCCATGGTACAACAAAATCATAGGAAACAAAGTTAGAAGTCCAGAGAATTCCCACTTTTCCCTCTTCTCCTTAAGCTGTGTGTAATAGTCCACCCATTCACACCCTGTGCAAAGCCCTAGTAATAACACAAGATTATGCTAACCCACAAGTCATTAACTGTCCTGCTAAGAATGTACAAGCATTAGTGTAAAACAATTTATGGAAGAACAACAACCACACTACCACCTAACAAAAAGCCAACACAAGTCTTTCTGATACTTGAATACACATAACTAATCTCAAGCATGAACCGTCAATTTTAATTTGCTTTGTACTAGAAATTATATCAGCTAGATGGAAGAAATGTCTCTGCTTGCAAGAGAAATCAACACTGACCAACCACCCTAAACTCAAATGAGAAACAAAATAGCTACTACCATACACATAATTACGAATCTCTACAGATATATCCTTCATAGCTAGTGTTATATGTGGATCACACACACCATTTTCTTCTTTTCTTCTTCTTCTTTTTATATCCTCCAAAATAGCTATCACATAGCAAAACATATTTTTTATATATAACAAAAATATCAACTCATCAATAGAATTCCAAACCCACTTACAAATTCTCCTGACTCACACATCCCATGTAAGACTTACCGCCTTCACTCTGATACCAACGGTAACAACCCAAATTATCAAGCACCACAATTGTAACACAATCACCCTCAAGTCAAATTTAAATCCTTAAGACAGAACCCAATACCAAAATATTGTGATTAACACCCTAATAATTATGTTGAGTAAAAACCCCAACAAAAATACCAACACCTTAACCCCGTATAATTCCCTTGAAACTTCCTCTCAACCCTCAATCCCTTTGTTCCACAATAAACGAATTCGGAAAAGAATTTTCAAAACTCATCCTTGCCTCTCGGATAAAAAGAAAACTGAGGTAGGGAGCCTCCCTCTTAGTTTGGGAGCCTCCCTCTTAGTTTGGTACACTAAATTCCCACTGCCCTTTTTCCGGTCTTTCCCTTCTATCTCTCCTAGACAGCCCCGAGCCACCACTAATTCCCCCTTAATAAGTTGTCCTCTTTTTTTCAAAAATTAAGACCTTATATTCCTAAGATATATAAGATACATGTGCATGTACTCCGCATATGCACACACCTCACACCATCACATGCATACACTTTCAAATAAAGACACGCCACAATTGCAAGCAAATTTCATTATTTTTAATATATGGGGTATTACGGGGAAGGTTTTTATATGTAATTGATTTAGAAAACGAGAATGCTAGGTACACTACACAACACTACACATTTACACACTTGCAACCCACCCTAGGCCCACAAAATATAGAAAAAGAGGAATATCTATACCTAAATAGTAATACGAATTGCCACGAATCGCAATGATCAAGAATTGGCAATTTGGAATCTTTTAGAATAATAATAGAATATTTTCTAATAATACTATACTAATAGAGAGTATGGTAGAAAAAACGATTCATATATTTCTTTCTACCATACTATCAGATCGGATTGAATACTGCCGATTCTAGTGGAATCCTAATTTTATGTGATAAAATTAATCAATCCAATTGAGAATTGGATTCGGATAGAGATACAAAAGAATAGTCCATTTTTTCATTTTCAAAAGCTAAAAAAATCACTTTATAATCTTTTGAATAAAAATGCAAAGCAGAATTTTTGTGACTTATCCTCTTTGTCACAAGCATATGTGTTTTACAAATTATCATAAACCCAAGTTCTTAATTTATCTAAATTAATATCTAGTATCTATCTTCAATGCCCTTAATGTTTAAAATATTTTTTTAGGGGGCTCTGTAAAAAAATCAGTTTAATATGATACAATAAGTATTTTTAAACTGTTTAACTATTTAGTTTCGCTCTACGAATTCCGAATAAATACTTAACAATATTGGTAGGAGTTGGTGGATCTTCTTAGCATTAAGGTTTTAACTTTAGACTCTGTAACGCCCCTAATTTTGGGTACGTTAAATAGACAATTTTATTGGAATTTCAAAATAGAGACTGGCTCATTATTACATCACAACCTCCATAAGAGTACTTTCATTACAAAAGGGAGGAAAACTAGGGTTCCTAACTATAGCTCTGCCTACTCCTCCATCCTAGCCAACTCTTCAGCTCCAAAGGCCTCCAAGGTGTACAGCTCACTTTGATTATCTACAAAGTCTGACACATTATACTAGCGTCGCTACCAGTATAATATGTCAGGGTCACCAAAGGTAATACTATGAGCTACGAGAGCTCAATAGAATAATCCATACCCACTAACCCTTTAATTACAAACATTAAATCATAATATTAACGATTTCCACATAGTACATGCATATCTAACAAAACAGTTCACAATGACACATCCATATTCACTATTCAAACTAACGTTGGTATCCATGGTTTTTTAAGTTTCTCCTACGCGACTCGTTGTGGACCATGTCTCCATTTATCACTTACCAAATCAACATTTCCAAAATCGTTTTAACACACCCAACCGCTGTTCCGCCGTTTCGGTCTTCCGAGTATTCTCACAATGGTTCCGCTGCACCGGGTTCCCATTGGCACACAAAAATATTGAATTTGGCATTGGCTTTTCTCCCCGAATAACCAATCCACAATTCAAAACTCCCGGTTCCGCTGCTCAGGGTTTCCGAGTATCCTCACAATGGTTCCGCCGCTCCGGGTTCCCATGTGGGTTTTCAAAAATCATTAAACCAATTGCGTTGGCTCCTCTCCGCTGATAACTAAACCACAATTCATCCCTTAGTTCCGCCGCTCCGGGTTCCCATTGGGTTTTCGAAAATAGTTTACACACGCACTCCTCACAATGGGCTACTAAGTCCGGCCACATTGCAGTTTTTAAAACATTTCTCTTTTGCAAATCACATCATTCCATTAATCACACCCTAAGTGTCATGTTTCTACTTTCTCGATTTATGTGTCTCGTTTTCATGCAATGACTCCGCAGTAAGACTTTTTACATACGTAATTATAAATCATTCATTGTAATCTTGAACTAAACTAGGAAGATCATCCAACTCTATATTATTAATCATGCTCAAATCACCACTTAAAGCATAATGCCATATGTACGGACGCCTTTGGAATGAAAATCATTTATGCCTTAGCACACAACAAGACAAGTAATTCTAACAATTATGTATACATGCTCTTAACCATCATAAGATCAAAATATGAATACTTCTAATCAAGCGATACATTTTATCTTTCAAGAACCGTTCTTTCCTCTTTTGAAGGAAGTTCTAAACAACACATGGCTATTAGAGCAAAAGTCAATTATTCCAACATGCTCATACTTCCATTAGCAAAAAAATAAGTTTGTTAACTATCATGCATTCCAAACATTGTAAGCAATAAACAACTTTATATACTTAGAGAAAATGAGGACGGAAAAATCTATGTATACTTAGATTTAGAGAGTAAGGACATTCTACCTTTCTTCTTGGCGGTAGGGCGACTACAGTAAAGTAATTCGACTATTGGACGGAGTGACTTCCTAAGGTAAACTTCCGGTAGTTTCGAAAGAGAAAGGTTTCTTTCGAAACTAAATCTTGACTACACTACTAAACTTTTATGGATTGAAGGGTGGTCTAGTGGTGGTTTAGTGGCAGCCTAGGATGAGTTTATTGAAG
The DNA here is from genome assembly GCA_019656835.1 of Rhododendron ovatum. Taxonomy (NCBI): domain Eukaryota; kingdom Viridiplantae; phylum Streptophyta; class Magnoliopsida; order Ericales; family Ericaceae; genus Rhododendron; species Rhododendron ovatum. The sequence continues at coordinate 20,360,607 of CM033800.1, forward strand.
AACTCAAGAACAAACGAAGAATAAGCAAGAACAAAGGAAGAACACAAGGTTTTCTAGAGAGAGAAGTTGAAGGATGAAGGTGTGAGTTGAATGCTTGGACAAAGGTCCTATTTATAAGAAAAATGAAGCTCCTCTCTCCCTCTCCTTGGCCGAATTTCCCTCTCTCTCTTTCTCCCATGGATTTGCTCCATTGTGTAGTCAAATCACATCTTTAGGCATGCCATGCCTTGTCATCCAATTTTAGGTTCGAAATCTAGGTTATCATGAAGGGTTTTTGGCTTGTCTTATCCCAGGTTGAGTTGCTTGTAAGGAAGATCAAAATCATGGGCTAGGTTTATGATTAAAGTAGCCTGGAATGGGTTGTCAAGTCATAAATAGACTTAAGGCTAAAGGGGTTGCTTGGAGTGCACAACACACAAGCACACACCTCACTTTCTCTCTCTCACTCCCGGCCTCTCTCTCTCTCTCTCTCTCTCTCTCTCTCTCTCTCGTACCAAGTACATATATATAAGTTTATATAAGTACACTAAAGACTAAGAGGTCTAGCTTACTAGGTCTAGGAAAAGAGTAAGATTATGGGCTTTCAAGTGACAACTCAAAAAAAATGGTTAAGGCTATATAAGTCTATATAAGTACACTAAAGACTAAGAGGTCTAGCTTACTAGGTCTAGGAAAAGAGTAAGATTATGGGCTTTCAAGTGACAACTCAAAAAAAATGGTTAAGGCTATATAAGTCTATATAAGTACACTAAAGACTAAGAGGTCTAGCTTACTAGGTCTAGGAAAAGAGTAAGATTATGGGCTTTCAAGTGACAACTCAAAAAAAATGGTTAAGGCTAGGTTTACTTCTTTTGGAAGCAAAATAATGGCTTCCTATGGTCCAAAGATTCTTATATGACTTGTCTTGTTAAATCTAGGCTTTCATTGGCAAGACTAACTTCTATTACCCAATGGATACAATTTTCGCTAGTAGTTATTGTCCAATGGATAAAGAGAAAAATGATGATAGGTATGGGTTTGATGTGACTAGTCATGAAGTATAATGATTACTACTCTAGGTCTAAATGGTTCAAGTACGATTAGAAAGGTTCATAGGGTTCGCCTAGGTTAGGGGAAAGTGACTAAGTGAAATGGTAGTTAGGTTTCTCTAACTAATTAGTTGGAAGCTAATTCTACTTGCCAAATAGGATTTCTAGCCAGAAAATATAATTTTAAGACCTTATTTCATTTATAAGAAAAATATACAAGTGCTTCTAGCTATAAGCATAAGATAAGTGCCAAAATATATATATTTTGGCTCTCCAATATACATTTATTAGTCTTTTATATTTGTTAGTTGGTATTTATTATGTGTTTTTCTGTTTATAGGTTGCTCAAACTCAGTTTTCAAGAATTTGGATAAAAAGAAGAATTTATAGAGGTTCGAGGTTAAAATGCAAGTCCTTGGAAGTTGAATTACTGATTTTTGAACACGTGAAGTCCAAGGGCATTTATGTTAATAGTGCATTAAAACCTACACCTATATATCAGTCATTGGATGGACTGACTTCGGGCAGCAGCTTTTGGACGAGAGCCTTGGAATGGGGAATCGGCCAGAGAAGACTTTCAACGTGGGAACGCTGACTAATGTGGGATGCCAAAGGATATATCCTGCTCTCGACAATGGAGATCACATTAGCGCCTTATGATTCTCTCCTTTCCATGGGCAACTAATCCTCTTTCTTGGGGTGCAAATGAAACCCTAACCAAGTAACTATGTTTTTATGTTGATTTTGGATTTCGATTGCCGAAACGATGGTTGTATAACATTGAGACTTGTTTTATGATTCGAACTTATTTTTCTAATCTAGTTATATGTGTTTGTTTTATGTGATTGCAAATACATAGTTATGCAATAATATTCCTTGTGCGTGAAATTGAGAATTAGAATAATCTATGCCTAGGAAAGACGAATCATGCCTAGATTAATTAATTATAAAATCGAAGATGATTCATGCCAACCGAAGATAGATTATGTCTGGTTTTCAATCACATGCAATTTTCTTGGCGATATCATTAGAGCTTGTAGCTTTTAGTGAATCAATGTCATTTTGGTAGTCGGTTTCTTAAATTAACATAATCGCTTGGTTATGAAGTTAGGGTGGATTCGAAACCCTAAAACCTTTTCCCATATTTGAAATCAAACATCTCTCTTGCTTTTAATTACTTAGATAATTTTAGTTAATCAAAATCCAATCACTCTTTCTTGAATTGAATTAGGAATTAATTTTAGAAATACAACAACTTAGCCTCTTGATCTCCGTGCTACGATACCTGGACTTAAACCACTATTCTATTTGAATTGAGGTTTTTGCTTAGTTTTAATTATTTATTTTTGGTGTGAAAAATGACCTACCAAATTTTGGCGTCATTGCCGGGGATCAAAAGCACGGTTGTTTGTTTTTAAGATTGGTTCTTATTTTAATTCCTAGCTTAGATTATTATTTTTTATTTTTCCCGTTAATTGTTTCGTTTAAAGTTCTTCTAGGGCAGGTTACTTACTTTCACATTCAGGAATTTGAACTTATAGCTGCAGAGGAGACTTAAAAGAGCATGGCGTTGCTACCTTCGCTTTAAAAAAAGAAGAAGAAGACGACGACTCCAAAGAACGCTACTGTGAGTTTTAATTGCTGCATTAGCACTACTAAGTTTAATCCTAGACTAAGTTATTCTATTAGTTATTTGTTAGTTTAATCCTGTTATTGCATTGCTTCACCTTCTTTGCTAGTAATAACTCGGTATCACTATTAGTTTAATACAATTATTAGTTTACTACTAAGTCTTCATTGTAAGTTATTCTTGCGTTCACATGCTATCAGTTTAATTATTTTGAGTTTTCATTGAGTTGTTTGCCATTAGAGATACTTGTTGCACTTAGCTAGAGTGGTGTTAATTTCATATGAAGGGCGTCGGTCTTGTCATCGAGACTTAATCCCTATTGACCTTGAGTTAGAGAGGACCCTTCAGGCTACTCGAGCAGTTAAACGTCCCAATAGACATAGCGACTCACTTGCAATCATGGCGTTATGCGCTAATCAAGAGAACATGGATAGGCAATTGAGGGAGTACTTTGCTCCCCCTGCATACACATCACCTTGTTTCCCACTATCACAGCAGCTCAATATGAGATCAAGTCTCATACTCTTCAGATGCTCCCATCCTTTCATGGGCTTGACAATGAGGATCCTTTTAAGCATATTGATGAATTTGTAGAGAAAAGCTCCACAGTGAAAATTCAAAACTTTTCTGATGACGCCCTTAAGCTAAAACTTTTTCCCTTTTCACTTAAGGATAGAGCCAAAGATTGGCTTAATTCCTTGGCAACTGGGTCTATCACTACTTGGGCCCAATTACAGCAGGAATTCCTTACAAAGTACTTTCCCATAGGTCAGACAATCTTGTATAGGCAAGCTATCACGAGCTTCTCTTAATTTGATGGCGAGCAATTTCATGAGACATGGGAAAGACTTAGTCAGCTTACTCGAAAGTGTCCCCACCATGAAGTTCCTAAGTGGCAGTTAGTACGTGTTTTTTATGACGGATTGTCTAAACGGCACCGTCAAATGGTTGATGCCTATTGTGGTGGGACTTTTATGCTTAAGACCCCGGACAAGGCATGGTTGTTACTTGATAACCTGAGTAATAATTCCCAATAACATGCCTCGGCTGCTAGAAGAGTTAATATGATGGCCTCAAATTCCCAACAGCAAAGAGGGATTTATGAGGTTGGGCACTCCAACGATTTCTCTAACCAAGTGGCTGCTTTGAACAAAAAATTTGACCAGCTTCTATCCCTTGGTCAAGTTCCTTCTCCACCTTCTCAGCCTTCATATTTTCAGGAGGCTTGTGCAATTTGTTCGAGTCCTACTCACTTCGTGAGTGAGTGCCATATGGCGTCCCAATTCCTCGAGTTTGTTCAAGAGCATGTTAATGCTGCTCAAGGGTTTGCCAGGCCTGGTAATGATCCTTATTCTAATACATACAACCTGGGATGGAGAAATCACCCAAATTTCACTTGGAAACAACAAGCTCCGAGCAATTCTCTTGCTCCACCCCAAAGGCCTATGTTTACCAACTCTGCCAATCCTTCAGCCCACCATGCGACTCAATTACTACAGCCATATCAGTACCATAATACTCCTCCTCCTCCTCCTCAAGGAAACTCTAATTTTGAGGATAAGGTGCTGCAAGCCCTCCAAAGGCTTGAGGCTACTTCTCGTAAACTTGAGGCGAACACACAAACTGTCAACTCTCATACACAATCCATTTCAAAGATAGAGGCCCAAATGGAGCAGCTAGCTAATGCACTCAGTCGACGAGAGGAGGGTAGGTTACCGAGTCAACCAATAGGCAATCCTAAGGGTCAGTATGTCGTAGAGAATGCACAAGTGAATGATCTTTACCATGAGCAAGCCAAGGCAGTAGTGACCCTAGGAAATGGGCGTGTACTTGACACTAGACCTGAGGGCAACAAGGGTACTTTGGAAAAGTCCATCACTAACTCCAAGAGTTGTGAGGTTACGATAGACCAATCACCATTGAGAGAGGATCCACTCTCTCCTCCTCAATCGAGCCCCACTCCGGCATCCTATGTGCCCAAAGCACCATTCCCTACCCGGCATGACTCTCTTTCTCCTCTTGGTAAGAAAGGTGCTACCATAGAAAATATGTTGTAGGTGTTCAAGCAGGTGACAATCAATCTCCCATTTCTTGATGCCATTCAGCAAATCCCTTCATATGCGAAATTTCTCAAGGACCTTTGCACCCAAAAGCGCAAAACTCAGACTCAGATGTCCAAAAAGGTCCTTCTCACCGAACAAGTGAGCTCTATCATCCAGCATAATACTCCTCCTAAGCTCAAAGACCCAGGTGCTCCAGTTATCTCCTGTGTTATTGGTGATCATTCTATTGAGCGAGCACTCTTAGACTTGGGATCAAGTGTCAATTTGCTCCCTTATTCGATTTACATGCAATTCGGGCTTGGTGAGTTGAAGCCCACGTCAGTCACCCTCCAATTAGCTGATAGGTCGATTAAGGTGCCACGCGGCATTATAAAGGATGTCCTTGTCAAGGTTGAAAACTTTTATTTTCCTGCCGACTTCATAGTGCTTGACACAGAACCGGTGCATAACCTTAGGAAGCAAACACCTATCATACTCGGTCGCCCCTTCTTAGATACAGCTAATGCTAGCATCCATTGTAGGATTGGGGCAATGGATGTCTCCTTTGGTAACCAAACCTTGCGCTTAAATGTTTTCAATGCCTCCGAACAACCTCTCAAGAGGAGGACTACTTCGCAGTTGACATGATTGATAATTTAGTAGAGGAGGCACTACCTTATATTCGTAATGAGGACCCATTAGAGGCATGTTTGGCTCATTTTGGCTTTAACGAATTTGATATAGACCAGTCTATTAAGGAGGTAAATGCTCTACTTGATGCTTCACCTCTCTTGGATTTTCCCCCTTGGAAAGCTGTAGTTAAGCCATTGCCTAATCTTTCTAGCACATCGGCCCTTCCCTCTATTGAGTGTCTGCCCAAACTTGAGTTGAAGCCACTTCCGTCTACACTCAAGTATGCTTTCTAAGGACCGAAGGACTCCTTACCTGTTATCATTGCTTCTGACTTGACTGATGACCAGCAAAGTCAACTTTTGAGGGTGCTTGGAAAGCACAAGGGTGCCATCGGATGGTCTGTAGCGGACTTGAAAGGCATTGACCAATCTGTTTTCATGCATCGCATATATTGTGAAGATAATGCGAAACCTACTCGCGAGATGCAACGGAGATTGAATCCGAATATGAAAAAGGTTGTGCTGAAGGAAGTTGTGAAATTGCTTGATGCGAGTATCATTTACCCAATCTCCGATAGCAAGTGGGTGAGCCCTACCCAAGTGGTGCCCAAAAAGTCAGGCATAACTGTTGTTGAAAATGAGAAAGGAGAGTTGGTTCCCACGCGCACCACCACTGGTTGGCGCGTATGCATAGACTATCGAAAATTGAATTCCATGACTAGGAAGGATCATTTTCCATTGCCCTTTATTAATCAAATCCTAGAGAGGTTAGCAGGGAAAAGCTACTATTGTTTCCTTGACGGTTATTCAGGATATAACCAAGTGCATGTTTACCTAGAAGACCAAGAGAAGACCACATTCACTTGTCCTTTCGGTACTTTTGCCTACCGGCGGATGCCATTTGGACTTTGTAATGCACCTGCGACCTTTCAAAGGTACATGATGGCCATATTTTCTGACATGGTGGAAGATTTTCTTAAGGTTTTTATGGATGATTTTTCTGTGTTTAGGACATCTTTTGAGTGTGGTCTCCAAAACTTGTCTAAAGTTCTTCAACGTTGCAAGGAGACAAACCTAGCCTTGAGTTGGGAGAAGAGCCATTTTATGGTTCAAAAAGGTATCGTGTTAGGCCACATTGTCTCCAATAGGGGGATAGAAGTTGATAAGGCCAAGGTCGATCTCATTTCCAGGCTTCCACTCCCTACTTCAGTTAAGCAAATCCAATCATTCCTTGGGCATGCGGGTTTTTACCACCGCTTCATTAAAGACTTTAGCAAGATTTCTCGACCTTTGTGTGAACTCCTCGCCAAAGATACTCCTTTTGTCTTTGATGAAGCATGTCTATAAGCTTTTGAGAAGCTACGTGCTTTACTATCGTCCGCCCCGATTATGTAGTCCCCCGATTGGAACCTCCCCTTTGAGATTATGTGTGATGCATCCGACTATGCAGTTGGTGCAGTATTGGGACAACGGGGGGACAAGGTCCCTCATGTCATTTACTATGCTAGCAAGACTCTTGCAGATGCGCAATTGAATTACACTACTATTGAAAAAGAGTTGCTAGCGGTAGTTTTTGCTTTAGATAAGTTTCGTTCATATCTTTTAGGATCCAAGATATTAGTGTACACCGATCATGCCGCTTTGCGGTATTTGCTCTCAAAGAAAGATACTAAGCCTCGGCTAATTCGATGGATCCTTTTGCTACAAGAGTTTGATTATGAGATTCGGGACAAGAAAGGTTTTGAAAATTCTGTAGTGGATCATTTGTCTAGGATCCTGGTAGAAACCTTGAGTGAACCTTTTCCCTTCAAGGACTCATTTCCGGATGAGCAACTCTTTGCGGGGTCACAGGTCAATCCCCCATGGTATGCTGACATAGTGAACTATCTTGCTATAGGCAAAATCCTTTCGCATTGGTCCAAGCAAGACAAGGATCGATTCTTTGCGCAAGTTAAGTTCTATTTCTGGGAGGATCCAGAATTGTTTAAGTATTGTCCAGACCAAATTATTCGTAGATGCGTCCCTGAGAGTGAATTCCATAGTATTCTTAACTTTTGTCATACTCTCGAGTGTGGTGGCCGCTTCAGTGGAAAGCGGACTGCCGCTAAGGTCTTACAGAGTGGCTTTTATTGGCCAACTCTATTTAAAGATGCACATGAGTTCTGTCGAAATTGCTTCAGGTGTCAGCAAACCGGGAACATGTCGCGTCGAGACATGATGCCACTTACCTATATTCTTGTTGTGGAAATCTTTGATGTGTGGGGTATTGACTTTATGGGTCCTTTTCCGTCCTCATTTGGTTTTGAATATATTCTTGTGGCGGTGGATTATGTCTCGAAGTGGGTGGAAGCAGTAGCTACTAGGACTAATGACCACAAGGTGGTGGTCAAGTTTTTACAAAGTAATATCTTTAGTCGATTTGGCTTTCCGCGGGTGATCATAAGTGATGAGGGTACCCATTTTATCAATCAACACTTCGTGGCTTCGGTGCGGAAATACTCGATCACTCATAAGGTAACCACTCCTTATCATCCTCAAACAAGTGCACAAGTCGAAGTGTCCAATAGGGAGGTTAAGAGTATTCTTAAAAAAACGGTGAAACCCGACCGTAAGGATTGGTCTCTCCATCCTGATGATGCATCGTGGGCCTATCGAACAGCCTACAAGAATCTCATTGGCATGTCTCCTTATCGGATGGTTTTTGGTTAGGCATGCCACTTACCGGTTGAGTTGGAACATCGCGCGTTTTGGGCCATAAAGAGATTGAACTTCGATATGGATGCCGCTAGTTCTACTCGAAAACTCCAACTTAATGAGTTAGATGAGATTCGCAATGATGCCTATGAGAGTTCTAAGATTTATAAGGCTAGGACAAAAGCTTTCCATGATAAGCATATTAATCGTAAGTTCTTTGAGCCTAACCAAAAGGTGTGGCTCTTCAATTCTAAGTTGCGTCTCTTTCCCGGTAAGCTTCGGTCTAGATGGGATGGTCCCTTCATTGTTGTACAAGTTTTTCCCCATAGTGCAGTAGAGGTGCGGAACCCACGTAGTGGTAAAGTTTTTAAAGTTAATGGCCAACGTTTGAAGCCGTATGTGGATGGTATTTTGGATGGGGAGGTGGTTGGGTCTATTGAATTGTTCGACCCTAAATATTTAGACTTTTGAGCTTTCATGACGTCTGGCTGAAGACGTTAAACTTAGCTCTTTTTGGGAGGAAACCCAAGTAATGTATGCATGAGTTTTCTTTGTTTTAGTCACTAATTCATTCTTATGTTTTTGCCATTTTTTTTTTAAATTTGTTATTCTTTTGTTTGCTTTTATTTTTTATATTTTTTTGCTGCGGAGGCTAACATTTTGCAGGTTCGTTTGTTCATGTTGGGGTGTCTCCCTCTCGCTATATTGTACCTTGCTTAGTTCCTCTTGTTCGAGGTGATATCTTTCCTTTCTTTTTGTCATTTATCCTATCTTTTCATGTTCATGGTTTCAATGCGGACATTGAATGGTGTAAGTTGGGGGGAGGGATCACATTGCTTCATAGTTAGAAAGAAAAAAAAATTGAAAATTTTTGAAAAAATAGTTGGATTATTTTTGCATGAGAATTGAAACTTGTTGAGATTAGTTCTTGGTTTATTGAGTTGAGATATGATTATCATTGCTTGGATATCCCTATGGCATTGTAGTTCTTTTTGCTAGCTTATCGCGAGAAATTTGTCATGGCACTTATTCTTAGCAATTTTGCACTTCATGTTTATGTGGGCTTTGGTCGCTTTGTGAGCTGCATACTGACTGTTCTTAATGGCTTGTTTAGTGGAGACTTATATGCCCATGTGAGTTTAGAGCCTTACCTTTTTCTTGGAGAGGTGTCACATAAACTCTTATTGTCACAAAAGAGCAGATTCGTAGTTGATCTCATTATCTTTGTTGTCAAGTATTGGGAACATATTAATTGCATTGACTATTATCTTGGGTTCGAAAATTTGAATGGTTGTGTTGCCCCTAGGAGAGGATCATAGGCCATCTTTGACACTTTGGGCCGGTTCGTTTCTTTCTTTCATTTATCATTTGTGAGCCCATTTGAGCCTCTCGCATGATATATTTTTGTTGTTGAACTCCACCATCTATAATGTGTCCTGAGAAGGCTTAATTAATTATCTGGAGGTGAACTATTAACAAAAGATGGGGTAAGCGGAGTTGGTCATAGAGCTTTGTTTATGGTAGTCATTCAAAAAGTATCAAAAGAAAAAAAATAGAAGAGAAAAAAAAGAATTGAAATTGATTTGAAAAATATAAAGGACACCAAGCTTAATGAAAGAAGGAGTAATTGATCTTATTTTGGGAGGGTGTTGAAGGCTATGAAAGAGAGATGTGGCGAAGTTGAAAAAGAAAAAAAAGAAGAAAAAGAACGAGAAGAGGGCACACTTTGCGAAAAACTTGCCCTATATGAGTTGTTATGAGCCTATTCTCGAACACTTGAATATTTTACCCTACTCTTGAAACACTTTCCCTTACCTAATGCTACAACCAAAATTTAAAGTCCTATTTGATCCTAGGGGCAACGGGATGTGGATTGATGGAAAGAGAGAGTTTCCGATGCTTGCATTTCGTTCATGAGATCATGTGTCCAGTTTATAGAGCATTCTTTCGTGTCTTTGTGTGCGGAGTACTTTGTTTTCATATTGCATAACTTTCACCCACACATGTTGAGAGTACATAAAATGCACCTTGTTTCAAGTGAATTCATTTGTTGAGTGCATGACATGGTGAGATTTGAAGTCGAAACTCGGTCCGAAGAGAATTTTTAGTTGTTATTCACCTTGCGACCGAGGCCCTTATTCAGACACGTTAAGTGTAGGTGACATGGTTTATCTTTATGATTTGATAGCCTCTAGAACTACTCTTGTTTAGTATGTTTCTGCGATGGTTTCATTTTCTTTGTTTGAGATATCGATGAGTTGTCATACAGGTTTTTTGGTCTCATGAGAAAAAGATTCACAGTGTTTGTGGGAGTTCATTGTTGTAAACCCTCACGAGACTCCACTCGTCCTCTAGGGATCGACTAGGGGTTTAAAAGGCTTGTTGCACGGGTTAAGTGCAATCGCGAGTCCTACGAAAGTGGCGTAGTTAGAATTTATCTTATTGTTTTCTTTGCTCGGGACTAGCAACGTGGGAGTTGGGGGTTGTGATAAGTGCCAAAATATATATATTTTGGCCCTCCAATATACATTTATTAGTCTTTTATATTTGTTAGTTTGTATTTATTATGTGTTTTTTTGTTTATGGGTTGCTCAAACTCGGTTTTCAAGAATTTGTATAAAAAGAAGAATTTATAGAGGTTCGAGGTTAAAATGCAAGTCCTTGGAAGTTGAATTACTGATTTTTGATAACGTTAAGTCCAAGGGCATTTATGTTAATAGTGCATTAAAACCTACACCTATATGTAAGTCATTGGATGGACTGACTTCGGGCAGCGGCTTTTGGACAAGAGCCTTAGAACGGGGAATCAGCCAGAGAAGACTTTCGACGTGGGAACGCTGACTAACGTGGGAGGCCAAAGGATATATCCTGCTCTCGACAATGGAGATCACATCAGCGCCTTATGATTCTCTCCGTTCTATGGGCAACTAATCCTCTTTCTTGAGGTGCATATGAAACCCTAACCAAGTAACTATGTTTTTATGTTGATTTTGGATTTCGATTGCCGAAACGATGATTGTATAACATTGAGACTTGTTTTATGATTCGAACTTATTTTTCTAATCTAGTTATATGTGTTTGTTTTCTGTGATTGCAAATACATAGTTATGCAACGATATTCTTTGTGCATGAAATTGAGAATTAGAATAATCTATGCCTAGGAAAGATGAATCATGCCTAGATTAATTAATTATAAAATCGAAGACGATTCGTGCCAACCGAAGATAGATTATGTTTGATTTTCAATCACATGCAATTTTCTTGGCGATATCACTAGAGCTTGCAGCTTGAATCAATGTCGTTTTGGTAGTCGGTTTCTTAAATTAACATAATTGCTTGGTTACGAAGTTAGGGTGGATTCTAAACCCTAAGACCTTTCCCATATTTGAAATCAAACATCTCTCTTGCTTTTAATTACTTAGATAATTTTAGTTAATCAAAATCCAATCACTCTTTCTTGAATTGAATTAGGAATTAATTTTAGAAATACAATAACTTAGCCTCTTGATCTCCGTGGTACGATACCTAGACTTAAACCACTATTCTATTTAAATTGAGGTTTTTGCTCAGTTTTAATTATTTATTTTTGGTGTGAAAAACGACCTACCAGCATACTTGTCTTTAGAAAATGACTAGATTGTCCGGTATGAAAAGATATAATTTTATAAGTCTCAAATCTAATTATGACATATTATTAAGATTTAAAAAATGAATTTTAAAAGCAAATCCAAGCAATTAAATTAAATTTTAAATATTTAACAAAATTTTTATTTACCAAAAAATTAGGGTCGTTACATACCCTTTTCTTGGTCTCTGCTTAGGGTGGATTTGGATTAAAAAGTTAAGTGATTTATGTTTTTGTCTTAATTAAAAAAAATTTCATTTGTTTATTTTGCGTCAAACTTTTGTGACTTATTGATTCGTCACGATGAAAGAAATTGAAAAAGTAAAAAATTTTGATTGAAACTCATAATTTTTTTGAATAAAGACAAAAATAAGTCAATAAGACGGTTATTTTTACTTATTTTTGTCTCTTTGAAAAAATTATGAGTTTCGGTAAAAAAAAAAATTATTTTTCCGATTCATCTCATCGAGATGAATAAATAAGTTACAAAAATTTGATGCAAAACTAACAAATGTGAAAAAAATTTGAATAAAGACAAAAAAAAATTTAGTCAAATGACTTTTGAAGCCAAATTGGCCATTAATTCTTTTACCTTTTTTGATTTGTTCTCTTGAATGAAGGTCTCAACGAGACAAAAAAAACTGTTTTTTTTTTCATGGCAAAAAAAAACTGATTAATGACAATCCAACACGTAAAAGAATTTATAAAATAACCGGCTTGCAATTCAGCAACTGGTTGATCCGAGGGATTCAGCTTCTCCAAATGAGCTTCGCTCCATCGAACAACAACCGGCTTGCAATCAAGTGGACGCTCTCCCTGCAAAACATTGTTAGAGGAGTAGTCAGTTTGACAAAAAATTTACAATTATAACAACATATCGGGGTTTATAAATTGTTGAATTGTTACAAGTGTTTACTTACATTGTTTTGCTATATACAAGGATGGAACCAGGATTTTATCTTAGCAGTGGCGAAATGTATACTAAAAAAATTTAGCGGTGACGAGACTATATAAGTTGGGCAAAAATTTTTTTTTTTACATATAATAATTGCATTTTTTAAAAATCTTGTCATGACGATCGCCGTTACTATACCCTTCTAATCCCATCCTTGGCCATATAGCATGGGACTGGTGAAATTGCTGAAACCGCAATAAACTACCATCAATGGATCCCTCCTTAATGATGTCCTCATGCTCCATAACCTTAAGTACATAAACAGCAATATATTTATATATTATATTCAATGATAAAGCAATGACTAATAGATCATCTTCAATCTTCACAACGGAGGAAAAAATGCAATAATCAATGAAATTTAAAATATAGGATGATTTTATTCCAGCTTTTAATTACTTTGTATACATTAATACAAAAGACCATTTTGTACTACAAAGTGACAGACTTTTTCTCATCCATTCTTTAGCCATTATTTATTTTTATTTTTATTTTTTGTCACTTATAGAGCCTGATAGCTACATATATATAGAGTCCTTCGACCTAGCAAACAACTATATACTTGTAACATTTGGTTATCAATGCACAATCTAGGGCCCCCACTAGGTATAACATCGTGCAGCCACCACTACACGCACTCGGCTCACAACTCAAGAACGAACCTAAAACTTAGACCAGATCTTATAGTGTATTGCTATTGTTAGAAGTTATCAGATTTTTGTAACGAGCTAGTGGGTTGTGTAGGGGGCCGAAATATCCGAAGGATAGATGGACGCCTCACCGAACGTTGCGTGTCCTTTCCGAACGTGGACGTTTATGAGCTCATCCGGCGATCTTTCCTAACGCTCGGGATTTCTTCTTGTTCGGATACGTTAGTCTTCGGGAAGAACATCCAATGCTCGGGAATTCATCGTGTGTCAGAAGAAGGTTCACCGAAGTACAGATAATTATGGAACCTTCCACAAATATTTTGTGATAAGTAAGCTGTCATTTCTAATATTCGAAGTGACAGTTCTGAACGATGTGACCTTTCTGACGTCGACCCATGTAACTGTAAGACTTGGGAAGTAGAACTCATTGAATGGTCCTGCAACCTGACGTCATCCGAGCAATGCTTGACGCGTGGAAAGTGAAGCCATCTTGCTCAACACACCACCCCTTTGCCTATAAATAGGAGGGGTATTGTTACTAAGACTCTCTCTCAAAACTTTTGGACAAAAACAACACTCTCACCTCCACCAAAATTTTTCTCTAAACTTCTATTTCTTCTCTCTTCATCTACTGACAAGATCATCGGAGCTTCTTTCCGGAGGAACAACCCCCTCCGGTTCTGCAGGAACATCAAGACTGGCGTCATCACTCATGGCAACTATACAGGAAGGATCACGAGGGAAGCCACCCACACAATTGGCGACTCCACTGGGGACCAGTAACTCTAGGGGTGTTCTTTGTGTTCTTCGTGTTCTTAACCAGTTAAGGTCCAAACAAGATCTTCATCTCAAATTCTATCTGCCCCTTGTTTTTGAGCCGAACAAATGGCTCAACGCCTCTCCCCCCCGGGTCTGGAGAACTTCACTCTTGGGCTAGAGGGTTATGGATCTATCAACCTCGAGCCTCGGCAAACGGCTAGAACGATTCCATCCGTGGCCCGACAACTTTCTTTTCCACCTACCGAGTTGGATATCGCATTGGCCGAACAGAAACGTCAGGCGGCAGTTATTGCCATGCTGCAACAATGGCTGGAGGAGCGAGACGGAGGGGTGACTGTAACCCCCGCACACAAGCATCCAGCCGAGCCCAGCCGACCGAAGAAATCCAGCAAACGAGGCAGACAGTCTCGCCCAGCCCAAACAGCCGAACTCGCCGTTCCCGAGCGACATACTGTCTTTGAGCGTCTTGACCAAGGCGTTCCATGACCTCGGCTGACGAGCACTATTTGCGCCGAGAGTACACGATCTTCGGCCACGGGCTCAACAGCTGAAACTAATAGAGGAGGCGCGTCCGCCCGAACGCAATATCATTCCGAACAACGAATGAGTCAAAGAAGTGGAAAGAGGCCCATGGATTTAAATGATCCACCTCGGCGACCCCATATCAGCAGCAACCAGGAATATTCGTTTCGATCCCAACACGATTTCGAACGCCATGACGGGCGACACTCAGCCAACTTTGGCAGTCGCCACCGAACAGAAAGCAGAGGACACCGCTCGAAACACAATAATACGATTGTCTTATACGATCAGTTTACAGGCCTACCGACCATGTATCAACCTGTCGATCCAGCTCTTCAGTCTCTGCACGGTCCTTTGGCAAGCTCGAGAGAGGCGCGTGCGCCTTCGGTGTTAGCCATTCGGCCATCGAAGGAAAAAGTTGAGCATCACCGGCACCATCGGCGGGAGCGAAGGAAGACGCCAGAGCCGCATACAGAAGTTCCACTCCCTGTTGTCTCACAAACACCAGTTCAAGAAGATAATTTGAAGCTCGGGAAGGCAAAAGCTTCCCCTTTCGTGGATGCTATCCAACAAGAGCGGCCACCAGACAGGTTCGTCATGCCGAAGTTGAAACGCTATGAGGCGAAGGAGGATGAAGTCGCGTTCATCTGTCGCTTTAGAGAAACCATGAGCCTCCATAACTTCTCTGACGCCCTTATGTGCAAGATCTTCCCGCTCACTCTCAGGGAGCCCATTATGTTGTGGTACAACCAGTTAAAACCTAAATCTATTTCTTGCTTCAACGAGCTGGAATTAGAGTTTAGTAAATGCTTCGTCACCAGCAATATTCAACTAAAGACATTATCGATGCTGGTGAACATGAGGAGAGCGACAGGAGAGACCTCTACGACTATATACCGAGCGTTATTGGGAGGTCTATAATCTTATTCCCGACTGTGATCAAGGAGTCGCGGCTGAGTCTTTCATGAATGGCCTAGATCCAACCTCGGCAATGTTCCGTGATCTCTCACGCAGTCCGCCAAAAACAATGGGGGAGCTCATGGCAATAATCGAGAAGGATTGGGTTCACAAAGAAGCAATGGCCGAGCGACATACGTCAAAGGCCCTAGAACCTGCCAAAACAATTGGGCCAAAGAAGCAAGTATCGAATGTTCGCCAAGGGCAAGGAGGCCAGGGCAGCTCAGGCTAGGCATCCAACAAGCCGAACAACAAGGGTCGACCTCCGCAGCACCCTCAGTCGCAATCTTGGACACAGACAAAAAGAGAACCACGGCCGGACGAGTACATGGCCGAGCATACGGTATTTACCGAACCTATCTATAAACTCCTTAATATCATTGGCAAACTGCCATTCTTTGTTTGGCCAACGGTGCTTTTAGGCACCGTCGGTGGTGGACCAGGGATGTGCATGTATCACAAGGAGCGCGGCCACTACACCACGCAATGCCCACCTTTCAAACGATATCTGGAAGAACTAGCAGCAGCTGGGCACCTCAATCAATGGATCGACGTTCGACGAAATCCACTTCCACCACCTCCCCCTCTTATCGGCAATCTGGTAAGCGTCATACATGGATTGGTCTCCGAAGGAAGGGCAGCCGAGCTTTGTTTCGAAATTGATAGAGCCGTCACCTCCTTGTCCGTTTGCAACGTGGGCGCTTCGGGAAAACGAAAATGGGAGAATCCGAACATAGGTTGCACACTTACTTTTTCTTCGGACGATTTGAAAGATGTGCAGCTCCCCCATATGGACGCCCTCGTCGTTACTGTTGCTATTGAAAAGTCGACTGTTCAGCGGGTATTGGTAGACCAAGGAAGCTCGGCCGACGTGATGTTTTATTCCACTTATCAGAGCCTCGGATTATCTCCCGCTCAACTTCAGACGGCATCTACTCCCCTCGTTAGTTTTATGGGAGCCCCGGTCTGGCCATTCGGCCTGATTACCCTCCCAGTACGAGCTGGATCACGGGTCCTAGAGATCGAGTTTGTGGTGGTCGCTTCGCCCAGCCTGTACAACGTCATACTTGGCCGAAACCTGGCTACATGAGATGCAAGCGGTTGCTTCAACCTATCACCAGGTGGTGAAATTCGTTGGATGGAATAGGCGTCAGGAGAGCCTCCGAGGAGATCAAATCCAATCAAAGAAATGTTACATCAGCATTGTAACGAACAAACAGAGCTGTATGGAAGTACAATGCGTGGCCGCCACTCCTACTTCCGTGACTGAAGATGATGGTGTTCCATCCGAACAAAGGTCAACCGAGGAGCTAATACATTTTTCCATTCTTGGGGGCGAAGGAAGATATTTTTTAATTGGGAGTTCGTTGAGCATGGCCGAACGTGAGGAGATGTATGAATTCTTAATGAGAAACATAGAAGTCTTTGCTTGGACTCCACAAGACATGCCGGGCATGGATCCTTCTTTCGCCATGCACTCATTGAATGTCGATCCGAATAGACGACCGGTAGTGCAAAAAGTCCGACGCTCGTCAGCCGCACATACCAAAGCAGTAATAGCAGAAGTGAAACAACTGTTGGAAGCTGGTGTCATTCGGGAAGTACTGTATCCTACTTGGCTTGCCAATCCAGTGGTTGTCCCGAAGAAAAATGGGAAATTAAGGGTTTGTGTCGATTACACGAACCTCAATGATGCCTGTCCTATGGATCGATTTCCCCTTCCTCGGATCGAGCAAATGGTAGATGCAACAGCAGGATGCGAACAATTGAGCTTTATGGATGCATATCGGGGCTATCATCAAATAGCTTTGGATCCGGAAGATCAGGAGAAGACGGCCTTTATTTCTCCTCGGGGAACTTATTGCTATAAGGTCGTTCCGTTCGGCCTAAAGAATGCTGGCGCAACCTTTCAGCGCTCCATCACGAAGATGTTTCCTGGCATGCTCGGTCGAAAAGTGGAAGCTTATATTGATGATCTGGTTTGCAGAAGCATATTTGCTCGGGATCATATTCGGGACTTGGGAGAGGTCTTGCCGTTTTAAAACAAAGGAAATTGCGCCTCAATGCTGAGAAGTGTGCGTTTGGCGTCAGCTCGGGGAAGTTCCTTGGATATATGGTGAGTCGCCGAGGGATTGAGGTGGATCCTACGCAGATCTTGGCCGTACAAAAGCTCCGAGCTCCGACTACTATCAAAGAGGTTCAATGGCTTACGGGAATGGTTGCTGCCCTTAACCGCTTCATCCGACATTCCAGCGACCTCTGCTGACCTTTTTTCCAAGCAATCACCACTAGCCGACACAGATTCATATGGACTGAAGAATGCGAACAGGCATTGCAATCTCTAAAGCAATACCTGTCCAATGCTCCTTTGCTCGTCAAGCCCCTACCCGATGAAGACTTGTATCTTTACCTTGTAGTTTCCGATCATGCTACGAGTGCAGTTCTTGTTCAGAAAGAAGGAATGGATCATCAGCCAATCTTTTACTCAAGCAAAACGATGACGGACTCTCAGACGAGGTATCTGCCTATGGAGAAATTGGCATTGGCTATTGTTTCGGCTAAAACGAGCCTCTTGCCTTACTTTCAATCCCATAGGATCATGGTCCTCACTGAGTTTCCTCTCAGAGCTGTCCTTCAGAAGACAGACACGTCGAGTCGGATCCTGAAGTTCTCTCAAGACTTGGCCAATTTCGACATCCAATTCGAACCACGAACGGCCATCAAGGGTCAGGCCTTGGTAGATTTCTTCGCCGAACTCACTCCCGGCTTGCAAGACGAAGCCAATGCTCTGGCCACTACCGCTGAAGAAGCTCGGATGCAAGAGGAAGAGGTTTTCGAAGGACCACCCAACCGTCCTTCGGAGCCCCTTCGTGCTCGGTACTCCCTTGGACGGAAGAAACTGAAGCGACAATGGAGGCTCTTCTCCGGCGACGCTTGGCGACTGACCGTGGATGGAGCATCTAACGTTCATGGAGCTGGCGCAGGCATCGTCCTTGTGTCTCCAAGTGGGACGGTGCACGAAAGCATCATCTCGATTGGATACCCGGCGACGAACAATGAAGCAGAGTACGAAGCCTTGATTGCAGGCCTCCATCTTGCTCTTCGGCTGGATGCAGACTCGGTACATGTCTTTTGTGATTCCCAGCTCATTGTGGGTCACTTAAACGAAGACTATCAAGCCAAAGACCAGCGAATGAATGCTTACGTGAGCCACGTCTTGGCCTTATTCGGAAGATTTGGCCGCGTAGAAGTAGAATGGATCGCTCGGGAGCATAATGCACATGCTGACGCCCTTGCAGGTCTTGCTTCTATTTACAAGACCTCGGGCGGTTGCACTATTACTTTCGATGAAGTGGCAACCCCGAGCTTTGAAAAGCCGTATGAACAAGTGATGGCCATCTCCCTCGGTGTAAGTCAGCTGGATCCAGTGATTGCTTACTTAAACAACCATGTGGTACCAACGAACAAGCAGGAAGCTTACAAACTCCGTTGCCGAGCGGCTAATTTTTTCCTAGGTCCGAACAATGACCTTTACAGACGAACATTCACCGGACCCAATTTACGCGTCGTCCACGACGACCTTGTACCAGCCATACTGGAAGAACTCCATTCAGGGAGCTGTGGGGCACATCCAGGAGGGCGGTCCCTAGCACAGCGTGCGTTGACACAAGGTTACTGGTGGCCAAAGATGGTGAAGCAGTCCGAAGACTACGTCAAGCAATGTGTTCGGTGCCAAAAGCAAGCATCTCTCATCCACCAGCCTGCCTTCCCCTTGAAATGATCATTAGTCCATGGCCATTTGCGGTTTGGGCTTTTGACATAGTTGGCAAGATGCCGAAGGCGCCTGGGGGATTTGAGTATATGCTCACAGCCACGGATTTGTTCACTAAATAGGTCAAAGCCTCCCCCTTGGTCAAAACCACGGCCAGTGACATGGAACGTTTTATTTGGAAACACATCATCTCGAGGTTCGGCGTGCCGTATGCCATCCTTTCTGACAATGGTTCCCAATTTGTTGCATCCGCTATCAAAGCTTTTTACGCAAAATGCCACATCACAATCCATAATTCTTCGGTAGCCTATCCTCAAGGTAATGGACAAGCCGAGGCATCCAACAAGACCATCACTCGGGGGCTGAAGCGTCATCTGGATAGGAAGCTCGGAAAGTGGATGGACGAGTTACCCCACGTCTTATGGGCCTACCGTACCACTCCTCGGCGATCTACCGGCTGTACTCCATTTGCTATGGCCTACAGTATGGAAGATGTCCTCCCCTTGTCTACTCTGATCCCTACGACCCGAACCAAAAATTTTAACCCAGTGGATAACAACGCACTTGTGGGGGCCGAGTTAGACTTTGCAGAGGAACTTCGTGACAACGCCAACCTTCGGCACGCTGCCTATCAGCAAGAAGTTGCAAGGGGCTACAACCAGAATGTTTGCGCTCGACCGTTTAATGTTGGTGACTTAGTCCTTCGGATGGTTACTGAAGCGTCCAAACTGACAAAGCTGAAGGATCCCTACGAAGGACCTTACCGGGTGGTGGAAAAGATTGGCCATGGAGTTTATAAGCTTGCTGAAATGGATGGGACGCCAATTGCCAACCCATGGAATGCTCAAAAACTTAGAAAGTTCCATGGCTAGTATCAGCATCCTTCACTTTTTATTCTTTTTCTTCATTTGTATTTATGTTTTTATCCAGTAACCACACCTTTGAGCGTCATGTACTTAATACGAGTTTGTTTTTACCATATTGAATTCTTTTCTCGGTAAGTTTGGTATACCCTACTTTTGTTCGGGGGAAAATCTCGTAGCCCATCGTGATTTGTTTGTTCGGGTGAAAATCTGGTAGCCCATTGTAATTTGTTTGTTCGCGGGCGAAAATCTCGTAGCCCATTGTAATTTGTTTGTTCGCGCGAAAATCTCGTAGCCCATGGTGATTTGTTTGTTCGGGCGTAATTCTCGTAGCCCTTGATTTGTTTGTTCGATTGCAAACTCGTAGCCCACGCTGCTTTGTTTGTTCGGGTGGAACTCTCACGGCCCTCGGTATATTTGTTTGGTGATTGCTCACATAGCCTTTGAAACATCACCCATTTGCACTACCTATGTCTGGCTCGGTTTACCCATTCTACTGCCTTATTATATTCCCACGGTAATACAATAGGGCAGGGGGCTACTATATGGGTAAACCCAAGTTCATTTCCTAGAAACTCCAAATCACATATTCAGTTCTTCCGAGTAAAAAGACTTGGACAATTTCTGAGTCATGATGTGTCTACTGAATAAAGAGACTTGGCAAATTTTTATACTTGGAAATAAAATCTATTCCGAACAAAAGACATGTAACACAAACATTTTTGCCAGTTTGTAAAACGAAGAACGGAGATCGTTATCATTCACCAAAGGACCCTACAACCTGTGTTAATTACATCCAATGGTTTGGCAAAGTCCCAATTGTTCGGAGCCAACCATAATCAAAACAGTAAAAACAAACAAAAACAAATGAAAAACAGCAACAAGAAGGGAGGGCCAGTTCAATTCGTTGGAGCATCTGCAGGGGCTAGAACGGTGGTAGAGTCGGCAGCACCAGCTATTGTGTCTTCCGCTTCAGCTTCGGCAGGGGCGAGGGGAGGTATTTCTACCAAACTCCTCCTCTCATCGCCAGGCTCAATGCCTGCGTCGTCAAAACCCCTATTGTAGCCGAGCATGAAGCTTTCCTTATGTTGGCTTTCTTTGATCTCACCCTGGACTTCCAAGATTTGATCAGCCACGTCTTCTTCAGCCTGGGCATACCCCCTCTCGTACTGCCCCTGCATCTCCCTCTCCATCTCTTTTCTCATCTCTTCTCTCCCTTCGGGCGCTCCCTTTGGGCGCTCCCTTCGGCCAGCCCTTCATCCTTTCCTTCGGCCCTTGTTCGCTCGGCCGATTCTTGGAGTCCCTTGATTAGATCGTTCAGATTTGTAACTTGAACTTCTAGGCCTTGTCTTACGGACTCGGATTGCTCCAAGCTCTTCTTGTAATCTTCGGCCATGCCCTTGTTATACTCGACCGACTGCTTCAGCAGTTTCGACTTTTTGTCGTGTTCGGTGAGATACAATTGGGCACTCATGATGGATTGGGTAGCCTGCAATCATAAGCAAAATTAAAGTTATTCCGAAGAGCAAAAGCGAACTAGTAATCATTGCAAGAAATTAAGTTTACTTACTCTTCCAGCATGGTAGTAATATTCATTCAGGGCTGCTTTCAAAGATGGGGGACTCTGAATGTCCTTCGGTAAAGCCAGCCCCGAGTGAAGGGTAAAAGCGAGGGAGGGATCCTCCCTGAGGCTGTCTGACGCTAGGATTTGTTTTTTGTTCGGAGTAATGAAGCTGGGCACCCATGGGGTATCGATATCCGACGCAAGCTCTTTCTCCCCCTCTGTTCGAGCCCCTTTTGGAAGCTCGACCTCCTGGCCTTTTCCTTTCGGAGCCGCCTTCGTCTTCTTGTTGGTAGGCGGTTCCTTCGGGGAAGGAGGGGCGCTCAATGCCCGTTTTTTAGGTGGAGGGGGGTGGGGTTTTCCTACTTGGGGCCGAGCCTGAAGCGCCCGGGGCCCCAGCCTTTCGAAGCAGGGCCTTCTCCTTCTCTTTTTCCTCCAGTTTTTTCTGGAGCATATCCTTGATATTTCTTGGAGGCATGTCTTCTTGCCCAAAAGATTCTTCTTCGGTGGGAAGGCGGATTGTCCCTCGAAGAGGTTTGTCGAAGCTAGGGCGGAGTTCCTCGGGAATCTCTTCGGAAGCCTGCTCAAGCTCCTTCGTTACCTTTCTTTGGATTCGACCTCCGTACGTGGCTTTGTACTTTAGGATCGTTGGGGCGTCTCGTTCCTCAGCTGCGATGGTGAGTAGGGAATCAGCGAGACCACAACCCCTAGCCGCCCTTAACAGTACCTTGTTGAGTTTGGTGGTATCTGCCGAAGAAAACACAGTCGTTAATTAAATTTCATTTTTTGATAAGTATAATAAAGACAACAGAAAGATTGGAATCTAAATGAACTATTCTTACTCGGAGTGCCCCTACGTGTGGCGACCTCGAATTGTCCGTACTCATGTTCGGGGAATTGGAAATTTCCCCGAACCTCGATGTAGTCGGAGGCCCACTTCTCCGAGTCGTACATGCCCTCGGGAATAATTTTTTGCATCTTCCTCCGGGAGTAAAGATAATATCGAAAATCGAACGTTTCTCGACATCATGTAATTCTCAAAGAAATGGTAAGCCTCGAGCGGGAACATCTTTACCTCGGCGAGTATAATTACCGAGTGGATGATGCGGTAAGAGTTTACGCTCAACTGGCAGGGGGTAAGGTTGAAGCGGTGAAGAATCTCTCTCACAACCCTGTGCATCGGGAACCGAAGGCCCCCTTCGGTTATGGCCATCAGAGGAACGGTGATATGTTCGTCACCATATCTTATTCGGGGGCCTTGAACCGGCGTGATAACGACATCATCAGGGACGTCGTATACAGCTCGGAAGAGACTCAAACTCTTCTAATCTTGGAAGCACTCCAGGTAGGGGCAAGGGTCCCTCCCCGTTCGGTCGGGAATCACATCGGGGTCCAGTTGAACGATTTTTCGCTTCACCTTCGGAGGTTGCGATGAGGATTCTCCTCCGGCGCCCGCTCCCTCATTCGTTCGGCTTGATGAAGTGATTGGAGTTTCTTGTTCCGACTCAGCTTCATCACCTCCCTCGGCCTCATCTCCCTCTTCAACTTCGTCGTGAGGAGGTTCTCTCTCGGATGAATCGTCATCTACATCTATTATGTTGGGGTCTGGCCCCACTGTTCGGAGAGGAACCACCTGGGCGGGGTAGTCGATTCCTTCAACCCCCTCGGGGACCCCGCTACCTGATCCCGTTTGGTAGCCCTGGGCAAAGTCTCTTATCACTTCGGATAGCCTTGGATCGATTCTACCAAAATCCGAAGCTTCAGTATCCACCGATCGATAAGATTCTCCCGAAGAAGTAGATTTCAAAGATTCCATACCTAGAAACAAATAAGTGCATGGGATAAGACCGTTAGCAATTTGCATGGCCAGGAATCTAAGTGCCTATGTTCGGTGTTCTGTGCTGTTAGGGGAGATCCCAACTCTGCTCGGTTATTTCCCGAGTAATATCCATTCGGAAGAAATTCCGAAGGAGGGATTTATACCGCTCAGGGAAACGGGGGGAACCCTACGCGTTTCCAATGGGGAAACAAAAATTAAGAAGCTTAATAAGGCTTGTTAAAACTTCTTAAAGATTGTCCCTTTGGATAAAACCTCACATTTAAAGGTGCCCTCGTGTTCGGAAGAACACGATTTGAAGGTGTTCACGTGTTCGGAAGAACACATGAACACCTGGGTTATCAGGCGGTCATTTCAGTCCAAACGGAAAAGAAAAAGCCAACAAAAGGGGGCAAAAGCATACAAAAACAATCAAATCATATCAACAGATGAAAGAACTTGAGAAAATACCTGAAAATCAAGGGAAATCTGTGATCAAAACCTTCAAAATCTGCAAATTTTTGGTGATTTTTGGTCTGAAACAGCGCTTGAACAGAGAAGGCGATCGACAAGAGGAGAGAGTGATTTTCTCTTTCCCACCCAGTCCCTTTTTATACTGAGCCCAGAATTCGAAACGGGCTTTAACCCCGGTCGTTGGATTTGAGCAGGAGATTGATGTGACGCTCGATGAATGACACGTGGCAATAATGAAGCGCATCGTACCATCACCCAATGAAGCCATGACACCTGGCGACGTTTCAAATCGGCGGCTATAGAAGCATTAAATGAAAGCTGCAAACGTGAGCCTAAAAGATTTCAAATCTTTTTCTGTTCAAGCGACTTCAACGATTCGTCTGGTCATTCGATCTTCGGATCTGCTTGTTGTTCGGCTAACTTCTATTCAACTCCTCCTTTTCGTCCGAGCAAGAAAAGCAAGAGTTGAGGGGCTATTGTAGGGGGCTGAAATATCCGAAGGATAGATGGACGCCTCACCGAACGTTGCGTGTCCTTTCCGAACGTGGACGTTTATGAGCTCATCTGGCGATCTTTCCTAACACTCGGGATTTCTTCTTGTTCGGATACGTTGGTCTTCGGGAAGAACATCCAATGCTCGGGAATTCATTGTGTGTCAGAAGAAGGTTCACCGAGTACAGATGATTATGGAACCTTCCACAAATATCTTGTGATAAGTAAGCTGTCATTTCTGATATTCGAAGTGACAGCTCTGAATGATGTGACCTTTCTGACGTCGACTCATGTGACTCTGTAAGACTTGGGAAGTAGAGTTCATTGAATGGTCCTGCAACCTGACGTCATCCGAGCAATGCTTGACGCGTGGAAAGTGAAGCCATCTTGCTCAACACACCACCCCTTTGCCTATAAATAGGAGGGGTATTGTTACTAAGACTCTCTCTCAAAACTTCTGGACAAAAACAACACTCTCACCTCCACCAACATTTTTCTCTAAACTTCTATTTCTTCTCTCTTCATCTACTGACAAGATCATCGGAACTTCTTCCCGGAGGAACAACCCCCTCCGGTTCTGTAGGAACATCAAGACCGGCGTCATCACTCATGGCAACTATATAGGAAGGATCACGAGGGAAGCCACCCCCATAGGTTGGCTGTAATGTTCGGTTCATTTTCAAACATTTTGTACCTAGTCTTACTATAGGTGCTCCTATCATTCAAAGCCTTATAAATTTGATAACTAAACATTGAAGTCCAACAAATAATTATCGTTGAATGGGTGTGGTGTGCAGGGTACTTGGCAGGGTAGCCTTGTCAGATGCCAACATCTCCAGTTCGAGCCTCTTCTCGGTTTCTAGTCCCTTTGTAGTAGGTGTTCTTTTAGAAGTGGGTATTATGCTTGTTCTACGGGTTTGTTGGAGTATTAGTTTCTTGGTTTGTTTATCCCATCTCTAGAGTCTGTGGTATCTGGTAGTTGGTTGGGTGTGGTGTGCAGGGTGGGGCCCCCTATCGGATGCCGACATCTCTGGTTCGAGCCTCTTCTTGGTTCCTTGTTCCTCTGTAGTAGCTGTTCAGCTTCCCTTGATGCCGTTTTGCCTTGTTGCTGCTTGTCCTCAGTGTTGGTTATCATCTGGTCACCTTTGGCTGTGACTATTTATTTCATTTTCTAGCCTGGTGGGATGTGTCAGGTAGTAGTAGTTCAATTTCAATTTCAAGTTATTACTAATCGATTCACTTCATATCATACCCCGTTGTACGATCCTTCTGCTTAGATGGATAGTGCAACGGGGATATGGTCTCAGCACACATGGCGCTTTTGTTATGTTATTTACTCTACCTTACTCTCCATGCGGCCGGTTGTGCATGGGGTTATTGCACTTTTTTCAATCTCCTTTTTTTTTTCCTCCGGGAGTATGCCCCTTGTAGGCTGTACATTCGGTTAACCTTTTTTAATTTCAAGCTAATTTACCCAAACAAAGAAGAAGAAGTAATAATCGTTAATTTTAGACCTAACGCTGTCCAAAGATGCGGTATACATATCTTCTTGATGCACCATAAGGGTTTTTATTGACAATACAGTTCAAAAATGTTCATGACTTTCGAGTTCATAAATTCAAATATGTTCAAGAATTATGAGTTCATAAGTTCGAAACTTTTCAATCTATTCAAGTTCATAAGTTCAAAAATTTTCAACACTTTAAACTCATTATAGAGATTAGGAGCAGAAGAATCAACAAAAATGTTAAGATTTCTAGGGCAACTTCAATCGTAAACCCTTCCCCAATTCTCTAAGAATTATGTAATCAAACTCCTAACTATTGCGGCTACCTTAGATAGAGTAGAGTATCATGATCGATTTCTAGGGCATGATTTTGTTTTAATTTCTAGGGCACAATTTGTACAACATTGATTCAGATTCAAATACTCGAGTTGAAAACAATAATCGACTCCGAATATCTGATGTAGTTTGTAAAAAATCAGATATTTGGAATGTTCACACTTCAGACAAAATCGTACCTCGTACCTCTAGTCGTATGGCTTTGGGGGAGACAATGGTGGTGCTATAGTCGACAATAGATGGTGGTGATAGAGCCAGGTAGTGGTGGTGTGGTGCCGTGGTGCTGAAGAAGCCTGTTTGTCGTGCTAGTGGTGTGGCATGGTGGTGGGTGTCGTCATTTTCAACAAGAAGAAAATTGGCGATGGGGAGAGAGAGAGAGGAGTTGGGAGACAACGATGGCAATGGGGAGAGAGAAAGAGAGGAGTTGGGAGACAGGAGTTTAAGGTGGTGGTGGTCTGTCATCGTTTTACCGTTTAAGGGTGGAGAAGGATATTTTTGGAAGTTTTTGGATATTTGTTAAGTTATACATAGTAAATTGTTTTAACATTTAGGTGTTTTATTTAGCACGGGCTACTTGCAATGAATTCGTAGTTGTATATAGTTGGACCCTAATTAAAATTATGGACACTATCACAGTCATCGTTTCCTAACCTCAGACTATCTAAACGGCGTCGTCCTACCTTCATCGTCTTCCGCAAATTTTCCCCTTGCGAACACTACCCCGCCTTTTCCAATAAAAAAAATGAGTAGAAAGAACACCACCTCCCCCTCCAGAGATATTCTATTAAAATCCGTCGCCGACCTAACATTTTCTCTCTCTCACTCTCTCTCTCTCTAAAACCAACTCCCATAAAATTAGTAAACTACAGCATACCTATACACATACCCGTAGATACAAAAACGGAAAAGCACGGAAGTAACCGACTTCTTAGGGCACAACACCGCGGTCACTTAACGTCACCGTTTTTCCCTCAACCGTCGATGTGATTTTGATCGTTAGAAGGTGGAGTAGTGATTACGGAAAGCGACGGGAATGGATCGGCCGGCGATGACGGTGGGCCCGCCCTGTATGGAGATGCCGATCATGCACGACAGCGATCGGTACGATTTCGTGCGAGACATCGGCTCTGGAAACTTCGGCGTGGCTAGGCTCATGAGGGACAAACAGACCAAAGAGCTCGTCGCCGTCAAGTACATCGAGCGAGGCGATAAGGTCAGGACCAGGGGTTTGTTTCCAGTTGTTTCGTTGGGCTTATTTTTAGTGTTTCTGGTCGATTTAATTTTTTTTTTTTTTTGGTAGTGGTTGATTTTGTTTGGTCTGGTTTGGGACAGTTTGATGCTGTTGGTAGTTTACATTGTTGGTTTAAATGATGGGAATTTCTTGTCTGGTGATGTTTTGGCAATTTTTTTAGAAGTTTGAATTATCGACGGAAGTAGAGATTAGGGACTGAACAACGTACCTAGTCGGCTAGTAGTATGTATCCTTTTCCGTGGCACATGACAGGATTGGTCACCACATCTTAAATCTCGTCTGCTTTGGCCGACATCATGAGCTTGGATCTCGGGGTTGCTCGTCTGCCTCTCTACCGCCGAGAGGTCTCTCAAGGATGGAAGCCTGTTCAGTGGTCTTGGTGGCGGTGCCCCAACACCTTATCCCCCTTGTTACTGGGTTCCACAAGAATGTGCTGTGGTGGGTGATAAGGGTGTTGGGTAGGGCTGCAAACAAACCGAGCTGCACAACTCGTGGCTCGGCTCGACTCATTTAGAAATCAAGCCAAACTCGAGCTCGAGTTTTGGGCTCGTTTACTAAATGAGTTGAGCTCGACACTCAAAAACTCGGCTCATTTGTATAGGTTTTGCTTGTTTAAAGAGGCTCATTAAGTAAATTAGCTAGGCTTGGCTCGTTTACAACCGACCTCGAGTTTTAGGCTCGTTTAGTAAACAATCCAAGCTCAAACACTACGAAACTTGGCTCGTTTACACCCCTAGCGTTGGGGCATCACTTGGCGGTACCCCAAGACCACCCGATAATTTATTACTATGTTACACCATCAGATATGTTCTTGCTTGATGTCGTTGGTCGTTCTCATGTGATATGGGTACTCACAGCTCCACCTCCAACCAATCATGACCCTGACTCTGCCACTATGCAAGACTTGCGGCCAACCCCCACCTAGGATTATTTTCCACTTGGCTCACGCAACAGCTGATCTCACAAGCTTGTTCTGAAGATCTCAACCCTAAAAGCTTCCCCAAGATGGATGTATGTCGTCCGCATCTGATGTGTGATCCCTATGATAAAAAGCTTCAAAGTTGGCGATTATTGTTGGCCAAAGAAGCATGGATTGTTCAACGAAGGTAGTGTGATGCATGTTCGTGCTGGACACCAACGATCATCACTCTTTGACACCACTTGAACACTACTATAAAAGTTTTTTGTTTGTTCTTTGGGACAGATTCACTATTCGGGTGGTTGGGGGACAAACGTTTCATCTTGTAGACGTATTTTCCTAGGTCCACCAAAAATGCTCGGGTATGGTGACAAGTGACAACACTAGAACGATGGAGATATTGATTTTTTGAAGTGTTGTGTCAGATGATGCATGCGATGGATCATGTATGGATCGACAGAACAATTTCTGTGTAAAAGATATACGATTTATGTATCAGTTTAGTTGATTGCAATTCCTATTTGGATGACATATTTGGATTTTAAGTTATTGAATACGTGTATTTTCAATTTTGAGTAAGTCTTATGTAGCTTTGTACATATAGACATAATATTAGTTAACATCTCCTTGACATATCATGTCCTATTATGTTTGGAAAAGGTTTCTGTTGGCATGTCTGTGTCCGTGCGACTTGGTTGTTAGCATTGGTGAGAAACTTAGAATAATTAACAAAAAGGACAAAAGTTGAGTGTGTTGGTTACTTGGGCTTTAGGTGGGAAGGAACAGTAAATGGAACAGTGGGGAATTCTCCTTTGCAGATACACTAGGCATAGTCATATGACACAAGTATACGTTTTCTTGGAAACTTCCACGTCTAAATGTTTACATGGTCCATAAGCTGAGGAGTTATGCAGAATCTTAGCTGTCAAACAAGTAGTTTTTAATGTCATGGAAACCAAAAAATGACAATGGACTTTAAGTATGGTGAGATCTGTATTTCCTAATGACCACAAATCAAACAATCTATACAACCACATTCAAATTCCACAAGAAGCTGAAGCATGCTATCAACATTCAGTGGAACATCAAAATGTGCACCATAGCCCAACAATAAGAGTAACCTCAGAGTACTTCTGACATGTTGCAAGGTACATATGCTTATGCGGGGTTTAGTCTAGAAAGGTGGAGTTTGAACTACAGGAAACTGGCTTCATGGTTAGACAGTTCATGATCAATCAGGCCACACCATGTAGTTAGAGTCCTTTTTTTTTTGGGGGGGGGGGGGGACAAACTCCTTGGATAAGACGTCACATCTCTCTCTCTCTCTCTCATACACTCAAATCATGCACAAGGTCACAAGAATTCTGATTCTTTCCGGAAGATCTTCTTTTCTTTTCTTATTTTTGGATTTTCCAAGTTGCAGATAGATGAAAATGTCCAAAGGGAAATCATAAATCATAGGTCTTTGAGGCATCCAAACATTGTTCGGTTTAAAGAGGTTTGCTCAGCGTGCCATTTCTTGTTTTATCTCTATCAAAAGGGTGTTATATCTTAATCATACTCTGCAAATAATTTTTCTCTAGGTCATACTGACACAAACCCATCTGGCTATTGTAATGGAGTATGCAGCCGGTGGAGAACTTTTTAATCGAATATGCAGTGCTGGGCAATTCAGTGAGGATGAGGTTGGTGACTAACTGTTTATATGTAGACTAGCCTTTCTGTTGAAATATGTTTCTGTGGTTCACCCTGGTGTTGCTGCAGGCTCGCTTCTTCTTTCAACAGTTAATATCTGGAGTCAGCTATTGTCACAGAATGGTAAGTGAATTTTCTCTATGCTTTGAAGTTTCGTTTGTTGATTTATTAATCTAGTTGTCATCCCAGGAGGTGAATGGGATAATTTATTTGCCTTGCTTGCTCTTTCCAATGTATCAAGGAAGTATGTCACCGGGATTTGAAGTTGGAAAACACTTTGTTGGATGGAAGCCCTGCTCCTCGATTGAAGATATGCGACTTTGGATACTCTAAGGTATTGTACTTTGACTTCATTTTTTTTCATGTGTTCTCTTTCTTAATTTAGTGCTTATTAAGTTCTAGCAATGTAGATCTCAATTCAATAATATAATTTTGTGATGCTCATATGTATCTACTATTGAGTAAATAAGTCTGATGTAGCTCTCTCTCTCTCTCTCTCTCTCTCTTCCCATATTCTTCCCTTCTAGTCCTTTTGATGGTATTTTAATATTTTAATAACTTTTTGTGAAGAACTCGTCAACTTCATTGCCAAACTATTTCTGTCATTGGACTGATGATCATCCATTTCTTATATATGCAATCTGGATAAATTACTATTTGTTCTGCTCTGAACTTGGATGGTTTTTTCCAGTCTTCTGTGTTGCATTCGCAGCCAAAATCAACTGTGGGGACGCCTGCATACATTGCACCAGAAGTGTTGCTTAGGCAGCAATACGACGGGAAGGTAAAACCAGTTCTTATGCTTACGCAGATCAATCAAGTTTTGCATTGTTTTACAAGATTCGACCATTTCATGTTGTGGCTTTAGATTTATTGTGAACAGACCAAGAATGTCTTACGTCAGCTCAAGTTTTGCATTTCTTCTTCTTAGTTGACTTTGTTACCTATCAGGGAGTTGAGTTTTGTTCACCCTCCACTTGAGAGGGTGAACATTACCCTCCTTCCTATTGGTTGAAATGACATGGGTCCCACCATAAAGTGATGTCATGCTTATCAAAAAGTGTATTGCATGGTAAGCATGATATCACTTTATGGTGGGATCCACACCATTTTCAACCAATAAGAGGGAAGGTAATGTTTTGCTATATTTAGTAACGATCCAAGCTTGGTAGGTTTGGATTTCATACATGTTTCCAATTGCAGATTGCTGATGTGTGGTCCTGTGGTGTGACTCTCTACGTGATGCTGGTTGGTTCGTATCCTTTTGAGGACCCTGATGAACCGAAGGACTTCCGGAAGACAATACATGTATTGCTTTATACCCTTCTTAGTTACTTGACTTCAGTGTGACATTATCTACTGCATAGAATTGTTTTACTGAGTACGAGGTATTCTTTCTTTTCTGCAGAGAATTCTTCACGTTCAATACTCTATTCCAGATAATATTCAAGTTGCACCTGCATGTCGGCATCTGATCTCGAGGATCTTTGTTGCAGACCCTAAACAGGTTAATGTTTTTTAGGTGTAAGAAAAGAAACTTGGTATGCGCATTTTAACAGTTTGGAAAATAGGATACTGATCCTGCCTCTAAGATATCATGATTTGGGTGCATATGATTTTCAACTTGAATTATTCTGTTTGATTCTCGCCTTTCATTGAGCATTCATCTGCCATCATTTGGTGTAGAACTACTTTGCTTTATTTGGACTGTCTTTGAGTAATCGTCTGCCATCATTTGATTCTTGGCTGACATTGAGCAATCGTCAATGTTCTAAATGGCGCTTGGCGGTAATCGGGCGGAGACCCACCTCCAAGCGCCAAGCCGCCTAGGCGGCACCAAGCAATTCGGCGGATTTTTTAATTTTTTTTTTAACAAATCATTATCCAATATTCTAATCAAACTATATTCCATGTATCCTAAATGCAAGTTCAAAATTCAAAGTACAAACCCATATAAAATTAAGTAGTAGCAGCTAGCAAATAAGTTGAATAAGACAATAAGTAGAAATAACCATGATGAAATGTTTAATGTTCAAACTTCAAAGTACAAACCCAAATGAAATTAAGTAGTAGCAACTAGCAAATAAGTTGAATAAGACAATAAATAGAAATAAACGAGATCGAAGATCCCTAATGCCAAGTTCAAAGTTCATCTCCTTCCTCTTAACTCTTCTCCTCCATACCCCTCCAAAACTTGATCTCCATCTGATTCAAAGTCAATCTCCTCATTTCCCTCCCCTTCGGAGTCATCTTCCAATAAAAAATCTTCATGTAGCTCTCGCGGCTCACGTACTCCAATATTTCTACCACTTCTTCTAGGCATAGAGACTTCATCCACTCTCATAGTGGTGGCAAGCAACTCATATGTAAGTCCCGAACCCGGCTCAACTTCATCATCATCACCACCTTCAACAATCCATCCTTGTGCATTGGTTGCTTCGCTAGCAAGTAAGACATCTTTCTCCTTCTTCCTTGCTTTCTTGTTGATGAGTTTGGCATTGAATTAGACGTACACTAGATTGCTCATCCTTGTTGCATCTAATCTATTCCTTTTCTTTGTATGTATCTATACATAAAAGAAATCCATGCCATTTCTCCTTATTAAATAATTTCAAACTACTAATTTACTAAATTACTATAAGAGCGAGAGAGGGAGAGAGGGAGAGAAGAGTATATGGACTTACCCCCTCAAAGGTGCTCCAATTTCTTTCACTCCCGGATGAGCTTGAAGTCAAAGCGAGAATTCTCATAGCCATTCTTTGCAATTTGGGTGTAGAGTTGCCATAATTAGACCACCAACTAACTAGTCGTGAAAATAAAAACAACTTAAAATTCCATTTGCACTAAGTTACTAACTTAGTAACTAACATTACTAGTAATTAGTAAATTAAATGAAAAACTAAGAAGCGTAAAAAAAGCCATAATTTACCCGGATCATAATTGTCATTGTTTGCTTCACATCCGCGAAGGGCAACAATTTTTCCAAACATACCCGCTTTGTTCTTGTACATCAACAACTCTTTATTGATGACATAATCTTGGGCATCCACATCTTCCGGATCGAATCTTTCAACACATTCAACAACCGCCTCCATGATGCTTGAATCATTTTGAATGTTTTGATCCTTATAGAAGTAAAAAGGATTCAACAAATAAGCCGTCAAATGTAATGGACTATCTAGCCGACCTTGAGATTTTGTATCAATGATATCTAATATCGGCTTGTATTGAGCCTCTTTAGATTTGCATGCCTCTATGATCTCTTGTTTTGCCTTTTGTAGTTCTCCATATACAAAGCCCATTGAGGGACGGTCCCTTCAACAAGTCGAAGCACTTTCACTAGCGGAGCAAACACTTTCAAGCATAGACTTACACCATTGCAAAATGATGTACTAAGCACGGTAGCATATGGTGTTTTCCCTTTTGTGCTACTAGGACCCCATTTACTCTTTCCCCATTCATTGCTAGTAACCATTACCTTCAAGGCTTCTTTCTTCTCCGCCAAACTTTGCAAAGTCAAGAAAGTTGTTGCAAATCTAGTCACACCCGGCCTCACACTATCTCTCTTTTTGGTAGCTTTTCTCATCAATGCCAAAGTCGTATGGTGAGCATAAATAAATATAGTAAAGGCCTTTGCCTTCTCTATAACTCCTTTGAATTTTGGTAGCTTACCAATTCCTTCAAGCATAAGGTTTATGGTGTGGGTGGCACATGAGCTCCAAAAGATGATAAGCCTTTTGACCTTCAACAACTCCGCTGCGGCCATGTTATTTGATGCATTGTCTGTCACCACTTGAACTACATTTTTTGGCCCAACCTCTTCAATACACTTGTCAACATAGTTGAAGATGTATTCCCCCATGTGCAACTCATCCGAAGTTTCCTTAGAAGAAAGAAAAGTAGTCCTTCCTTGCAATTGACACACAAATTCATGATGCTTCTCCTCTTTCGATTGCTCCAAGCATCGGTCATAATAGAACAACCCGTTGAAGCCCACTCTTCTTGCTTCTTGAGACATTTTTTGGTTCTCTTCACTTCCGCCTTCAACAATGGCTCCCTTAATTTGGATTGGCTTGGAGGTTGGTAGCCCACGCCAAATTGTCCAACCGCTTCACAAAATTGTGCGAAGCTATTATGGTCAATGGCATGACATGGGATACCGGCTTTATACACTCATCGAGCCAAGTAACCATCCACTTTCTCACTTCTAGCCTTCCAAAGTGAAGGACTTATGTTTTGTTGTCCCGTCGTCATCTTCCCGGGATTGATATCCGATACCTTTTTCTTGTCCCTACAATTTCAACTTCCTCATCTTCTTCTTCTTCTATGATAGTCATTTCCTCCCTAATCTCTTTGACCACTTGAAGCTTGTCTTTTTTCTTCTTACTTCCCTCTTCAACTACCGCTTTACACTTGGCTATATCTTCCTTGCTTGCATTAGGGCAAGAGGAAACAGACCCCTTAATTTGAGCTATGTGTTTTTTCAGCCTACTAATCTCTGAACTCATAACCTTACCACACAATTTGCATTGTATTTTATCCAAATTCGTAGGATCCACTAGCATTCCATATTCCATCCCATATCATTTGATGCTCTTTTAAGGGCTGTTTAATTATCGGTGGCAGCATTAGAGGCCACTGAAGATACATTTTGAGATTGAGACATTTACAATAGGCCTACACATTATAAAAATAACTGTACAAGTTAAACAATGCAGTCAAACTTTTTCACAGTTAAGCTAAAGTTCTGACATAATACAAGTATACACTAATACAACACTGAACCTGTTCACACTCGCACAATCTGTTTTTTTTTTTTTTTTTTTAAATGCAAAAAAAAACTCAATCAGAAAATTCAGTGCTGCAGCACACAGAAATACTGAACTCAGAAGAGAGATATGTGGAAATTGAACAGTAGGATTTAATTTTTTCTGATAGCAAACAGCAAACAACTCAATCAGAAAGTTCTACCCTCTTGATGATCCTCTAAGAACCCCACAAGAGACTAATCAAGCAACTAATTTGAACAAAACAAAAAAACTCTAGAAGGATTAAACATGCAAAGCCCTGATCGAGAGAGAGAGAGAGAGAGAGAGAGAGAGAGAGAGATGACAGAGAGAGCCGAGAGAGAGAGCGCAAGAGAGAGACATACCGGCGGGACCGCCGATCGACGATGATGGGACCTCGACACCTCGTTCACTGCTGGGTTGGCACTAGGGCTCATTCTTCACTTTTTTGGTTCTTGTTCTTCGATCGACTGGAGTGAGTGAGAATGGGTGTGGGATGTAAATGTAATTATGTAATTGTGTATGTGTGTGTGTCATACATAATGTATATATGCTTTTGTAAAAATTACATAATAAGCCCTTTTAGTTTAATACTATATATTTTAGGCCGCCAAACCTCCCTGGGCGCCAAATCAAATGCCAAGGGGTATTGGCGTGGCGGCAGGGCACCTCCAAGCGCCTAGGCTGCCATGTAGAACACTGGCAATCGTCTGCCATCATTTGCATGCACTTTGGTAGTGGAGCTATGAAGTTTTCTGAACTTTCCAAATTAGGATGAAATTAGTAGCTTGATGGGAGAGTGGTTGGAAATGTTACCGTAAAGCATGTGCGCTCGAAGAGCCTGGA
The DNA here is from genome assembly GCA_019656835.1 of Rhododendron ovatum. Classification (NCBI taxonomy): domain Eukaryota; kingdom Viridiplantae; phylum Streptophyta; class Magnoliopsida; order Ericales; family Ericaceae; genus Rhododendron; species Rhododendron ovatum. The sequence continues at coordinate 20,396,442 of CM033800.1, forward strand.
GTTGTGAAATAAAAAAAAAGTGTTTCCTGGAACGAAGATGGCACTTAAAATTATGAGAGGGAATTTGAGTTAGTGGCAGAGTGGAAGGACTAAATGGAAAATATGATCAATTGCATAGTGGCCTTTTGGAGATGACAAAAGCTCATTCTTCCTTTGGGAGTGACTGTAATGTTTAATTTTTGACACTTTGATAGCTGTATATGGGGCTTGCATTGCATTTTCAGAGGATAATTCTCCTTTTTCTTTCTTTTTAACAAAGGAGGGAACGCCCTCTGCGTTTTGCAAATTGTTATTCTTTCTTAGCAACACACGGCCTTAAATTGAAATTTTGTTTATTGAATTTGTTGGAAGACTTGTATGCGTTTGATAGGTAATAGTAGGAATTGATAGTATCACGCCTCCCAATCATTGGCTTATTTATAGGTTTCTTATTGAAGAGTTCTATTTTGGCAATTTATTGGTGAGTTGGAGTTCAGTGTTATGAAGGCGTGGATCAGATTGATTGGATAACTATTTGAAGGCAAGAATTCTTGTTTTGGTCAAGGAACTAAATAGGTTGAATCCTGGGGATTTGGGGGGTTGGTAATTTCATAATTGCCTTTTTTCAAGTATTGTTTGGGATGCTGAGGGAAGTTGTTCCTCTTCTTTTCATGAAGTGGAACTTCCTGGGAAATGTGAAACTCAATAGAAAACATGACATAAATGAAAATAGGAGCCTTGATTGCATCCCGCATGTTGCTTTAGTCTCTGAACAAAGTTACCTGCGAGTTTGAGGTACTAGGACCATAGCTATCAAAGGTGTACTGAGGAGCGCATCTAGACGGCAAAACGCTGCTAAGCTTACACTGGGGTAGCCACAACCTCCCTGAGGCGAGATGACTTTAATGACCCCCTGCTAAGGCCCTCAAGGTGCACCGAAGGGAACACCTTTCTTTGTCATGCTTAATTTCTTAATGGTTTGATATCAACCCTTTGGTCCAAACCGTCCATAGATGCCATTTTAACTTGTGTGCTTACATTGGCAATGCCTATAACATGCCCACAACTAATTAGAAGGAAAAAATTCACTTTGACCTCTTGTGGTTTGGCCCATGTGTGGTTTCACCCTCTTAGATCTGATTATCAGCACATAACCACAATGTGATTGTTGGACCAATGTGCACAATAATGGATGCTAAGGAACATTGGAATTGACCTTAATAACCTCATCTTCTTCCTCTCATATGTATAGCCATACATATGGATCCACATATACACGTATGGACTCATACATATACATGTGTTGCCTGCAATCCTAAATTAGATCTACTAAACAGCCTAAACTTGTAAGTTGACCTCAGTTAAATCATTTTGTTAGCAAAATTATACATTTACTACATTCATTACTACATTTTTGTTTTACTTTTTTGTTGCTCAATAGCAATAGTAGTCAAACTATTACAATCTTTTTAATGTTTATGGTTCGATGAGTTAATATGCTAAATTACCTTTTGATGTATTGATGCAACAGAGGATTACAATACCTGAGATATTTAAGCACGAGTGGTTTCTAAAGAACCTCCCGGCAGACCTCATGGACGAAAAGACAATGAGCAACCAGTACGAAGAGCCTGATCAACCCATGCAGAGTATAGATACAATCATGCAAATAATTTCTGAGGCCACCATACCGCCGGTTGGTCTGTATAACTTGGACATGATGGACGATGACATGGAAGATTTGGACTCAGATGATCCTGATCTTGATATCGACAGCAGTGGAGAGATTATCTATGCAGTCTGATTGCATTTTCTTATTGGAGTTTCAGAAATCAGTTTCCTCAGGTACGAAAGAGCTTTCTGATCGCTTCGGTTTGTAATGTAAGTCAAGGTACTTGGACTGCATATGCTGTAGCTCTTGGTATACATTTGTAGGGAGGTTGATTTTACCCATTTCATACAAATTTGTGCCCCTTGCTGCGAACTTTTGTTTATTTATAAGTTTGCTTGCTACGGTGTTTTGGTCTTTTGGTCGTTTGTGGTCTCTCACACTTCCAAATACCGGTGTTGTATAAATTGGTTCTCTGTACAACAGTTGTCTTGGCTCTTTTACAAGTTCCTAGAGTTTCTCTTTTTGGTACATGCCATGGTGGGGTGGGGTGGGGTGGGGTGGGGTTGTGGTGGGTGTGCGCGTCTCCGTTTGAAGAGTTCATTTATTTATTTTTTATAGTGAAAACCATAGCATACTTATATAAACGAAACCATAAATCACGGCTAGGCATTCATTCTATCCGCAATGTCAAGAACAAGTAATTCAGTAAATAAAGAACTAAGTGGCCATTCTGATGCTTTCTTCCGCTGCAAATCCTGTATCATTGTCAGCAATCTGTGGAAACATTAACATGATTTACGGAGGGGAGCTTTTATATAGGGGATCATGTGGACAGGGAGGGGGAAATGTCAAAACGAAGGTTATTACTGATAGAGCATGGGAAAGAGGGAATGGGAGGGGTTGTAGTGCACCCACCGCACTGCATTGTGAGATACGGCCGATCTGACTATCCATCTCAGTGTGGACGGCTTGGATTTAATTCGAGTTCTTACAAATCCTAGCTATCCATTGTTCGGTTGAAAATTCGAGCCGTCCATTGCCGAGATGGACGGCCGGATTGGTCACACTACACATGTAGTGCGGGAGATGCACTATAGCACCCCGGGTCCGGGAAAGAGGGAATGACAAGGCTGGGCTGGATCTGGCTTGTGTGTTACACGCAGATGGTTTACGGAGAAAATGGTTTTGAAAAAATCATGTTAATGCTTACACACAAGCTGCGGCGAAGTTGCTAAGATTTTAATGGCAACTGTGTCGGGTGGGATTAATAAATGATTAAATCACTTTAATAGGCTCACACACACATTTTAATGATTAAACCACTTAATGGGCTCACACACACAAGTGATTTTAATGATTAAATCACATAAGTGGGCGCACTGCACGCACACATGTTAATGGTAACTATGTCGGGTTTTTACCCCAACTAATGTCTGATTTTAGATTTGTAGACATTTTGTATTTCATGTGGTGGATCATTTGCTATTTTGTCTTTCCTCAATGTTATTAGGGGTTGCGTAAGAAATCTGCATATGTTTAGCACTTCAGTTCATTGAAGACCCTATTGCAGAAGGATTGAACGATCACCTTTTTTTATGATCATGATTGAAAGTTGAAACGATCACTTGAAGTGGTCGTGTTTCAGAATCTATAATTATGTGGGGATTGAAATCTTCCTTGTGTTTGTGAACCGATAACAAGTATTGCGCACGATCACCCTTTTTTATGATCATGATTGAAAGTTGAAACGATCACTTGAAGTGGTCGTGTTTCAGAATCTATAATTATGTGGGATTGAAATCTTCCCTGTATTTGTGAACCGATAACAAGTATTGCGCCTATTTGAACTGATAACCGATGTGGACCCTTCTTCCTTGTGCTATGATTAGATTCGATGTCCAATGCGCACAAGAGAGAGACGGATGGGGTGGGTGGGGTGGTACTGGGTTGCTCGCCGAAGATGAGGACCTTGCCGGAGATGGAGGTCTTGAGATGGGGAGGTTTATGTCGTGAAAGATATTCCCTGCGTCTCTTTTTTAGAGTCCAGTATTCCATTTTGGCCTGTTCCTTAATAAGTGTCCATTTTGTAAAGTTTTTTTTTTTTTGCCACAACGATAACAAGTAATATTATAGATCAAGAGAACAGAACATCAGGAGAAAACTCAATCCCTAAACAAGCATCAAGAAATCAAAAGGTGGGGACTCCGTTCAAAGACTTCACCAAACTCCAACTAAACCCTCAACTCCAAATAGGCGAAGCATAGCAGAAAGTAACAGAACCACCCAAGTAGGGGTGAGAGAAGCCCCACAAACAAGGAGAAATCTGGGGACACCAAAGAAAAGAACCAAAAGACCAAAAACAAAAACCAACCCAAACCCAACCCTAACATAAATCAAGACACCACTCCACAGAACGTGCCTTGCACCTTGCTAATGCCAGATCGAGCTCCAAACAGAACTAGAGAACCCAAAAACGTCTGCCTCTGCCCCGACCAAAGACCGTCGCAGCCTCACCACCATAGCCACCACCGAACCCATCCACCACCACATGTGTAGCAGGAATTTCGAATCTGGGAAAAAAGTGGAAAGAACGAGATTTGAATAACCAGAACAGAGGAGGTAGAAAGAATTTGTGCACAAAAACACCCAAAGCTCTAAATCAAAAGATTGGAAGAGAAAAACCCCATAGGGGGAGAAATCCCTCCCCTCCTGCTGCCAAAAATGAGTGTAAAACCATTTGGGGAGGAGGGGAAGGAGGGGGCTGCCGTGGCTTTTGGGATAACCTAGCAGAGAGAGAAGTTTGGAGAGAGAAAAGGGACTCTAAAAAATCTCGAGGCTACAATTTCATTTTGTAAAGTTAGTGGGTAAAAAATGATACATTTTTTATTTTGCCCCTAAAAGTAGATTCCATTTTAAAAAGTAAGTGAGTAAAAGTATAATGATGATATCTCCATAGAGGATAGGTATGGAAAGATGAGGTAAAAGTTGATGTGAAAGGTATAAGAAGTTGGAGTTACGAAGGTGAACACTTAAGAAGGGACGGAGAGAGTAATAGGGAGAGATTAGGTATGGTTGCGTATGTGAGCCCATTTAAGTGGTTTAACCTCAGCCCTTGATTTATGTGGCTGAGATGGAGTGTCAAAAATTGGGTCGGTAAAACCGCCCCCCTACATTTATTTAGTGATATGTATTAATAAATGAAAATATAATTGCTTAATTAGGTGGGATTTTATTAACATTAATTTTAGGGACTAAGAAAACTAATTTGAAAAGTACCTCGAAAAAAGCAACTAGTGATTAAGATTCACTTTGATGTGTGAGATTCAATCATCAAAGTGAATTTTAACTACTGATTGTTTTTTTGGGTGTACTTTCGGGGTTGATTTTCTTTGTACCACATAATATTATTTTCCAAATGGGATAAACCCACATCCTGACTTTGCTCAAATAATAAATACAATACACCAGCCAGGTGTCAAACCCACAAAAACTCAACTTGCGAATATGCAAAACCCACAAAAAACTCAACTTACGAATATGCTAGAAAATATATTACACATGATAAGCCCACAGGTATTTACAACACTAAAAAAAAAAAAAGAAAAAAAAAAACTATCCACATATGCAAGAGAGTCAAAAGTTTGAGATACACTGTCCACAACTCTTATCTAGACTCTGTAGTGGATTCATACTCCTCTGGAAATTCTAAGGCCCCCACTTTTGGGGGTTTGTTCCATACCATCCTTTTTTTTTTTTTTTTTCATTTCTACATAGGCCCTGAAGCACATAGATAAACAATTAGGTAAGTGCTTGATGATGACTCAGGCCGACATGGACATGTTGTCACTTTTTAATTTACAAACTTTAAAATGCTATAACTTTTGTTATATGTATCCATTTTTTTTGTAAAATTTATATTTTTAAAACACGCTCGACGAGATCTATTAAATAAGATACATATTGAATGTGAAATTATGTATAGAAAGAAAAATAAATTTTTGGATGGGTGTGAATTATTTGAAGGTGTGTGAATTGTGTACTTTTTCAGGTGTAAATTCTGCATTTAAGAAATGTTTTTTTTTTTTTTTTGCGATGTGAATTCTTCATTTAGAGATGTGTGAATTCTGCATTTAAGAAATGTGAATTCTATTTTTTATTTTTGCGATCTGAATTCTTCATTTAGAGAGGTGTGAATTATTCATTCAGGGGGTGTGAATTCTGCATTTTGGAGGTATGAATTTTATGTCTGGGGGAGTGAATTTTATCGATTTGAGGGGTGTGAATTCTATCTTTTTAGAGAGTGTGAATTGTGTGCACCGGAAATGTGAATTCTTCATTTTAGAGCGTGTGAGTTTTGCATTTTAGGAGGGTTGTGAACTGCCAACAAGGAGTGTAAATTTTGCATTTAGGGGTATGAATTCTATGTTTTAGGGGTGTGAATTATGTATTTCAGGGGTGTGAAGTTTTTGTTTGGGGGGAGAGTGAATTTTATCTTTTCTAGGGTGTGAATTGTGCAAAGGCGATGCGAATTCTGTCTTTTTGAATGATGTGAATTGTATGGAGGAGATGTGAATTCTGTATTTAGAGGTATGAATTCTTTATTTAGGGGGTGTGAATTCTACATTTTAGGGAGTGTGAATTCTACATTTTAGAGGGGTTGAATTTTGCAATTGGGGGAGTGTGAATTCTATCGTTTAGAGGGTGTGAATTCTGCATTTGGGAGGGGCAGGGGTTGTGAATTGTCCGAAGGGAGGGTGAATTATGAGTTTAGGAGTGTGAATTCTGTCTTCTTCTTTTTTTTTTTGTGTCAAATGTTATAGGGTACTATTATTGATCACAATATAAATCGAAACAAAATTACAACGGGCAACCTTCCTCATGAAGGGCAGATAGCAACCACAAAGGAGGCCTAAACTCCCATGTAGAGCACTTAGGACCTCTCACTGCCTTCTGAGCAACATTATGGGCAACCTTTTTGGTAAATAAAATTTCCGTTAAATATTTGAATTTTATTCTAATTACTTGGATTTCATTTAAAATTTCTTTTTAATTTCTAATAAGCCGTCATAATTAGATTTGAGAAACAATCTAGTCATTTTCTAAAGACAAATATGCTTGTAGAAGCACTTGTATATTTTCTTAATGAGTGTGATAAAGTCCTAAAATTATATTTCTTGGTTAGAAATCCTACATGGCAAGTAGAATTAGTTACCAACCGATTAGTCGGAGGAACCGAATTACCACTTCTCCTAGCTACAAACTCCTAACCCTAAATGAACCTTTTCAACCCTCTTTGAGCCTTGGGAATCTTTTAGACCGAGGAAGTAATCATTTCACTTTCATGACTAGTCAATTCTTGACTTTATTCCTCATTATTACATTTTTCAAGTGTATCTTTTCTCTTTACCCATTAAACAATAGTTGTTGGAGAAATTCTTATCCCTTGGGTAATAGGTTTTGTTTCCAACCATTTAGTTAGGCAAACCTAAGTACCAATTGACTTAGTTACCTTTTCCTAGCATTTAAGAACCGTTGGACAAAGATAATCATCATGATACTTCCAAAAGTAGCACTCATGACTTAGTGTAACCATGACTAGGATCACTTTCTAGGAAATGATTAATCATTGGTCCGTAAGATTACCTTTGGAAGCCTAAACCTAATCATTATCTTCCTTAAGACCTATTAGGGCTACTTAGACCTAAGTACACCTATATGTGTGTGTGTGTGTGCGTGTGTGTGTGTATTGCTAGGGGCAATGTTACCCATTGGGTATTAACTAGTCATTAAGATTCTCACTTTTAATCATTACCTATCCTTAGCGTTATAAGTCTACTTGGACCTAACCATGTATAGTCTTACACTTATATATACATATACTTACAAGTCTAGTCACATCAAAACCTTACTTCTCATCATTATTCTTTTACCCATTGGATAATAATTATTAGAGAAATTTTTATCCTTTGGATAATAGAAACTAGACTTGCCAATGTGTATATGGATTTGACAAGACAAATTATGGACCATAGGAAGCCATCATTTTGCTTCCAAAAGAAGCAAACTTAGCCTTATCATGCATGCCAACCTAAGATTAATAGCCCTAAACCTATTAATTACCCTCCAAGGCTTACTTTCCTAGATTTTCTCTAGGTATATATATACATACCTACTACATACATAGTACCACAAAGAGAGAGAGAGAGAGAGAGAGAGAGAGAGAGGGGAGAAAGAGGAGTGAGTGTGTGTGCATGTGTTTTGTGTACTCTAGCAAGCTATATCTTTTACCATCTTCACACTCAAACCTAGGACTATTTGACAACTCATTCCTAGACTACTTCAAGCACACAATCCTAGCCATCATTTTGTTCTCTCTTGCAAGCAAGCTTTCCTAGGACAAGACAAGCCAAAAACCGTTCATGATAACCTAGATTTTGAACCTAAAATTGGATGACAAGTCATGGCATGCCTAAAGATGTGATTTGACTACACAATGGAGCAAATCCATGTGAGAATTGGAGACAGAGAGAGGGCCGGCTAAGAGAGGGAGGGAGCGAGCTCAATGTTTTGCTATAAATAGGACCCCTCACTTGCCATTCAACTCACACCTTCCATCCTTCAACTTCTCTCTCTAGAAATCCTTGTGTTCTTACTTTGTTATTCCTTGTTCTTAGTGTTCTTAAGTTCTTCAAGAAACTCATCCTAGGCCGCCACTAAACCACCACTCGACCACCCTTTCGATCCAAAAGATTTTGTAGTATAGTCAAGAACTAGTTTTGAGAGGAACCTTTCTCTTTCGAAGCTGTCGTAAGCTTATCGTAGGAAGTTACTCTGTCCGATAGCCAACTCACTTTTCGAAGCCGCCCTACTGCCAAGAAGAACGGTAGATTTTTTCCTCCTCATTATCTCTAAGTATACATAGAATCTTCTTATCCCATATCTCTAAGTATATGTAGAATATTTCTACTCTCTACTCTAAGTATAATCGAAGTTTCTATATTGTTTGTATAATTTGAAAAGCATGAAGAAAGATAGTTAGTATACTTATTTTGCTAAGGGATATATGAGCATGTTGACTAATCGACTTTTACTTCAATAAACATATGCTGTTTTGAACTTCCCACAAAGGAAGAAAGAACAGAATTTGAAAGATAGGAATTTAACGTTTGATTAGAAGTATTCGTATTTTGATCTTTTGGATGGTTATGAGCATGTATACATGAATTGTTTGTATTACTTGTTGTGTGATAAAAGTATAAGTGATTTTTACTCTAAAGGCGTCCATACATGTGGCGTTATGCTTTAAAGTGATGATTTGAGCATGAGTAATAATATAGAGTTGGATGATCTTGCTAGTTTAGTTTCAAGATTACAATGAATGATTTATCATTACGTATGAAAAAAGTCCTACCACGGAATCGTTGCATGAAAACAAGACATCGAAGTCGAAAAAGTAGAAGCATGACACCTAGATTGCGTTAAAGGCAAGATAAGTTTTGAAACAACAATGGGGCCGGGCTTGGCAGCGCATTGTGTGGTGTGTGTGTGAAAACGATTTCAAAAAAATCCAATGAGAACCCGGACCGGCGGAATCATTGTGGGGATACTCGGGAACCCAGAATGGTGGAACCGAGGGATGAATTGTGGTTTGGTTATCCGTGGAAAGGAGCCAACACGATTGTTTTAATGATTTTTGAAAAACCAAATGGGAACCCGGACTGGTGGAACCATTGTGGGATAATCGGGAGACTGGAATGGCGGAACCAAAGTTGTGTGTGTTAAAAACATTTTTTTTTGAATGTTGATTTGGTAAATGAAAGGTGAAACCAGTGACACGGTCTACGAAATGACGCATATGAGAAACTTAAAAATCATGAACACTAACGATAGTTGAATAGTGAATGTGGATGTGTCATTGTTAACTGTTTTGTTAGTTATACATGTGCTATGGGGAAATCATTAATATTATGATCCAATGTGTGTAAGTTAAAGAGTTAGTGGGTATGGATTATTCTATTGAGCTCCTGTAACTCATGGTGTTACCTTTTGGTAACCCTGACATATTATATTGGGGGTGACGCTGGTATAATGTGTCAGACTTTGTAGATGAACAGGGTGAGCTGTACACCTTAGAGGCTTTCGGAGCCGAGGAGTTGGGTAGGATGGAAGAGCAGGCGGAGCAGTAGATAGGAACCCTAGTTCCCCCTCCTTTTGTTGAATAAAAGTATTATTGTGAGAGTTATGATGTAATAATGAGCCAGACTCTATTTAGTTTTCAATAAAATTGTCTATTTAACATTCCCAAAATTAGGGGCATTACAAAGCACGTACTTACAATCAAGAAACCATTAACAATATGAAGGATGTCCGCCACAATGACACCCACCCCCGATGCTCCTCTAATTGCCTTTTGTGGGCAGTGTGCCCGAAAAAAGAAAGGCAGATCGATGAGCGTGCGCTTTTCTGGCAGACGAATGCTCAATTCAGAGTCGCCACTTGGTTTTGAAGGTCCGACACCCAAGGAATCGAACTTGAAACGCTTGCTGCGCTGTTTTGGTTTGAAAAAGGTGAAGGCACTAGTCCGTCATAACCATATCTAGGTTCGGGAGCCAGGTTACTAGAGGGGAAGGGTTTTAAGGCACCCCTCTCGCCCAATCCGGAGATCGGTCTCTACTTAGGCATTTGCGAAAATATTTACAATTCTGTTTGATTAATCAATTCTTTAGCCATTTAGGGCGGGAAAACAGTTAATGGGGGATTAAGACTATAATAATTTGCAAGATGTGAATGATAGCATGGATGAGCAGTTAGTATAGGATGAGAACAGACTGCTGTGGGAGTTTAAACAAACTGGGAGGCCCCTGTTTTGGAGTGACGTGCACAGGAAGAAACCAGCATGCACTAAACAAGTCACTACATGCTGTTCACTCTTGCGTGCGCAACTCCAATACACGCACGCGCCAGTGAGCTCAAAACCACAATTCTTATTCTCAAACCCTCTGGGCTCTGGAAGGACTAGTGCACACCTAGGATAAACCAAGCAGTTTATAGGCACCATAATATAGAGTTCTAAGCAGTTAAAAGGATGAAAAGCCTTACAAATTAACAAAACACCCCATAAACAGTGTGGGGACAAAATAATGGCCTAAAGCCAAACTACCCGTGCAAGGCCACTCACTGGTCAGAGCCAATCTGTCGTGCGAGGGTGCGCCCTGGTGCGCGATGGTTTGAGCCTTTTAACTAGTGTGTGGTTTACATATTTTTGGGTTCTGGGACAAGTCCAGAATGATCTCAGGGGTATTCCAAGACAGCAGAAATACAAATTAACTACAAAGCTAACAGTTTTTTTACTTAAGGAAAGTAGTAAACTAGTTTTTTACATGCTTGCAGAGTGATCTATAGGTAAATAAACACACAAAACACCAAGAAACCAATCCCCACGCGGTCCATCGCGCGATGAAGTGATAGTGTCACACACGTATATGGGACCGTCGCGCGCTGGTTCTTGCCTCTACGGTTTTTGAAACCTTGCTAGCTTTAGAACCAGGACTAGTATTGATTACTAGCCTTGGTTCTGCTAGCCCCCCTCAGGGATCAGAACAGAGAGCAGAACAAAGGTAAGCTATACCTTTGGTTTTTGGGTTTGAAATGAATTTGAACTTTGAGGTTTGATTGAGGTGTTTGAAAAGGTTAAAGTGGAAGAACAAGCTTTGTTCTTGAATGATTGAAGTGTGAAAATGCAGGATTGAGTGTAATCCTTCTTTGGACTTGAAATTTGGTAACCCGAGGTGTAACCCTTTGAAATTCTTGAACCCTTTGAAAGAGAAACAAATGGGGATATATATAGGAGAAAAAGGAGGTAAAACTGGTTGGTGCAAAGAGAGGAGCTCAGCCAGTCCACGAGGCTGGCTGAGGTTTGCTTGGTGGCTAAGCTTCCCAGCTGATAAAGGTGATTGGGACATCTTGGACCATCGTGCGATGGAGTCAGTTTGGCGTGCGATGGTGCGACCTGGCGCGCAATGGTGAACGGTCAAGCTTTGACTGTTGACCACCACCTGGCAGTTTGACCGTTGCGCGAGGGAGTCAGTCCATCGTGCGATGGTGCACCCCTGCGCGGGATGGTTGCGCCTTGGCGCGCGTGTACCACGTACTCACACATTGGTCAACGGTCAAGCTTTGACCATTGACCAACTCTTGTCAAGTTGATCTATGCACGCAGGCTTCAAATCAGCTCGCGTTAGTACGGTTTTTGGCTCTTTTGAAGTGGCTTAGGCTAGGTTAGGTTTAAGGGCTCTGCAAACACTCAAAACTCAAATATGCTATCATTCTCGGGGTGTTCTTAATACATTTCATCATCGAGGAATCAAAAATCGAAAGTAAACTAATCTGGAAATCCAGATTGGGGTGTCTACAGTAGCCCCTCTTTGATGGCACTTGAAACACCATCGACTTGGTACAAGTAACGTCAAAGATTTCTAGACAACCCTCAAGGCAATCCAAAGCAAAGCATACTAGCAAAGTAGATTTATAAACTTAAGGAACCTGATTGGTGGAATGGACGGGCGGTCCATTGCCAGGGAGGGAAGTAGAAATAGATGAGTGAATCGCCCTTGTTGATCGAATTTGGACAGGACAGGCTGTCGCTGCAAATTTGGATGGGACAGGCCATCGCTGCTGGGGATTAAGCTATCCTCGGCACGAAGCATTCCAACAAACACGAGTAGGTTGTGTCAGGCAAGTTGAATTCCATCTATTGGGAATCTGAGCCAATCTCCTTATCAAAGACCATCGAGGCAGAGCAATAAGGTTGCTGGAAGATGCACGTGAAGCTAGACTAAAGTAGAGGTAGTTGTTTAGGGCAGGCCGAGGCGAACTCTCTGGGGAATAACTAGTTACGGATGAATGGAACATCGAACGATATTCTGATCGTTGTTGGGGCCTAAAAGGACAAATTTTGATCGTCGTTGATGAAGTGGACGTGGACGATATTCTGATCGCCGTTGAAGTTGTGAACACAAACGATATTCTGATCGTCGTTGACAGATTGAAAGGACGATATGGCTGACCGTCGTTGATGATATGACTGACCATCGGGAATAATTGAGACGGACGATATGTCTGACCGTCATTGACGATACGGCTTACCATCGTTGAATAATTGAAACGAACGATATGGTTGACCGTCGTTGATGATACGGCTGACCATCGTTGAATGATTGAAACGGACGATATGGCTGACTATCGTTGATGATACGACTGACCATCATTGAATGATTGAAATGGACGATATGGCTGACCGTCGTTGATGATATGGCTGACCATCGTTGAATGATTGAAACAGATGATATGGCTGACCGTCATTGATGATACGGCTGACCATCGTTGAATGATTGAAACAGACGATATGGCTGACCGTCGGGAGTGACTAAGTCGAACGATATGGTTGACCGTCGTTGATGATATGGCTGACCATCGTTGAATGATTGAAAAGGACAGTATGGCTGACCGTTGTTGATGATACGACTGACCATCGGGAATGACTGAGTCGGACGATATGGCTGACCGTCGTTGATGATACGGCTGACCGTCGTTGAATGATTGAAACGGACGATATGGCTAACCGTTGTTGATGATACAGCTGACCATCATTCAATGATTGAAACGAACGATATGGCTCACCATCGTTGATTTGGAGATGGGAAGATCAGTGTGCAGAATGATCAAACCATTGAGAAATCGGACAGGACCGGCTATCGTTGATTTGGATGGGCAGATCATCAGTCTAAATGATCGAGGCGTTGAGAAATTGGATAGTACCGGCTGTCGTTGATTTGGACAAGCGGATCATTCTTCAGGATGAACATGCCATTGTGGATTGGGTAGAATTTTGATCCCCCAAAGTGCATTCTAAGTACCAGCAAAGTAGGACAACGAGGCTGTGTGCTTGATGATTACCATGGCAAACGAAATAAGGATAGTGGCATGTGGCATTCCCCCCATACTTGCATTATCCCACAGAAGCGATTCCGGCATAGAATTTTCCTGCTTTAAACATTTGATATACACAATATGCAAAGATGTATACTAACAAAATAAACAAATTGAAAATGCAGACCCTAGCTAAGGGCGGCTCCTAGGAGGGCAACGATGCTTAAGGACTACCACTGAGCCCCAGTATTTTACTATCTTTTGCCTCGGAGATGCGCACCTAGACAAAGAGACATTGAGTGGGCCGGCGTGCCCAATTGATATAGTAACGGCATTGGGTCTGTTCGCTCTTTCTTTGATGCTTGGGCAAACGTGCCCCAGAGATATGCCTTGCTTGGCCTTGGGCTGATGTGTGTTTGCTGTCCATGAGATTCCACAACTTGTGGGTTACAGATACTAGGGTAGCAATGTAAAAATTGCATTTTCCAGTTTGTTGACATGTAAACCATCCGCTAATATCTAATTTGCATTGACAAACGAACTGAGTCGACACAAACACACATATATGTACAGACTCGCCTAGCTCAAACAAAAAGAAAAAAGAGCCCCGGATACGACACGGAATCTTAGACACATGGAAAACAATGAAATTTTGGGCATTCACATGCCAAAACTCACTATATCCCCTTAACAAGTGAAACTGATGCTTTCATAAGGTCAAATAGCTGTATAATGACCTGTACGAACTGACAAAACTGGGAAAAGCATCCCAAAACGACAATGGATTGAATGAACTGGAAAAATGTCACAAAATGGACATATAGACACAAGATGACTCGTATAGGCCCGGGCTAAAACCGACACCCCCGTGCAATTACATTCGGTCCATATGACCTACATGGCATGACAAAACTTGGCAAAAGCCCCTTGAACAGGACTCGAAGGCAGTAGCTGACTGCCATTGTTTGTTGCTCGAATTGAAGCAGCGTGCGCAGGTTTGAGACCAACGCGCATCATATTGAACGAGTGAGCATGAGTAACGAACTAGCGCGTGTGACTAAAAAGCTGCTGCAGCTGCTCAAACTAGACTTCGCTGGACTTAGAATAAACTGTGAGCTGTTAGGTCTCGCCAGCATTTCATTCTATTTTTGATGCTTAAGATCTTTTAAAGCTTTTACTCAGCTTTGAAATTGAAGTAGTAGTTTGCAATAAAATTGAAAGACAAAAGGTTTTTCCCTTTCTGCACAAATGAAGCTTGTTTTGTTTTTGACCCTTCTCGACCCTTAGTGTGCACCAAAAATGTCAACCATGGACCATGTTGATAGAATATGACCGAGTCTCGAAGAGAGATTGCCTACGTATCCCACATTCTGGGGAATCAGGTCAAAATGTAGTTCAGGCTAAGATTCACTCGTGTGTTTTACCTCTCCTTTTATGCTCTAACTTTTGCCTAGAACCGCCTTCTTAGGTCTTCAGTCTAACGAGCTTTCAAATGTTGCCTATGTACTTTTGCCTAGACCGCCTTCATAGGTTCTCGGTCTAGCAGGCTTGCTCTAACTTTTGCTTAGAACTGCCCACCCTTGGGGTTTTTAGCCCAACGAGCTTCTCTCAGGGAAAAGACTTTTGAATTGATCCATGCTGACCAATGTATTGAATTTATTGCTATCAAGGTAGATGATCTTTGGTCACAGCCCTAAATAAAATGGCTTTCGATAGTATAGGGTCCAGAGTTCTTCAGTTGACATGTCCCGCTCTAGGCCACTTTTGAACTTTCTAACTTGTGCTTGGCGGAACGCTGTTCCTGCAAGCTTGAACATGGTATGAGGCGCTGAACCTTCTAAGTTTTGCTTTACATGGTTTGGCATTCAGTAGTAAAGGGATTTGATGTTCCTTTATCTCGGGATCAATGCCGGGCGTGTCTTTGTGAGACCATGCCAAGACGTCGATGAACTCTTTGAGCCTGTCTGATCAGGTACAATGCTCCTTTAGGATAGCGTTGAACCAATTTTGAACCATTTGGAGGTCTACCTCATCTTTCAAGTTTATTTGAAAACTACTATTTCAATTAATAGGCTGAACATGCCTTTCGTCTTCCCTTTCGGCGAGGGAACACATTTCCTTGGAGATGATCTCATTGAAATCTATCCCTTCATCGTCAAGGTCGACACAGTTTATTCAAAAGTCAGCGAAGTATTTAGGAGCAAGATAATGCATATCATAAGAAAGCCCTTTGGGGTTGCCAAGTATAACTTGAATATAAGCTACGACATGGAAAGCCAAGAGGCACAACTTCCAACTCAGAGCTAGACTTAGACAACTTGACAGACACTGTGTCAGACTCAGACTCAAAAGTGTCAATGCAAACTAGACGCGGTTTGAAAATGCAATTTTTAAAGTTACCCTTGACTTCCTCACAGAGAGGCGGAATCTAGAGGATATCAGGCCCAAGCAACAGCACTTCGACTTCCTCAGCTTTTTCGACCAAACCTACTCGGTGCTCTCATGAACAATGGACCTCAGCCCGTCAGTCCGTTCCTTTGGAAGCTCCTCATTACTGTCGATCCAGGTGTCGGCAGTGATGACCTCAATTGCCCGACATACTGCCATCATGTTAATCTCTGGTTCAAACGGGATGGATATGATTGGTTTGGGTTGACTTTTTGGGATGATATTGTGGCTAAGGTTGAACATGGTGGAGCTTGAGTTGATTTGAGTGGAGATGATGGATATCTGACCAACCAGAGGGTCAGAGTTGTGTTGAGGCAAGGAGTTAGAGATGACATTGGGCTTTGGTGAAACTTGAACCGTGCCATTGTCAATGAGATCTTGAATCTCATGTCGCAAGCGAAAACAAGCATTGGTGAGATGGCCAGGCATTTGGTGGAAAGCACAATAGGCGTTAGGGTTGCAGCCAACAGATAGGACTTTTGGTAAGGTAGTTGGGGTCAAAGGTTTGAAATGCCCTGACTTGACAAGTTTTTCCATCACTGCGGATAGAGGTGCCTCAAAGACAAAGAAACTCCGAGGTTGGTTTTGGTGGGTTTTGCGACTAGGACGAAGGTCACCGGAACTTTTGCTTGATTTACAACTGCATTGTGTTACACCATCGAAAGAATGTATTCTTTTGCCTTTGTGGTTGATTTCATCACCGTGGATGTCTCCTTTTTCAGCATTGGCTTTGAAAAAGGATCCAGCATCCTCTTTCGGGTGAGTTCCAACCTCATGAAATTCAGCCAGGTTTTTGAACACACCTCTTGATTCCAACCGCTGGAGGGTGGTAGGCTTGAGAAGATTCTTTGTCTAGTCCCATATCCAATTGCGGGGCTATGGCGGTAAATAGGTTAACCAGCCCCAGGACGAGAGTCATCTGCCTATCCATTTTGTGAACCATTTCTTGTAACGCCCCTGAATTTTGGTCAATAAAAATTTCGTTAAAATTTTGAATTTTATTTGAATTACTTATTTTCTCTTGTGTGGCTATATGATTTCTTGTTTATTTTCGTCGTAGTTGGATTTTAGTCATTTTGTTAACTCTTGACTAAAAACCCTACTTGACCAATTTAGTTAGTTTCTAACCAACTAGTTGGAGGAACCGAGCAACTAACTCACCTAGTTACTAGATGAACCTTTTGGACATTTTGAAACTTTTGAACCTTTTACCTTTACCCATTGGTCCATAATGGTTAGGGTAATTTGTGTCCATTGGACAATAAACTTTTTATTATATTTGACTAAAAAGTACATGTAGTCTTTTCAAAATTTTATTTTAATAAAAGGTACTTGTACTCTTTTGTCCATTGGTTATTAACTGCAAAGGGGATTATTATCCATTGGGTAATAACCGTTAGGGAAGTTAGTAACCCTTGGGTAATAGAGTTTTTTGACCAAATAAAGTACCGATGTGACTAGGGAACCTTCCAATAAAGTTAATTTGACTAGTCAACCTTTTCAACCCTAGAAATTACTTATTTATTTTCTTTTATTAATTTGGTTTTATTCTTTGTCCTTTGGACAATAAAAGTTAGGGAAACTATTATCCATTGGATAATAGAAACCCAATTCTTTATATTAAAAAGGTTTAATGAAAGATTTGAGCAAAGTACTATTATAGACTTTTATAAAGTTACTTTAAAGTACTTTTTGATTATTTTATTATAAAAAGTTTCCTAGTTATTATTGTCCATTGGATAATAAAAATTAGGGTATTTTATTATCCATTGGGTAATAGTTTGGTCTTTCAACCAAGTACATGGGCTTATTAAACTAGTAATTTTTCCTAATTACCCATGTGATGAAGTACCAATATTTTATTTTGAAAGTACTTATTAGCCTTAGTAACCTTTAAAGCCTAAGATTTTCCTAAGTACTCCTATATTATTTTATATTGGAATTTTGTACCCAATTAGATTAAATTATTGGGGAGTTGATCTTCCTAGAGTACTTTGTACACTAGTTTATTTATTTAAATCAACATGTGCCTTATTGTATTTCTTTAATAGGATTTTGAATTTGGAAAATCTTGTACTTTCTTATTCTTTCTTGTCTATATATATATATATATATATATATGTGTGTGTGTGTGTGTGTGTGTGTGTACTAGAGAGAGAGAGAGAGAGGAAGGAGGAAGGAGGAAAGAGAGAAGGGATTTGGTTATACCATGCTTGATCTTTCATTGACCTTTCAAATCCTTGGGTAATACTCTTCCTAGCCTAAACTTAACTCCCCATTGTACTTCTAGGATTGTTTAGTACCCAAATCTTGTACCATTGTCTCCTTTCTTCCAAACAAATCCTCCAAAGATCAAATCCAAGGACTAATCTAGCCTTGCAAGCTACCTAAATAGGCCTAAGTCTATTTTTGCCTAATGACAACCTATGATGGACCATTATGACACAATCCTAGCCTTTATTTGCCTAAGACTTTGACTACAAGCTAGACCTAGATTATAATTATCTAGATTCACCTAAAAAGCCTAAGATTTTACTTGATTTTATAGCCTTACACCTAAGATTTGGATTTGACAAGGCATGGCTTGACATGTGAGGTGATTTGATGACTTAATGGAGCAAATCCATGGGAGATATAGAGAGAGAGAGGGCCGGCCATAGAGAGAGAGAAAGAGCCAAGATTTTTGCCTATAAATAGCACCCCATGTTTCTCATTCAACACACACCTTCCAACCTAGCAACTTCTCTCTCTAGAATTTCTTTGTTCTTTCTTTGTTCTTCATGTTCTTGAGTTCTTCAAGAAACTCATCCTAAGCCGCCACTAAACCGCCACCTGACCACCCTTCGATCCATAAAGTAGTGTAGTGTTAGTCAAGTAGAAGTTTTGAGAGAAACCTTTCTCTTTCGAAGCTACCGGAGACCACCGTAGGAAGTTACTCCGTCCGACCGCCGATTACCGTCCGTAAGCCGTTACTACCGCCTAGAAGAACGGTAAGGAAACCCTTACTTACGTCCTATTTACTTACTTATTCAAGTATAACGTTGTTGTTTTGAATTGCTAAGAAAGAACGGTAGTGCATCCTTACTTATTTATCTCGAAGTATTTGTATTTTTGATATTTAAGATGGTTATGAGTATGCATATATGAATTGCTTGTATTACTTGTGGTGTGATAAAGCATAAGTGATTTCACTCCAAAGACGTCCGTACATGTGGCGTTGTGCTTTGAATAAGCATAAGTGATACACTCCAAAGGCATCCGTACATGTGGCGTTATGCTATAAGTGATGATTGAGCGTGATAAGTAATATAGAATTGGACGATCTTGTTAGAATAATTCATGTTTATTCTTGTCCTACCGTGGAGTCTTTGCGTGTACGAGATACGAGAATCGAGAAAGTAGAAACATGACACCTAGGGTGTGGTTAATGAAAGAAAATGTTTATCGAGAAAGAAAATATTTTGAAACTACATAATGACCAATTTTTGGGTGACATTATGTGAGTTGTATGTGTATGTTAAAGAAACATTTGAAAAGGGTGAAAAGTTTTGGAATCCGCAATGTGGCTGGACTTGCCCATTGTGTGAGGTGTGTGTGTGTTCCAATGGGAATCCGAGAAAAATGGAACCATTGTGAGGTTGTGTGTGTGCCAATGGGAACCCGGCGCGGCGGAACCATTGTGAGGATACTTGGGAGGCCGGCGCGGCGGAACTGAGGTTGGGTGTGTAGCTTGGTTATCTGCGGTACGGAGCCAATGCAATTGTGTGCCAATGGGAACCCGGCGCAGCGGAACCATTGTGAGGATACTCGGGAACCCGGCGCGGCGGAACCGAGGTTGGGTGTGTAGCTTGGTTATCCGCGGTACGGAGCCAATGCAAATGTGTGCTAATGGAAACTCGGCGCGGCGGAACCATTGTGAGGATACTCGGGAACCCGGCACGGCGGAATCGAGGTTGGGTGTGTAGCTTGGTTATCCGCGGTACAGAGCCAATACAATTGTGTGCCAATGGGAACCCAGCGCGGCGGAACCATTGTGAGGATATTCGGGAGCCCGGCGCGGCGGAACAGAGGTTGGGTGTGTAGCTTTGTTATCCGCGGTACGGAGCCAATGCAAACGATTTTTGAAAAGGTTGGGTGTGTAGCTTGGTTATCCGCGGTATGGAGCCAATGCAAATGATTTTGAATGCGAATGATTTTTGAAAGGTTGGGTGTGTTAAAATGAGTTTTCGAAAAGGGTGATACATTTATGAAATGTGAAAATGTTGACACGGTCTACGATGAGTCGCGTAGGAGAAACAAAGAGAACCTTGGACACCAACGATAGTTGATTAACGAATGTGGATGTGTCATTGTTAACTGTGTATATACGTATCATGTGGAAATCGATGTCTTATTATTTGTAAGTCATGGGTTGTTGGGTAAGGATTTTCCTATTGAGCGTTGTAGCTCACGGTGTTGCCTTTTGGTGATCCTGGCATATTATATTGGTGGTGACGCCGGTATAATGTGTCAGACCTTGTAGTTGTTCAAGATGAACAGTTCACCATGGAAGCCTTGGAGCTGAAGAGCTGGCTAGGATGGAGGAGCAAGAGGAGCTGTAGTTAGGAACCCTAGAACCCCCTTCATTTGTGTAAATATTGAACTCTTGTTGAGAGTTTGTTGTAATAAGAGCCAGACTCTATTTTGAGGTTTTCAATGAAATTGTCTTTTTAAGGTACCCAAAATTCGGGGCGTTACATTTCTTCTACAGCCTTTTTCAACTCAGCCAGCTCAATTTGTGCCGCCATTTCGGATTCGAAAGTGACAGTGAAATATCCCCGGCACACGTTCCCGAGTAGGTTTGACTCTTCCCTTTAGTGAGATGGCCTAGAGCTTTGGACAACAAAGTAAACGAGAACTTAGTGCGGTTCCTGCAACAATTAGAATGTAATGCACATGTTGCCATCGTCGGTGTCCTCCTAGACTCTACAACAACTAAAGACGAGTCTGTCTCATAATGTTCGAATGCTACCAGAATCCTCGAAAATCTTTTCGAGGTGTATCCTTTGAATAGATCGACTGATCCTAAGAGATGTCAAAAACAAACTAAGCCTTTGTCTATTCCGTTCTTGAAATTTCCACTTGGAATTCGAAACAACTCGGTATTGATGACATGGCATCTTAACTTTGAACGCCGCGGTGTATAGTGACTTCGCACTTCAACCTGGGTAGTGGCAGTGACACGACATCCATACTTTGTGGTTTCTTATTTTCGGTTGAAACTTCAATCATGCATGAGCCAAGGACTTAAAAAGGTTTGACTTCTAAAAGTCTCATTGATCTAAGGACTTTGAAAATTAGCAACGTGCACCATCAAGATGCACGACTCTTCATCGGACCATGGTAGTGTCCTAATAAGCATAAGACAGACTCGAAAGAGAGACAACCTAGAGGCCGCCTTAAACATGCTCCTATGCAAAACGGTATGTATGTACAGCACATGCGATAGGATAAGCAGTAACACGTAGACAGAATATGGGGGTTAGATGTAAATAGATCTTACCTTGTAGGTACCTGTCTTAGTTTGAAGAGTGCTAGTACTTTGTATATGCAAAGGCTGGTTTTGGCTTGTAATAGGTTCCTCGGACTAGAGCCAAGATATACCTGCTGCTGCCAGTGTAACCGCAGAGCAACAGTCAAATGGTAGAATGACTCATCATCGTCGAAGGTTGTTGGTCATTTGGGGTCCCCGAGCTCCGGTAAACCGTGCCAGATTGCCAAAACGATCCAATGAGGCTTATCCCATATCGATGCACATGAAAAATGCCAAAGAGTTTGATTAATGGAATAGAATCGCAAATTCGCAAATGCCGTTTTCAATTTTGGCTCTCTTTATTAACCAATACTTAGAAGAAACTACACAAGAGAACAATCGGAAAAGCCCCAGTCAGGATGGCCGGACATGAGGTCTTGTTAAATCACCAATCCTTTCTTTAGCAGTGCGAAGCTCACTATTTTGACAGACTTTTGTGGGATTGTTCTCAAGTGTATTAAAATCTAAGTATAGACTAATATTGATTCGATCCCCAGCAGAGTTGCCACTGTGGGCAGCGTGCTCGGAAAAAGAAGGGTGGATCGATGAGCGCACGCTTTTTTGGCAAATGAATGCTCAATTCAGAGTTGCCACTTGGGTTTGAAGGTCCGACACCCAAGGAACTGAACTTGAAACGCTCGCTGCGCTGTTTTGGTTTGAAAAAGATAAAGGCACCAGTCCGTCATAACCATATCTGGGTTCGGGAGCCAGGTTACGAAAGGGGAAGGGTTTTAAGGCACCCCTCTCGCCCAATCCGGAGATCGGTATCTACTTAGGCATTTGCGAGAATATTTACGATTCTGTTTGATTAATCAATTCTTCTGCCATTTAGGGCGGGAAAACACTTAATCGGGGATTAAGACTGTAACAATTTGCAAGATGTGAATGATAGCATGGATGAACAATTAGTATAGGATGAGAACATACTGCTACGGGAGTTTAAACAAACTGGGAGGCCCCTGTTTTGGAGTGACATGCGTAGGAAGAAACCAGCATGCACTGAACAAGTCACTACATGCTGTTCACTCCTACGCGCGCAACTCCAATACACGCACGCGCCAGTGAGCTCAAACCCACAACTCTTATTCTCAAACCCTCTGGGCTCTGGAAGGATCAGTGCACACCCAGGACAAACCAAGCAGTTTATAAGCACATAATATATAGTTTTAAGCAGTTAAAAGGCTGAAAAGCCCTACAAATTAACAAAACACCCCATACACAGTGTGGGGACAAAATAATGGCCTAAAGCCAAACTACCCGTGCAAGACCACTCACTGGTTGGAGGCAGTCTGGCGCGCGAGGGTGTGCCCTAGCGCGCGATGGTCTGAGCCTTTTAACCAGTGTGTGGTTTACATATTTTTGAGTTCTGGGACAGGTCTAGAATGATCTCAGGGGTACTCCAAGACAGCATAAATGCAAATTAACTACAAAACTAACCGTTTTTTTACTTAAGGAAAGTAGTAAACTAGTTTTTTAGATACTTGCAGAGTGATCTATACGTAAATAAATACACAAAACAGCAAGAAACCAATCCCCACGCGGTCCATCACGCGATGAAGTGATAGTGTCGCGCGCGTATATTGGACCGTTGCGCACTGGTTCTTGCCTCTTCGTTTTTTGAAACATTGCCAGCTTTAGAACCAGGACTAGTATTGATTATTAGCCTTGGTTCTGCCAGCCCCCCTCAAGGATCAGAACAGAGAGCAAAACAAAGATAAGCTATACCTTTGGTTTTTGGGTTTGAAATGAATTTGAACTTTGAGATTTGATTGAGGTGTTTGAAAAGGTTAAAGTGGAAGAACAAGCTTTGTTCTTGGATGATTGAAGTGTGAAAATGAAGGATTAAGAGTAATCCTTCTTTGGACTTGAAATTTGGTAACCCAAGGTGTAACCCTTTGAAATTCTTGAACCCTTTGAAAGAGAAACAAAGGGGGACATATATAGGAGAAGAAGGAGGTAAAACTGGTTGGTGTAAGGAGAGGAGCTCAGCCAGTCCATGAGGCTGGCTGAGGTTTGCTTGGTGGCTAAGCTTCCCAGCTGATAAAGGTGATGGGGATATCTTGGACCATCGCGCGATGGAGTCAGTCTGGCGCGCGATGGTACGTCCTGGCGCGCGATGGTCAACGGTCAAGCTTTGACGGTTGATCACCACCTGGCAGTTTGACCGTCGCTCGCGGGAGTCAATCCGTCGCGCGATGGTGCGCCCTGGCACGTGTGTACCACCTACTCACGCGTTGGTCAACGGTCAAGCTTTGACCATTGACCAACTCTTGTCAAGTTGATCTACTCGTGCAGGCTTCAAATCAGCTCGCGTCAGTAGGGTTTTTGGCTCTTTTGAAGTGGCTTAGGCTAGGTTAGGTTCAAGGGGTTTGCAAACACTCAAAGCTCAAACATGCTATCATTCCCGGGGTGTTCTTGATCCATTTCATCATAGGAGAATCAAAAACCAAAAGTAAACTAATCTGGAAGCCCAGATTGGGGTGTCTACACCTTTGAATCAACCGAATCAATTGGTGTGAATTCTGTCTTTTTAGAGAATGTGAATTCTGTCTTTTAGATGATTGTGAATTCTGCATTTGGGGGTGTGAATTAGTTATTTGGGAGTGTAAATGACTTTTTTTATTGTGTGTAAACTTTCATATTCTGATTTGGCTTTAAAAGTAGAATAGTTACTTATTTTTTATTTTTTTCAATTTGTTTTGCATTTGTTAGTTTTACGTCAATTTTTTGTGACTTATTGATTCATTTCGGATAGAGGAATCGAAAAGTAAAGAAATATGATCAAAACTTATAATTTTTTGAATAAAGACAAGAATAAGTAAAAGAAAAAGTTGTCTTATTGATTTATTTTTGAATAAAAACAAAAAAGTAAGTCACTTGACTTATTAATCCAAACCTATCCTCATTATGAAACTTGTTTGAAAGATCTCATCGAGTAGATTTCAAAATAAATATATATTTTTTCAAAATCTGCTACGTATTAAAAAAATTACTTTTTTTTTAGTTTTAAATATATGTGCGTGCACAAGTTGAGTTCTATAAAGGTTGAGAGAGAAAGAAAAGCTAGTGATTAGAAGATATTATTTGGTGGTTTGAAAATATTGTTCCAACTATTCATCAATAGCCACATGTCAATTGTCTATAAAATACTAACAAAAATAATGTGTCCCACAATATTAACTAATCATATATGAATTGGACACCACAATGTGATGTTCCTTCGACATTGACTAATGATTCCTAATGTTAAACTCATGGGCGCGTGTAGATATTAGAAAAAGGACCTAGAAAGAAGTGAATAGTTTGGAAGAGGGTTTGGACAGATAGGAGTTAACAAAGTAGGGCCGGCTTGAAAAAACCCCAAAAATAAACCTTTAAGGCATAAGCACCGTGCTTAGCGAATGAACCAACTCAATTATAGCAAAAAACATGTATTGTAGCAAAATAGTGTAGTCATCATAAACCCAAGATATCAGATTGTACTTAAAACAAGACTCCAACAACCTCCCATCAATCATAATAGATTAATAGGTGCTACAAAGTATTTATATGATATGCGGCCTAAGTGATTCATTCGGCACCTGGGGCCCTACTCATTGTGTTTCATTGGGCACCTCAGGCCCTACTGTTAAGATTCATTGGGCACATCGGGCCTCCATCATCCGCACGTCTAGCGGACATTGACACCTTAGGCCGGAATCTCTGTGTGTCTGGCGAATGTAGGCACCTCAAGCCCACGTCCACACACAAAAGCCATCTGTAGGCATGTAAAATTTTCAGCCAATCGCAAGTTGCCACATGTTGCGAGACCTGATAAATAGGGCACAATAAATGGCCAATCAAATGTTGCCATGTGTATTTAGGTCAAAAGTTAAAATGATGCGAATGGACCAATTAAATGGTGCCATGTGTCGAAGTGATACAGTTATTATTTTTATTAAGCTCGGCCAATCAAGTTAAGCCACTTGGTAAAATAATAATTGTGTTTGTCTTCCCAAATAATTGTCTTTCTTAAAATAAAAGAAAGAAGGATAATTATCAAATTTTAATTATTTCTTTTACATTAAATAAAGAATATTTAAAGAGAGATAAATATGAAGGAAGTAGAGATTGGTCATGACTCTCTATCCTACGTCTCTATAAATAGAGTTGCCCCTTCTCATATTTGATCCATCTAGACATTCAAGCATACAAGCTCCAGAGCTCTGAAGTTCAAAGCCCTCAAGCCCTTCGGAATTCTTCGAGTCTGCATCCAACAAGAAGGTTCTTCGAATCGAAGCCTCAAAGCCTCGAAGAACATTCAACCCAAATCATCATCTTCTTCACAAATCTTGGAGAAGATTCCGCCGTTTGATTCGGGATCAAGCATCAAGCCCTCGTTTCAACAACCGAAGAGAAGAATCAGAAGACTTTATTTTCTTTGATTAAGAAAATAGATCAGAGATTGTAAACCCTAATTTTCTCAATCAATAAAATTGATTTTTGTTCAACATTTTTCCGTCTTTTTCGTAGACTCGAAATTTGTGTTCAACACCATCTATTAGATAATGCTATGTGCCCCAATTTGCAGTTCCATGTCAGTCGATAATAGACATTTCCATCAACAATAGACCAACAACAATTCAATCCATCAATAACCCAGAAGAACTATCACAATAAGCTTAAATTTTCTTTATTACTTGAGATGATACACTCACCTTTGACGTGATGGGTCGATGATCACAAGACTATTTGAAGATGAAATTGCACTATTTTCTTGTCCCTTCCAAGCCTAGCACATAAATCCGCTCATATGAGTATGAAATGAGATACTCATAAAAATAAATAACCTATTGTAGCTACTTTGTCTTTACTCTCCTCTCAACCAATTCCGACAATGAAACACTAATTTCAACCAAATATATAGCAATTGATTTTAAATTTCAACAATATAAACTCGTATCCCATCACTTACGATCATATTCTATGCAAATCAAATAAGTTCTTTGCACTAGAATGACCATCTATGCACTAAAATCAGTAATTCCAGCACTTACACCATCATTTCCTGCTTCAAAGCTTCAGTTTCAGCAATTATACAATTAGTTCTCAGTCTATAAAAACTAATTTACGGACCTAAATTACATTTTCCAGCGCTTAATTCACATGTTCAACATGTATCAGCACTTAACAATCAATTACAACAACCATAGAGGTTATTTTCATCATTAAAACTGCATTCAGCACTGTACATGATTTACATCACTAGAACTTCAATTCTAGTATCAAGAGAGGATATATCAACTTGTACAAAACTAATTCAGGCACATAATTAAAGAGTTAACCCAGGTATTGAAAACCAACTCATTATTTGATTTTAGGATACCCAAATCCACTTTACTCAAAACCCCAAAACAACCCAATTCAAGAACACGTGATCTTTACAGTCAACTATGCCAAAATAAATTAAGAATTGCTGACAGTACAGTTTTATTTCAAGGATGTTCAATCATTTTTCCTTCCTTTTCCCCTCTCTTCTCTCTCCCATGTGTCTCTCTCCCTCTTTCTTGACGGCTACAAACCCTCCCCCTTTCTCTCTTCACCCATATATATCAGCTCATGTGAAGTTTTTGTTTTTGCAACCAACCCCTTGACTTTAGGAAAATTCCCTTGAACTCCACATGAAATACAATTACTCCTACTTTAGAAACCATTTTTTTAAGAACCCGATCTCGAGTCCAACATTCATGATAAAATAGAAATTCCCAAGCATTTATGATAAATTTAACGTGATTCATGGTAAATTCAGAAATCAATCAAACCAGCATTCGAGATATATTGAATCAAACTAGGATTTATAGTAAATAAGTCTGTAATTCATGATTAATTTCAAATTGAATTAAATGGTCAAATCATGATTCATCATAAGTTTACCCAACATTCATTCATTCATGATAAATTTATCAAGAACCTAATAAAAAACTGTAAACATCCAATGTATTTGTCAGCCAATATTTATGGTACCAGAAGACTATTGAACAACCATTTGGCAAAACAAACTGAACCACATGGTTAGACTAATGGTTAGCAGGTTAGTGGTATCTCACCAGGGGTTGGTTAGTCGTTACAAGTACATTGCCTATACAACTCACTAGTGGTATCTCTATAGGGGATTGTCTTTAATTCGCTGGATGGTTGCCAGTCCTGTGTCGTCAGCAATCCATCGTGAACAATCACGTGCCGCATTTGACATTCTGAGATTGCTTTGCTTGTTGGAAGAGTATTTAACTAATCATTCCTTTTCAATGTTCAAGTGTAGTCTTATTTTTAGGGCAATATACAATTCAAACCACTTGAGTTCGCGCTCGTGTTAGCTCGTTTGAGTGTGATTTGCTACAAATGCAACCAAGCTCAAACATTTTTTTAAAACTTGTTAATTAAGCTTTTGAAATAAACTCAAACAAACTACTATTCCGCTCACCCAACTTATAAGTTTAAAAAACTTAAGCTACACAAGATAAGTTTGTGATTGGCTCACTTAAAAGTGGTTAGAGATTAGTTCATCCCATAACCAAACTAATTTTGTTTTTTGTTTTTAATCCTCATAACCAAACTTTTAGCTCACATACATTTTTAAACAGAAATGATAATGATACACATATATAATCTGTACCAGCGCGCCCTTTGTGGGTCCCCAAATAAATGATCGGAGTAACTCATTTTATTTGAAATACTTTGTTCATGGTTCTTACAAAAAATAAGCTCAATCCGGTATCGATAAAGCTGTTTACAAAATATTCAATTTTGCTTTAGAATTCAAGCCTTGAATTTTGAGACAAAGTTTAATGTTTCATAGACGTCCTAATCGATATCCGATTGTGCTTATTTTTTTTTGTAGAGACTGTAAACAAAATATTTTAAACAAAATGAATAGCTTCGATCATTTTTTTAGACCCAACAAGGGTTTGTACGCGCTGGCACCAATAGCACCTCTGATTTTTAAACAAAAAGGGTTTCAAGAACACTGGCGCTAAAAAGTCACCTTGTTAAACAAGTTCTCCTATGACGGCGGCCAATCATCACCGTATGGTCCGTATCTATTACCGGAGTAATCTGTTGCTTTTTCCTTCCGTCTTCTGGAAACCATGAGAGCTAACATACAATCCTATCTCCATAAATTCCTCAAACTCATTTCGCACCCTCCCGCCTCTCTCCTCCACCTCCACATGACGACCTCCACTTCCTCCCATCATACCCAATTTGTAGGGGGCCGAAATATCCGAAGGTTCATAGGGTTCACAAGGTCCAATGGGGGGAACAGGTTCACACGCTATTTAACCCGTCGTCCAGTTATCTCAGTTCATCTGTAAATAAAGGTGAGCTTAGGCGTGATGTATCATTAATCTTCCGAGGGATAGATGGATCCCCGGGTGCTTCATCGAACGCTATACGTCTATCCGAACGCACATAAACTCGAGTTCGCTCGGTGATCTTATCTTTTGCTTGGGGACGTCCTCTTGTTCGGCGAAATTGTTCTTCGGAGAGCACATCAAATGCTCGGAGCAGCTTCATCCATCAGGAGGGAGTTCCACCGAGTACCATCGTTTATGGAACCTTCCAGAAGTCTCTATTGATAAGTAAGCTGTCTTTTCTGATATTCGAAGTGACATCTCTGAGCGATGTGACCTTTCTTACATCGACCCATGTGACTTTGTAAGATCTGGGGAAGCGGCGCTCATTAAATGGCTCTGCTACATGACATCATCCGAGCGTTACTTGACGCGTGGAAAGCAAAGCCATCTTGCTTAGCACTCCACCCCTTCGCCTATAAATAGAAGGGCACTATCACTAAGAAAAGATATAAAAAACTCTTTCTCGACTGCACTCTCTCCTCTCTACTAGCCTATTTTCTTACCAAACTTCTTCTTGTCTTCTCCACTTACTGACAAGTTCGTCGGAGCTTATTCTCGGAGGAACATCCCCCTCCGATTCTACAGGAACTCCAAGTTCAACGCCATCTCCCACAGTTCAGCAAACGGAGAAAGGTACACAAAAAAGATCACGAAGAAAGCGAACCCCACAATTGGCGACTCTGCTGGGGAAGACGTTCTTCGTGGTGTCCTTCGTGTTCTTCGTGTTCATTATACCGGTTAGAGGGTTTGATTCGATCCCAGTTCGAATTCTGTCCACTCCTCTCATTTGAACGGAACAAATGGCACAACGCCTCTCACCTCCAGGTCCAGAGAACTTCACCCTTGGGTTGGAGGGTTATGGGTCTATCAACCTTGAGCCCCATCAAGCGGCTAGGACGGTTCCCCTCATGGCTCGCCAACTTTCTTTTCCACCAATAGAATTAGATGTCGCCTTGGTGGAGCAGAAACGTCAAGCGGCGGTCATTGCCTTGCTTCAACAACGGCTGGAGGAGCAGGATGGAGGGATGGCTGTAACACCTACTCACGGGCATCCCACCAAACCTAGCCGACCAAAGGAGCCTCGCAAACGAAGCAGAACATCTCATCCAGCCCAAACGACCGAACTCGCCGTTTTCGAGCGTCAAACTGTCTTCGAGCACCCTGACCAAGGATATCAACCACCGACGGCTTCACGTCCTCGGCTGACGAGCATTATTCATGCTGAGAGTTCACGATCTTCAGCTACAGGCTCCACAGCCGGAACCAGTAGGGGAGGCGGGTCAGCCCAAGCACAACTTCGTTCTGAACGACAACCGAGTCCAAGAGGTGGGAAGAGGCCCGTGGATCTAAACAATCCACCTCGGCGCACCCACACCAGCAGCAATCGCGAATACTCGATACGATCTTGACATAATTCCGAACGCCATGAAGGACGACACTCGGTTAACTCAAGCAGCCACCACCGAACACCGAACAGTCGGCCAAGGAGACCGTTCGGAACATGATAACATGATTGTCCTGTACGATCAATTTACGGGCTTGCCAACCATGTATCAACCCGTCGACCCAGGTTTTGAGCCTCGGCATGCTCATTTGGCAGGCTCGAGAGGTGAAGCGCGTGCGCCCTCGGTTATAGCCACTCGACGGCCGAAGGAGAAAGACGAACATCACCGGCACCATCGACGAGAACGCAGGAAGACTCCTGAACCGCATGTTGAAGTTCCTCTCCCTATTGTCCCACAAACCCCAATTCAAGAAGACAACTCGAAGCTCGGGAAGGCAAAGGCTTCCCTCTTGGTGGATGCTATACAACAGGAGCGGCCGCCGGACTGGTTCGTCATGCTGAAGCTAAAACGTTATGAGGCGAAGGAGGACGCAGTCGCATTCATTTGTCGCTTCAGACAAACTATGAGCCTCCATAACTTTTTCGATGCCCTCATGTGCAAGATCTTCCCACTCACGCTGAGCGAACCAATCATTTTATGGTATAATCAATTGAAACCTAAGTCTATCACTTGCTTCAACGAGCTGGAGTTGGAGTTTAGTAAACGCTTTGTAACCAGCAACATTCAACCGAAGACATTATCTATGCTGGTGCACATGCGAAGAATGGCTGGAGAAACCCTACGGCTTTATACCGAGCGCTATTGGGAGGTTTATAATCTTATCCCAGATTGTGATCAAGGAGTTGCGGCTGAGTCATTTATGAACGGATTAGATCCAGCCTCGACAATGTTTCGTGACCTTTCTCGTAACCCACCTAAGACAATGGGAGAGCTCATGACCATAATTAAGAAGGATTGTGTTCACGAAGAGGCCATGGCTGAGCGACATGCACCAAAGGCTCCCGAACCTGCCAAAACAACAACTGGGCCGAAGAAACAAATAGTGAACGTTTGCCAGGGGCAAGGAGGCCAGGGCAGTTCAGGCCAAATGACCAACAAGCCAACCAACAAGGGTCGATCGCCGCAGCACCCTCAGCCACAGTCATGGCAACAAACGAAGAGAAAGCCACGGCCAGACGAGTACGTGGCCGAACATACGGCATTCACCGAACCTATTTACAAACTCCTCAACATCATCGATAAACTACCATTCTTTGTTTGGCCAACAGTACTCTTAGGCACTGTCGGGAGCGGACCAGGGATGTGTACATTTCACAAGGAGCACGGCCACTACACTACACAACACAATGCCAACCTTTCAAACGGTATCTAAAAGAGCTTGCAGCAGCTGGGCATCTAAATCAGTGGATTGATGTTCGGCAAAGTCCACTTCCTCCACCTCCACCGATCATCGACAATCTCGTAAGCGTTATACAAGGATTGGTTTCCAAAGACAGGGCAGCCGAGCTTCGTTTAGAAATTGACAGAGCCATCACCTCTTTACCCGTTTGCAACGTCGGCATTTCGGGAAAGCGAAAATGGGAAGATCTGAGCCTCGGCAACCCTATTACTTTTACGCCTGACGACTTGAAAGGTGTGCAACTCCCTCATATGGATGCCCTCGTTGTTACTGTTACTATTGATAAGTCAACCGTTCAGCGGGTGTTGATAGATCAAGGAAGCTCGGTGGACGTAATGTTTTATTCAACATTTCAAAGCCTAGGATTATCTCCCGCTCAACTTCGGACAGCGTCCACTCCTCTCGTCAGTTTTACTGGAGCCCCGGTTTGGCCACTCGGCTTAATCTCTCTCCCTATACAGGCTGGATCACGGGCTCTTGAGATCGAGTTTGTGGTGGTCGCTTGTCCCAGCCCATATAACGTAATACTCGGCCGAACCTGGCTGCACGAGATGAAGGTAGTCGCTTCTACCTTTCACTAGGTGGCAAAATTTGTTAGATGGAATGGTCGTCAGGAAAGCCTCTGAGGGGATTAGATCCAGTAAAAGAAGTGCTACATCAGCACTGTAACAAACAAACGGAGTTTTATGGAAGTACAATGCGTGGCAGCCACTGCTGTCCCACTAATTGAAGATGTTGGTGTGCCAGCCGAGCAAAGATCTACCGAGGAGTTAATATGATTTTCAATCACTGAGGGTGAAGGAAGATATTTTCTAATTGGGAGTTCTTTGAGTGTGGCCGAACGCAAGGACATGTGTGACTTCCTGATGCGAAACATAGAAGTATTTGCTTGGACTCCGCAAGAAATGCCAGGTGTGGATCCCACGTTCGCCGTGCATGCATTGAATGTCGATCCAAGTAAGCGGCCAGTGGTGCAGAAAGTTCGACACTCGTTCGCCGCACACGTCGAAGCCGTGATGACAGAGGTGGATCAACTGTTAAAGGCTGACGCCATTCGGGAAGTTTTATATCCCACCTGGCTTGCCAATCCAGTGGTTGTGCCGAAGAAGAATGGGAAGCTACGGGTTTGTGTTGATTACACAAATCTCAATGACGCCTGTCCTATGGATCGATTTTCCCTCCCTCGGATTGAGCAAATGGTGGACGCAATAGCAGGATGCGAACGCCTAAGCTTTATGGATGCATACCGGGGCTATCATCAAATAGCTTTGGCTCTGGAAGATCAGGAGAAGACGGCCTTTATTTCTCCTCGGGGAACTTACTGCTACAAGGCCGTGCAGTTCCGCCTGAAGAATACTGGTGCAACCTTCCAACGCTCCATCACAAAGATGTTTCCTGGTATGCTCGGCAGAATACTAGAAGCTTATATCGATGATCTAGTTTGCAAAAGCACATTCGCTTGGGACCACCTTCGGGATCTGGGGGAGGACTTTGCTGTTTTGAAACGGCGGAAGTTGCGCCTCAATGCTGAGAAGTGTGCATTTGGTGTAAGCTCAGGGAAGTTCCTTGGTTACATAGTAAGCCGCCAAGGAATCGAAGCTGATCCCACACAGATCTTGGCCGTGCAAAATCTCTGAGCTCCGACTACTATAAAAGAGGTACAATGACTTACAGGAATGGTGGCTGCCCTGAACCGTTTCAGCCGATGTTCGGGCAATCTTTGCCGTCCATTTTTTTGAGCAATCACGACTAGCCGATGCAGATTTGTATGGATCGAAGAGTGTGAGCAGGCTTTGCAATCCTTAAAGCAATACCTGTCCCACGGTCCTTTGCTCGTCAAGCCCTTTCCCGACGAAGATTTATATCTTTACCTTGCTGTTTCGGATCATGCTACCAGCTCAGTGCTTGTTCAGAAAGAGGGGATGGAGCATCAACCAATCTTCTACTCAAGCAAAATGATGACGGACTCTCAAACGAGGTATCTGCCCATGGAGAAATTGGCATTGGCCCTCATTTCAGCTAAAATGAGCCTCTTGCCTTACTTTCAATCCCATAGGATTGTGGTCCTCACTAAGTTTCCTCTCAAAGCTGTCCTTCAGAAGACGGACACGTCAAGCCAGATCCTAAAATTCTCTCAAGACCTAGCCAATTTTGACATCCAGTTTGAACCTCGGACCGCCATTAAGGGTCAGGCCTTGGCCGACTTCTTTGCCGAGCTCACTCCTGGATTGCAAGACGAAGCCAATGCCTTGGCCACCACTGCGAAAGAAGCTCAGATTCAGGACAAAGAAGTTTTGGAAGAACCATGTAGCCATCCTGCGGAGCCCCTCCGCGCTCGGTACACACTGGGACAAAAGAAACCGAAGCGGCAATGGAAGCTCTTCTCTGGCGACGTATGGCGAATGACCGTCGATGGAGCCTCGAATGTTCACGGGGCTGGTGCGGGCATCGTCCTTATGTCTCCGAGCGGGACTGTGCATGAAAACGTGGTTTCGATTGGGTACCCGGTGACGAACAACGAAGCGGAATATGATGCTCTGATTGCAGGCCTCCAACTTGCTCTTCTGCTTGATGCAGATTCGGTTCACATCTTTTGTGACTCTTAGCTTATTGTGGGTCACTTAAACGACGATTATCAAGCCAAAGACCAGCGTATGAATGCTTACGTCATCCACGTATTGACCTTGTTCCAAAGATTTGGCCGAGTAGAAGTGGAATGGATCGCTCAGGAGCACAATGCGCATGCTGACGCCCTGGCAGGTCTTGCTTCGGTTTACTGGACCTCGGGCAGTCGCACTATTGTCTTTGACGAAGTCGCAACGCCGAGCTTCGAGCAGTCATGTCAACTAGTAATGGCGATTTCCCTCGGTCCAAGTCAACTAGATCCAGTAATTGATTATCTGAAGAACCAGGTGTTACCACCGAACAAACGCGATGCACACAAACTCCGTTGCCGAGCAGCCAATTATTTCCTGGATCCAAACGACAACCTCTATTGACAGATTTTCACTGGCCCAGATTTACGTATCGTCCACGAAGACCACATGAAGACCGTTCTGGAGGAACTCCACTCGGGAAGCTGTGGGGCGCATTTCGGAGGATGGTCCCTTGCATAGCGTGCACTGACGCAGGGCTATTGGTGGCTGAAGATGGTTAAACAGTAGGAGGAGTACGTGAAGCAATGTGTTCGGTGCCAACAACAGGCATCTCTCATCCACCAGCGTACCTTCCCCCTGAAAATGATCACTAGTCTATGGCCATTCACGGTTTGGGCTTTTGACATAGTTGGCAAGATGCCAAAGGCACCTAGAGGATTTGAGTATATGCCCACAGCCACAGATTTGTTCACTAAGTGGGTTGAAGCTTCCCCCTTGGTCAAGACAACTGCAGGCGACGTGGAACGTTTTATTTGGAAGCATATCATCTCACAGTTCGGCGTACCTTATGCTATCCTTTCTGACAATGGCTCCCAGTTCGTTGCATCAGCCATCAAAGCTTTTTATGCTAAGCGCCACATCACGATCCATAATTCCTCCGTGGCCTATCCTTAGGGCAAGTGGACAAGCCGAAGCTTCTAACAAGACGATCACTTGGGGGTTTAAGCGTCGTTTGGACCGAAAACTCGATAAATGGGTGGAAGAGCTTCCACACGTTTTATGGGCCTATCATACCACCCCTCGGTGGTCTACCGGCCGTACCCCATTTGCTATGGTCTACTGCATGGAAGCTGTCCTCCCCTTGTCTACTATGATTCCAACAGCCCGAACGGAAAATTTTAACCCTGTGGATAACAATGCTCTTGTGGGGGCTGAGTTAGACTTTGCCGAAGAACTATGTGACAATGCTAACCTTCGACATGCGGCGTATCAGCAAGAAATAGCCAGGGGCTACAACCGAAATGTCTGCACTCGTCCGTTTAACGTTGGGGACTTAGTCCTTCGAATGGTTACCGAAGCATCAAATTTAACCAAACTGAAGGATCCCTATGAAGAACCCTACCGAGTGGTGGAAAAGATTGGACATGGCGTCTAGTAACTCGGTGAGATGGATGGAACGCCAATTGCTAATCCATGGAATGCTCAAAAACTTCAGAAATTCCATGGCTAGTACTGGCATCCTCCTTTTTTCATTTCTTCTCTTGTACTTACATTTTGTTTGGAATGTATGCCTTTGAGCGTCTTTTACGTAA
Organism: Rhododendron ovatum; assembly: GCA_019656835.1. Lineage (NCBI taxonomy): Eukaryota > Viridiplantae > Streptophyta > Magnoliopsida > Ericales > Ericaceae > Rhododendron > Rhododendron ovatum. The sequence continues at coordinate 20,432,306 of CM033800.1, forward strand.
CGCAAGTTTCTTTATTTATTCAGTTGTTTCCCTATTATTCTTTTTAACTGGGGTATCTCATCTAGCCCCGGGTTCATGCCCTCGGGCCGCAGGTACTTCCTCCCCGTGACTGATACGCTCGGTATGGACTTCATTTGTTCGGGCGAAATTCTCGTAGCCCTTGGTCATTTCTTTGTTCGGGCGAAATTCTCGTAGCCCTTGGTCATTTCTTCGTTCGGGCGAAATTCTCGCAGCCCTTGGAACATCACTCGTTTGCACGTCCTTGGTACTTTCGTTCGGGCGACACTCTCGTAGCCCTTGGAACATCACTCATTTGCACGTCCTACGTTCGGCTTTGTTTACCCATTCTACTGCCATATTGTATTCCCACGGCAATACAATAGGGCAGGGGGCTACTATATGGGTAAACCGGAGTACATGTTATAGTAACTCCTATTCATATTCTTATTAACCGGGCGAAAAGACTTGGCAAGTATATGATGTGTTTTCATTCAACAAGCATTGGTTAAGTTAAAGTGTTGACACAAAAAAACACTCATAACTAAGACTTTTACCGAACAAGGAAACGTGTAGATTTTTCCATAAAACATAAAAGAACTTCTATCATTCAACAAGGTATGGCAATGGTAAATCGTTCGGTGCCACCCTCAAAACTGCATCATTACAAACTTCGGTGCGGCCAAAGACTAATTGTTCGAGGCTGACCGTGTCGATTACAAAGTCAAAAAAAAAAAAAAACGAAACAAACGAAAACAAAGTCTATTGGACTTCGGGAGGTGGTACGGCCGAGGTTGGCTCTGTGTGTTCACTAGGAGCAGATGCAGCATCAACAGCTTCGGGAGGAGGAGCGATTGGTTGCTCAGCCTTGGCGGATGACAAAGGCAGGACCTCGACTAAGGACCGCCTTTCGTCATCTGGCTCAACCCCAGCATCGTCCAAGCCGCTATTGTACCCAAGCATGAAGCTCGCCTTGTGTTGGGTCTCTTTCAGTTCGGCTTGGACTTCCAGGATCTCATCTGCCATGTCCTCCTCGGCTTGAGCGTAACCTTTGTTATAATGCTCCGTGAACTCCTTCTCCATCTCTTTCTTCATCTCTCTCCTTCCCAACTCCCTTCCTTCGGTGAGTCCCTCATCCTTGCCTTCTCCCCTTGTCCATTTGGCTGCGTCCATGAGCCCCTTGTTCAGGTCAGAGACGTTCGCAACCTGCAGCTCCAAGGACTACCGAACGGACTCCGACTGCTCCAAGCTCTTCTTGTAGTCGTCAGCCACATTTTTGTTGTGCTCCGCCGCCTGTTTGAGGAGCTTGGATTTCTTGTCATGCTTGGTGAGGTACATCTGTACACTCATTATAGATTGAGTGGCCTGCAATTAAACCAATTTAAAGTTATCCGAAGAAGTTATGATGATTAAAACCGGAATTTGTCATTAGCATGGAGAATTGGCCTACCCTCCCCGCATGGTAGTAGTACTCACTCAGCGCTATCTTCAACAATGAGGGGCTCTGGATGTCCCTCGGAAGAGCCAGCCCAGAATGTAGGGCGAAGCCCAGCGATGGGTCCTCCTTCAGGCTATCAGACTTCAAAACTTGTTTTTTGTCCAACGTAATGAAGTCTGGAGCCCAAGTCGCATCGAGATCCAGGGATAAGCCTTTCCTTGGTCCCTTCTCGCCGGCCTCTTCTCCTTTCTTCCCTCTTCCTCCTGCCTCAGTCTCCTTCAGTGTTGTTTTGGCCTTTTTGCTGGCTGGGGCGCCCTTGGGGGATGGGGGTGTAGAAGTGGGCCGCTTTTGTGTGCGCTCAGGCACAAGAGCCCTAGGGCTCGGACCAGATCCTGAGGCCCCAGGGGCTCTAGCTTTCTTGAGCCCTCTCTCCCTCTCCTTCTCCTCTAATTTTTGTTGGAGGACAACTTTGAGGCTTTGGGGCGGCATTTCTTCTTGGAATGGCACTTCTTCGGTTGGTTGGCGGATTGTTCCTCGGAGTGGCCTCTCTTCGCTCGGAAGAAGTCCTTCGGCAGATCCTCGGAACTTGTTCGGGAGGCAAGCTCACTCTCGTCCGTAACCTTCCCTCGGATTCTTCCCCCGTACGTTGGTTTGTACTTCAAAATGGTTGGGGCGTCTCTCTCCTCTCACGTAGATAACCCACAGTCTTTTGCTGCCTTCAACAGATCCCTGTTAACCTTGGTGGTATCTGTATGGGGCATTAAACATCAAAAGAGAATGAGTTAGAAAAGATAATTAGAATTCGGGCGTAAAAACTTTAATAACAAACGAGCTACTAAAGTTGAAAACTTATCCTTACTTGGGGAACCCGTACGTGTCGCAATCCCGAACAAACCGTACTCACGTTGTGGGAACTCATAGTTACCTCAGACTTCGACATAGTCCGAGGCCCACTTCTCAAAATCGTACATCCCTTCGAGAATGATCTTCACCATTTTTCTTCGAGAACACAGGTAATATCTGGAATATTGAACATTCTGAGACATCATGTAGTTCTCAAAGATGTGGCGGGCCTTGAGTTTGAACATCTTGAGCTCGGCCAACTTGATTATGGAATGGATAATACGGTAAGAGTTCACGCTCAATTGGCATGGGGTGAGCTTGAACCGGTGGAGGATCTCCCTTAGGATCCTGTGCATTGCAAACCAAAGCCTACCTTCGGTAATGGCCATCAGGGGCACAGTGACATGCTCGTCACTAAACGTTATTCGGTTGCCTTGCACCGGTGTTATGACGACGTCGCCGGGAATGTTGTAGATCTTCCGAAAGGAACCAAGGCTAGCTTGGTCCTTGAAGGAGTCCCAGTATGGGCAAGGGTCCTTTCCCGTTCGGTCGGGGATAAGGTCGGGGTCCGTCGAGATGATCCTCCTCCTTTCCTTTGAAGCTCGTGAGACGATTCTCCCACGACCTCCGGTTCATCCGTTGCTCGGCCAAAGGAAGTGGATGGAGTCTCTGGATTGAACTCCCACCTCTTGGACTCGGTTTCTTCGCCGGTAACCTCTTCTCCCTCCTCAACCCCTTCTTCGTTCGGATTTTTCTCCTCCTTATCCGAAGGGGCGTCCTCAAGATCAATGATATCATTGTCTGGGCCCATCATTCGGAGGGGAATCACCGACGCAGGGAAATCGATCCTTCGGATTCCCTCGGGAGCTCCACCGCTTGCTCTCGTTCGGTAATCTCGAGCTTCCTCTCTTATAATCTCGGCAAGTTAGGGGTCAACTCTGTCGAAGCCCGCCGATTGAGAAGACTTACCGGAAGAGGGGGATCGTGGAGACTCCATACCTAAAATACAAGTGCAAGGGATAAGACCGTTAGCGAATTGCATGGCCGGAAGTCCTAGGAGTGCCTATGTTCGGTGTACCTATCGTTCCGAGTGAACTCTAGCGTTCTCTATCTTTTCCAAGCGCCATTACCCTGGTCAAGTGGAAGGTCGTTAACGTTCGGCATCCTAACGTGTCTCAAATGCGTGAAGCCCGGAGTTCACCTTTTTTCATTCGGACTTTGTTCAGGTGTTTTTTGCTAATATTAGCTTACTATTCGGAAGAACACGGTTGAAGATGAACATAAGCTCGGAAGACCACATGAACATCTTCAACATTCTCCAGTGTTCAGGCGGCGGGGCAGGTCGAAACAAGGGGAAAAAACCCATTTCATGGGCAAAGCGTATTCAAAAGTAACCAAAAAGCAGTTAAAAACACGGGAAATCAAGATATACCTGGAAACTAAGAGAAATCTGTGATCAAATGCGTCGAAATCTTCAGATTTTTGGTGGTTTTCTAGCAACGAACCTTGCTCTGCAACTGAAACGGTTGAAGCGTAGGGAGGAAAAATGGTTCTCTCTCCACCCCCTCCCTTTTTATACCTAGAGCGGAATTTGAAGCGGTTCGATGTTCCCAGGCGTAGGATTTGAGCAGGAGATTGATGTGACACTCGATGAAGGACACATGGCAAGTGACGAAACGTGTCGTACCACCACCCAATGTAATCTTGACACCTGACAAAGTTTCAAATCTGCAGTTGCAGAGGCATTAAATGAAAGCTACAAGCACGTGTCAAAAAGTTCCAAGCACTTTATCCGTTCAACAACTTCAACGATTCGTCCAGTCATTCGTTCTTCGGATCTGCACTGACGTTTGGCCACTTGTTATTCAACTCCTCCTTCCCTTCCGAGCAAGTAAAGCAGGAGTTGAGGGGCTATTGTAGGGGGCCGAAATATCCGAAGGTTCATAGGGTTCACAAGGTCCGATGGGGGGAACAGGTTCACACGCTATTTAACCCGTCGTCTAGTTATCTCAGTTCATCTGTAAATAAAGGTGAGCTTAGGCGTGATGTATCGTTAATCTTCTGAGGGATAGATGGATCCCCGGGTGCTTCACGGAACGTTGTACGTCTATCCGAACACACATAAACTCGAGTTCGCTCTATGATCTTATCTTCTGCTTGGGGACGTCCTCTCGTTCGGCGAAGTTGTTCTTCGGAGAGCACATCAAATGCTCGGAGCAGCTTTGTCCATCAGGAGGGAGTTCCATCGAGTACCATCGTTTATGGAACCTTCCAGAAGTCTCTATTGATAAGTAAGCTGTCTTTTTTGATATTCGAAGTGATATCTCTGAGCGATGTGACCTTTCTGACATCAATCCATGTGACTCTGTAAGATCTGGGGAAGCGGCGCTTATTAGATGGCTCTGCTGCATGACGTCATCTGAGCGTTACTTGATGCATGGAAAGTAATTCCATCTTGCTTAGCACTCCACCCCTTCGCCTATAAATAGAAGGGCACTATCACTAAGAAAAGATATAAAAAACTCTTTCTCAACTGCACTCTCTCCTCTCTACTAGCCTATTTTCTTACCAAACTTCTTCTTGTCTTCTCTACTTATTGACAAGTTCGTCGGAGCTTCTTCCCGGAGGAACATCCCCTCCGATTTTGCAGGAACTCTAAGTTCAACACCGTCTCCCACGGTCCAGCAAACGGAGAAAGGTACACAGGAAAGATCACAAAGAAAGCGATCCCACACAATTCAATCCAAACCCACCATTGAAATCTCAAAACAAGGACGAACCCACAAACCACTCACAGAGAGACAACAAATTCAACGAAGCAATCGACGTTCTCTGCCAACAAAAGCGCTTGAAACAAGCAATCGAAACGCTAGACCTCATTCGCTCTTCTCTCGTGGCCACAACGTACTCGACCCTCATAAACCTCTGCCTGCACCTACGACCTCTCAAAGTGGCCAAAAGGGTCCACGCGCACATGAAATCATTCGGCTTCGTACGGGTGTTTTCATTTCGAACTGCCTGCTTGGTTTGTACTATAAATGCGAGAGCTTTGTGGATGCACAACAACTGTTTGATGAAACGTGCGAGAGGGATTTGTGTTCTTGGAACATTATGATATCTGGGTATGCGAAAGCAGGGCGAGTTAAGGAAGCTCGGAGCTTGTTTGATGGAATGCCTGAGAGAGACAACTTTTCTTGGACTGCGATGGTTTCGGGTTATGTAAGGCATGACCAGCTAGATGAGGCATGAGAGTTGTTTAGAGTAATGCAAAGATACAAGGGTATTAAGTGCAACAAGTTTATGGTTTCTAGTGCTCTATCTGCTTCTACTGCCATTCAGGCTTTGGGCATTGGGAAGGAGATTCATTGTCATGTTATGTATTGGATTGGATTCAGACGCTGTAGTGTGGAGTTCCCTTTGTGATATGTACGCAAAATGTGGGAATATAGATGAAGCGCGCTACAATTTTGATAAGACGGTGGATCGGGATGTTGTTTCGTGGATGGCTATGATTCACAGATACTTTGAGGATGGAAGGAGGGAGGAAGGATTTGCTTTGTTCTCCGACTTCTTGAAGTCGGGTATGAGGCCTAACGAGTTCACATTTGCTGGGGTTATAAATGCTTGTGCAATTGAAACTTCAGAGGACCTTGGGAAGCAGGTTCATGGCTAAATGACACAGATTGGGTTTAACCCCTTTTCATTTGCAGCAAGTTCTCTTGTTCACATGTACTCGAAGTGTGGGGACATTGACAATGCAAAAAAGGTCTTCGACTTGATGCCTCATCCGGATTTAGTTTCGTGGACTTCCCTCATCAATGTATACTCTCAACATGGTCAACCCAACAAGGCTCTTCAGTTATTTGAGTTGCTACTCAAATTGGGTACTAAGCCTGATCACATTACGTTTGTTGGGGTTCTTTCAGCTTGCACTCATGCTGAATTAGTTGATAAAGGGCTTGAATACTTCCATTCTATAGAATGCAAACATGGGCTAAAACATTCAACAGATCATTATGCATGTGTGATAGATCTTTTGAGCCGATCTGGAAGGTTCAAAGAAGCTGAGGATATGATTGATCAAATGCCCATGAAGCCTGATAAGTTTTTGTGGGCTTCCTTGCTTGGTGGTTGTAGAATTCATGGAAACCTTGCACTGGCTAAACGAGCTGCAGAAGCATTGTTTGAACTAGAGCCTGAAAATGTGGCTACTTATGTTACCCTAGTGTTTACACCATAATTTAGTATTTAGTCTAATATGATCGATTGGGTCAAAATGTTACACGTGTCAACACGTTTTAGATTAATTAATAAAATGCAACGTGAAGCTTGTTAAGGAAAATGGACTGATCAACGGTTGATATTCGACTGAACACGTGTCAGAGTATGCATCACATGCAGATCGCGAGCAAGGCAATTAATGCGAGTAGGCAGTTGAGAAACAACCGCCTCGTGCAGATAGTGGAGCAAGAATAGGGAGCATGGAGCCACTTAATTCAAATCGTAGGAGGGAATTCCATATGGTTTGAATTTCAAGTCGATGACAGCCTATAAATACAAGAAAAGAAGATATTTAGAACCCCCCCCAATCAATCGCCCAAAGGCTTCTACTTTTATCTGTACTTTACATTTCTTGCTCTAGGAGTAGCTTGTAATTTAACCGTCTGTTCGATTGTGTTCTCATAGTCGATTGACTTCTACACTGAGGAATAATAAAGTCCATTTTGTTGTTCTTCTTTCATCTCCATTCACTTCATTAAGTTTGCTTCCAGAGAAGTCTTGAAATACGGCAAGGAACCAAACTCCACCACCACAAACACCCACATTTCCAACACACTCAACAATCCATAGTCGATTAGTCGACTATAAGTAAAATAGACAAACAATTTTGGCGCTAGAAGGAGGGCCACTTACTAATTTGGAAGTTATGGCACCAGCGACAAGGAAACAAGGCGACCGACCCGCAGAGCCTCAGAATGAAGGCCTGGAAACCCAAAATGACGTGACGCATCCTGAACAAAGGATGCCAGAAAATAGCCAGGGAAATGGCTTGAACACACCAATAGATATACAGAGCCTTTCCAGGCAATTGGCACAGGTTTTGTCTAACCCGGAAGATGAAGCGGCACAGGAATTGATTACCCTAATGAGAAGGGTAGTTACGCCTCCATCCGTCATAGATGTTGATGCACATGGTGTAGTCCATGAACAGTTGCAATCTAGAGATTTGCATAGACAGGCACCTCAGCAGGTATAGTCAAACCCAGCATTTGATTCAAATATGAATGTGCATAGTCGACCGTTTGTGGGTTCAACTGCTCTGCGATCCACAATCAAGCCAACTAGTTTTTATCAGAATGTTCCATCTATATATGAAGTTGGAAACAGTAGTGGAAATGGTCAAAATAATGGTTTAAATCCTAGTCAAAATCCTCAGACTGGTTTCACAGGAGTCCATGTCATGAATAATGGTCAACACATATATAGCACTGCACAAACTTTGCCAAATCATGGCAGTTATACATATCATACTATGCCAGTAGGGTCAAATAATGGAAATGGTGGTCAGTACGTTCACAATATGCCAAATATTGGCAATGGAAATGGTCAGAATGTCCCTCTTGCACAACCTCACGTACCAAACGTTCTTAGAGCCCCAGATCCCATGAATATTAATAGGGCACAAATATTAGAAGTCATCCAAGATGCGTACGGACCAGGGCTACGCAGGGTAGAAAAACCCATGTTTAGAAAGCCTTACCCACATTGGGTTGACAATTTTCCTTTGCCAAGGGGGTACAAGTTGCCTGAGCTATCACTTTTTAGTGGTACAGAAAATCAGTCAACGATCGAACATGTAGGTCGGTTTTGCCTACAGTTAGGTGAACTGGGCTCTGATGATGTTTTTAAGTTGAAATTGTTCCCACATTCATTAACTAAAACGGCATTCACATGGTTCATAAGCTTACCTGCAAATTCTATCCATACATGGTAAGATAAGGAAGAACAATTTCATGCTCAATATTTCAGGCATGAACCAGAGGTTTCAATTGCCGACTTGGCTAAGTTAAAGCAGAAGCCAAATGAAACAGCAGAACAGTTCTTAACTAGGTTTAAGAGATTAAGAAACCAATGTCATTGTAATGTGCCAGAGACCGAGATAGTTCGAATAGCTCAGGATGGTCTCGAGTTTAATTTTAAAAAGCAGTTTAATGGATCTAATTTCAAAGATCTGTTTGAGCTTTCTATGAGGGCATCTCAATTCGAAGCTATTCTACAGGAAGAAGAACAATGGAGGAATACGTCTCTAGGAACATATTACCAAGATGTGGAAGGTGATATTGAGATAGATGTAGCACAAGTTGTCAGAAAGACCCCTATAATTTGTGACACTCTGGTTAAAACAGAAAAACCAATGAATATGCCTTCATCTTAACCCAATAGGCGTGGGGGGCAAGCAAATTATAGACAATATTCATTTGATTTAGCACAAGCTGACCAAATATTTGATGAACTGTTGAAACAAAAGTTTATTACTTTGAGTCCTGGGCATATTATTCCTTCTGATAACAATAGAAAAGGGAAAGAATATTGTAAATGGCACAACTCATTTAGGCATAATACTAACAACTGTGTCACATTTCGAAATTGTGTACAGGATTTGATCCAGAAAGGGTTGTTGTTTTATGCTAAAGGTGACAAGGATCCAATGGGAATCGAATCCAATCCTTTTCCCAAGATTGAAGTGAACATGGTGACGGCCGGCCTAGCCAAAAGGCTGGGTTCCAATATTACGAAACAAAAGCAAGGAGATGAGGATCAAATGCAGACTGAAGAAGAGTCAGCAAAGACTCAGACCTCCAGATTCCCAAACGATTACCTCTGTATCAGGTGTGGACATGAAGTCCAGTATGAAGAAGCAATCATAGCAGAAAAGGATCAGAAAAGTGCATTCTCCAAGTCCGGACTGAGGTTCAACACAATGGGGGGAAACGATCTTCAAATATATGTTGGAGCCAAACTGATTTATGAAGGCATAGATCCAGGGCTTTTTAACAGAATAGAGTCAGAACATTGCTATGGGCCAGATGATGGACCATTCTTATTCAGAGGACATCCAATCGTGCCTGCAAGACCTGGGGTGCCTTCTTGCCAAGACCTTGAAGCAGTGGGGTACCAATTTCCCAATCAAGGGAGATACCCTAACCAAAGGGGTGTTGGTTTCAGAAGAGGTATTGGACCACGAGGTGGAGGACCTTATGGACGCGGATGGCACCAACCTAGGATGGTAATGCCACCCAATCACGATCATGAGGATTGGAGTATGCTTAATCACCCAAAGTTTCCAGCAGATGGTTGGTATACTAAGGTATCTAGTTCACAAAAGAGAAGGCTTCAAAGGAAATTTGCAGCCAGGGCTTATGGTGACCCATGGGATCATGTGTTCGAACCAAGAGAGAAATTGAAACCATCAAAGGTTTCAAACATGGTATGGACCCGAGAACAAGGAGAAACCAGTGGCCCAAAGCAGGCAATTTTCAAGCATGGGGGGCAAGAAAGTAATGCTGCAGTTCCTCCCCAGTCGACTGCCCAACTGAAGGGTAAAAAAGAATTGAAGCAGAGCTTGAAGAAGAAGATGGAGGAATTCCAGAAACTCATGGAAGCGGACGATGATGATCTCTTTGACGAAGGGTCAGAACAGGAAGACCTGATCAAAGATGCTTCACCATCTCCACAGAGATCTGCAACATTTGGAGAAAGCCTGGCCGCAATCCAATTCGGGTCAGTACCTATAAACTACCAGTGTAATATGATTTTAGTTCTGCCAAAGTAGTTCAAGGCAAAACCAAATTAGCCTATGAACTTGGCAGGTGATGTTGAAGATAACACCCAATCGACTGTAAAAATAATGGATAAAGAGAAGCATCCTCAGTCACAGCCCAATAACGTCGAGACGGATGGACACGAAAACAGTGTTGTAGTTCTTAGAACACCTGATGATGCCTCAATAAGGCATTTAAGACCACTGTATATTAAACTGCATATGAATGGCCAACCTATCTCAAAAGTGTTGGTCGACAATGGGGCAGTAGTCAATATTTTACCTTCTAGAATGCTGAAAGTTTTGAACAAAACCAATGATGATCTGATCCCAACAGAAGTTACAGTTGGCAATTTCGCTGGAGGATGTTCTCCTGCTAAGGGGGTCATATCTTTGCAACTGCAAATTGGGAATAGGAGGATGAATGCAATATTTTTTTGTAATCGATTCTTCATCTAAATACAATGCCTTACTGGGCAGAGATTGGATCCATATAAATAGTTGTGTGCCATCTTCTTTACATCAGGCCTTGATCTTTCTCAAGCAAGAAGAAGCAGCGGGAATGGTGGTCTTTTGGGCAGACCAACATCCGTTCAAAGCAGAGACTAACAATGTGGAGGCGGATCTCTACAAAGAACGTTTATGGCCAACAAGAATAGAAGACTCAAAAGTCAGATCTAATCAAGTTGGGGTAACCGAGAGCCAATTCCTCACATACATTAAGGAAGGGTTCCAGGAGTTGAGCAAGGATTTCATCTGGCCTAACATTATATCAAGGCCTACCAAAATTGATCAACAAGTTTTTAATGTTTAGAAACCTTTTAAACACAGGAAGTGAGGAGTTGGCTACTGTTAAAGCCATTTTTAAGAGGTTATTTTCTTTTCTTATTGACAAAAAGTTGCAAGCAGATGAGCCTATTTCTTGTAATTGGGCTGAATGTGTTTTTGATGATAGCCCACTAAACATGAAAGAGTTAGGTTTAGCAGACTTGAAACCAGCACCGGCTAAGCTAGACGATGATGGGGCCCAGGTGAAGGATCCCACAGAAGAAGTAAATTTGGGAACTCCAGAAGATCCTAAGAATACATGTGTAAATGCTACTTTGCCTGATGAAATAAAGGAAAAGTTTAAGTGCTTGTTGCGTAAATTTAAAGATTGTTTTGCTTGGAGTTATGATGAAATGCCAGGTTTAGATAGATCTTTAGTTGAACACAAAATACCTATAAAAGAGAATTATGTACATTTTAAACAGGCACCTACGAGAATGAAGGATGACGTCCTTCCTCAAGTCAAAAAAGAAATGGAACGTTTATTTGAGGCTAAGTTCATTTGACCGGTCAAATATGTTGAATGGGTCTCAAATGTTGTCCCAGTATTAAAGAAGAATGGGAAAGTTAGAGTGTGCGTTGATTTTAGAGATCTTAATACCGCATCACCAAAGGATGAATATCCAATGCCTGTTGCTGATTTGCTAGTCGATGCATCAGTAGGATACCAAATGCTGTCCTTTATGGATGGTAATGCTGGTTATAATCAAGTATATATAGCTGAAGGAGATACACATAAAATAGCATTTAGATGTCCTAGATACATAGGAACGTTCGAATGGGTGGTTATGGCTTTCGGATTGAAAAACGCGGAGCAACCTATCAAAGAGTTATGAATTTGATTTTCCATGATTTTCTACATAAATTTTTGGAAGTTTATATAGATGATGTTGTTGTAAAATAAAATTCAGTTGATGAGCACTTACATCATCTTGAACAGACTCTGGAAAGGATGAGGCGTTACAATTTAAAAATGAATCCTTTGAAATGTGTGTGTGGTGTTACAACGGGAAACTTTTTAGGATTCTTGGTGCATCAAAAAGGGATTGAGATTGATAAAACTAAGGCCGATGCTATCTTGAAAGCACAAGCACCAACCAATAAGGAAGAGCTTCAACAGTTCTTGGGAAAGATTAATTTCTTTCGAAGATTTATTGTAACGCCCCGAATTTTGGGTACGTTAAAAAGGACAATTTCATTGAAAACCTCAAAATAGAGTCTGGCTCTTATTACAACAAAACTCCCACAAGAGTCAATATTTACACAAATGAAAAGGGTTCTAGGGTTCCTAACTACAGCTTCTCCCGCTCCTTCATCCTAGCCAGCTCCTCAGCTCCAAAAGCCTCCAAGGTGTATATCATACCCTGTTCATCTAAGAAGTCTGACACATTATACCGGCGTCGCCACCCATATAATATGTCAGGGTCACCAAAAAGGCAACACCGTGAGCTACAACGCTCAATAGGGAAATCCTTACCCTCTAACCCATAACTTACAAACAACAGGTTATAATAAACATCAATTTCCACATGATACGTATAAACACAGCTATCAATGACACATCCACATTCGTTAATCATCTATCGTTGGTGTCCAAGATTTCTGTGTTTCTCCTACGCGACTCATCGTAGACCGTGTCAACATTATCATTTACAAAACAACCTTTGTAAATCATTTGCATTGGCTCCGTACCGCGGATAACCAAGCTACACACTTTCAAAATCATTTGCATTGGCTCCGTACCGCGGATAACCAAGCTACACACCCAACCTCAGTTCCGCCGCGCCGGGTTCCTGAGTATCCTCACAATGGTTCCGCCGCGCCGGGTTCCCATTGGCACACAATTGCATTGGCTCCGTACCGCGGATAACCAAGCACACACCCAACCTTGGTTCCGCCGCGCCGGGTTCCCAAGTATCCTCACAATGGTTCCGCCGCGCCGGGTTCCCATTGGCACACAACCGCATTGGCTCCGTACCACGGATAACCAAGCACACACCCAACCTTGGTTCCGCCGCGCCGGGTTCCCATTGGCACACACACAAAACACACACCACACAATGGGCAAGTCCGGCCACATTGCGGTTTTCCAAATCATTTCACCCTTTTCAAAATACGCACACACAACTCACATAATGCCACCAAAATCCGGTCATTATGTAGTTTCAAAAAATATTTTCTTCCTCGAAAACATTTCCTTTCATTAACCACACCCTAGGTGTCATGTTTCTACTTTCTCGATTCTCGTGTCTCGTTATCATGCAAAGACTCCGCGGTAAGCATGAAACATACTAACAAGATCATCCAATTCTATACTACTTATCATGCTAAATAATCACGTATAGCATAACGCCACATGTACGGACGCCTTTGGAGTGTATCACTTATGCTTTATTCAAGCACAACGCCACATGTACGGACGTCTTTGGAGTGAAATCACTTATGCTTTATCACACCACAAGTAATACAAACAATTCATAAATTCAACTCATAACCATCTTAAATATCAAAATATAATTACTTCTAAACAAACGATAAGTTCTATCTTAGCAATTCAAAACAACAACGTTATACTTAAGTACGTAAGTAATTAGGGAGTTCGTAAGGTTTTCCTTACAATCCTTCTTGGCGGTAGTCGGCTACGGAAAGTACGTCGGCGGTCGGAAAGTACGTCGGTGGTCGGACGGAGTAACGTCCTACGGTATGCCTCCGGTAGCTTCGAAAGAGAAAGGTCTCCCTCGAAACCTAATCTTGACTAATACTACTCTACTTTATGGATCGAAGGGTGGTCGAGTGGCGGTCTAGTGGCGGCCTAGGTTGAGTTTCTTGAAGAACACAAGAAGAACTCAAGAACATGAAGAACAAAGAAAGAACAAAGGAATTCTAGAGAGAAGGAAGAGCAATGAGAAGGTGTGAATTCAAATGCTTGGAATGGGGTCCTATTTATAGGAAAAATCTTGGCTCCCTCTCCTCTCCATGGCAGGGCCCCCTCTCTCTCTTTCTTCCTCAATTTTTGACACATGGCAAGCACTCATGGAAGGCCAAAGGCTAACCCTAGGCTTGCATGGCTAAGATGTGTACCAAGGATGGGATTATGGGAGATTTGGTTGGAAGATTTGGAGACAAAGGTACAAGATTTGTCTTGAACAAATCCTAGAAGTACAATGGAGGTTAATGGAGGGCTAGTTTCTTAGCTAGGAAGCAAAGTTCACCCATGGATTTGCAAGATGAGAAAGATCAAGGAAGGTACACATCAAAGCTTTCTCTTTCTTCCTTTCTCTCTCTCTCTCTCCCTCCCTCTCTCTCTCTCGGCTCCCCTCTCTCTCTCTCTCGGCATTCTCTCCCCCTCTCTCTCTCTCTCTCTCTCAAGTACACACACACATGTATATATATATATATATTAGAAAGAATAAGAAAGTACAAGGTACAAGATTTTCCAAAATCAAATCCTATTAAAGAAATACAATTAGGCACATGCTCCTTTAAATAAATAAACTAGGGTACTTGTAATCTAGGAAGATCAACTCCCCAATAAATTAATCTAATTGGGTACAAAACCCTAACATAAAATAATACAAGGGTACTTTTAAGAATCTTAGGCCTTAAAGGCTACAAGGCTAATAAGTTCTTTCAAAATAAAATATTGGTACTTCATCACATGGGGTTTAAGAAAAAGACTAGATTAATAAGCCCATGTACTTGGTTGAAAGACCAAACTATTACCCAATGGATAATAAATACCCTAACTTTTATTATCCAATGGACAATAGCTACTAGAAAACTTTTATATTAAAATAATCAAGGAGTACTTTAAAGCATGTGACAAAAGCCCTATATTAAATATAGGTGTGGTACCAAGTACCCCAATTAAATAAAAAGACTAGGATTCTTTCCATTAAAATAATAATAAAGTACAAGTCAACTCAACTTTATTGGAAGGTTCCCTAGTCACATCGGTACTTTATTTGGTTAAAAGAGTTATTACCCAAGGGTCACTAACTTCCCTAATGGTTATTACCCAATGGATTATAATTCTTCTTGCCTTTAATAACCAAGGGACAAAAAGAGTACAAGTACCTTTTATTAAAATAATATTATAGAAAAGACTACATGTACTTTTATAATTTATTATCCAATGGACAAAAATTACCCTAACCATTATGGACCAATGGATAAAAGCAAAAGTTCAAAAGTTTCAAAAGGTCCAAAAGGTTCATCGAGTAACTGGGTAAGTTGGTTGCTCGGTTCCTCCAACTAGTCGGTTGGAAACTAACCAAATTGGTCACGTCGGGTTTTTAGTCAAGACAAAAATCTAACTTCGACGAAATAAATGAGAAATCATATAGTCACTCAAGAGAAAATAAGTAATTCAAATAAAATTCAAATATTTAACGAAATTTTTATTGACCAAAATTCAGGGGCGTTACATTTATTGCCAATCTATCTGGAAAGACAATGGCATTCTTCCCATTATTAAAATTGAAGTCAGAAAAGGATTTCAAATGGGAACAAGAGCATCAGAAAGCTTTTGATATTTTAAAACAATCATTGGTGACGCCTCCTGTTTTGATGCCTCCAATAAATGGAAAACCATTGAAGCTATATATATCAGCAACACACTATTCGATTGCAAGTCTGTTAGCCCAAGATAATGAACAAGGCCGAGAGCAATCAATTTACTACCTAAGCAGAAGGTTAAATGATTGTGAAGGTAGGTATTCATGTGTTGAAAAGATTTGTTTGGCATTATATTTTTGAGCAATTAAATTAAGGCATTAACTTTTGCCAGCTAGGGTAATGATCATTTCCCAAACAGATATAATAAAGTACATCTTGTCTAGACCCATTTTGAGAGGGAGACAGGGGAAATGGATTTTAGCCCTAATCGAGTATGACTTTGAATACGTGCCTCAAAAGGCAGTAAAAGGACAAGCTTTGGCAGACTTCTTATCTGAGCATCCAAATCTACCTTTGGAAGAGGACACCTTTGAGGTGCATTTTTTGGAGCTTAGACCTTGGCAATTGTCTTTTGATGGTTCAAAAATAGACAATGGAGTTGGGGCAGGTGTTGTTTTGACATCTCCAAAAGGAAAAATATTCCAATTTTCTTTCCAACTCGATGAAAATAGAATTTTAACAAATAATCAAGCAGAGTATGAGGCCTTAATCATAGGCTTGGAAATAGCAAAAGATTTAAGTATACGATGTTTGAAAGTCTTTGGGGATTCACAATTGATCATTCGACAAGTTACAGGGCAATATAAATGCAATCACCCCTTATTGGGCTTGCAGCTTGAGCAGGTTCGATGTCTTGCTCAAAACTTTGATGAGATATGTTTTCAGCATATCTTGAGACTTCAAAATAGTGAGGCCAATCAAATGGCTCAAGTAGCTTCAGGAGTTAAGATTCCTGAAGGGGATACAGAGAAAGTAATTAGAATCCAAAAAAAGTATTTACCCTACGCATTGGAGAGGGAAAAAGATCGATTGGATGTGTTTGTAATCGATATCTCTGATGATTGGATGATTCCAATAAAGAATTACCTTCTAAATCCTAATGAAAAGGTAAAAAGGACTGTCAAATGCAGGTCCATCAATTATGTTTTACTAGAACATGATTTGTATAGAAGAACTTCTGATGGTCTACTACTGTTATCTGTTGGCAAAGACCAATCGATGAGAATCATGGGAGAGGTCCATGAAGGAACCTGTGGTGCCCATCAAGCTGGTGATAAAATGAGATGGTTAATTAAGAGACACGGGTATTATTGGCCAAACATCCGAGCTGATTGTATTCAGTATGCTAAAGGTTGCCAACAATGTCAAAAGCATGGACCAATCCAAAGGATACCTGCTCATCAATTGCAATCGATTGTTAAACCTTGGCCGTTTAGAGGTTGGGCAATCGATATGATAGGAGAAATCCACCCAGCATCTTCGTTACAACACCAATTTGTCGTAGTGGCAACTGATTATTTTACAAAATGGACAGAAGCAATACCTTTGAAAGGTGTTTCACAGAAACAAGTGATTGATTTTATTGAGAAATATCTTTTATGTAGATTTGGAATTCCTGAAACCATTACTGTTGATCAGGCGTCTATATTCAATGGTAGAGAAGTTGTCCAGTATGCACAGAAATATGGAATACGGATTTTGAATTCTACTCCGTATTATGCCCAAGCTAATGAGCAAGTCGAATCGACTAATAAAATTATAAAGAATACCTTGGCAAAGGTAATCGATGATAACCCAAGAGAGTGGCATGATCTGTTGCCCAGAGTTTTATGGGCATATAGAACATCACAAAGGGCGAGTACTAGGGTAACACCGTTCGAATTAGTTTACGGACACGCAGCAGTATTGCCAGTCGAAATCAATGTTCAGTCTTTAAGGGTGGCATGTCATTATGACCCAGACTTGCAATACGAAGAGGCAATGTTTTTGGATATCGATGGACTGGAGGAAAAAAGGTTGCATGCCCTAAACCAGATTCAAGCCCAAAAGAAAAGAGTAGAAAGGGTTTATAACAAAAGAGTAAAACAAAAATCTTTTGCAGTCGGGGATTTAGTTTGGAAAACAATTCTCCCGATCGATTCAAGAAGGAAGAAAGGAAAATTTGGAAAATGGTCTCCAAATTGGGAAGGTCCTTTCTCGTATTGCTCAAATCTTACGAACTGGTGCATATCATTTGACATCAATCGAGGGGGTTCTTCACGAAAGAACCATTAATGGTAAATATTTGAAGCATTATTTTCCGTCTATGTGGGAGAGCATGAGTTAAAACAAACTTTTCATTTCATGTTCAAAGGCTGCCCACGGGTAGGGCAGCATTACAAGAGGTAGTTCAAACAAAAGCAAAAGATCCCAAGAAGGATCTAACAAAAGAAACAAAAACGAAAGATCCCAAGAAAAATCTAACAGAACAAAAAGGGAAGCCAAAGAGAGAACCCAAAAGAAAAACAACCTACAAAGGAAAAAGATCTCAAGTGAGATCTAACAAAAAAAAACAACACACCAGGACTCCCCCACAAAAGAAGGCCTATTCTTTAGGCCATTCTTTCCACTGACCAGAGATGCCAGCCATGGAAGACCTGATGTCAGCAGGATCGATCGGAGGAGGCTTGTAGTCGATGGTGTCCCAGTTGGCCACCACAAGTTTGAGGGCAGACTCCATATTTTCCAATCGAAGCACCATGCCCTCCACTCGATCATGGATAGCCTGAATCCTCCTTTTGCACTCATTATGATCTTCCATGAGCGCCCAAGAAAGCTCAGTGGCCAGTTGCTTGATGTGAGCGGAAGTGATTTGTGTGGAAAGAGGAGTAGAAGAGATATTGGCGGCCATAGTGTGGAAATACAAGTGCTTGAGCTTCTACTCAGTGTTGATATTTATAGACCTAGGAAGATCTAAAGACGTGGGTCGTGGACAGTTATCCCGAGGTAAAATTAAGAGGCGTGACGCCTGATAGGGTCAGTGGGCTATCAATGGTTGTTTCCCAAAGTAATGCGGCTGAATTACTGCAACACGACATCATTTGTTGTACTTAACCGTCAGTAATTACTGTGCGTATTCTCTAAAAGTAGAGGGGAAGCGTCATCATGATCATGACGTAGTATTGCCATAATTATAGGCGCCCATGATCCGGATATATAGGGATCAAGGGTTTTGATCCTGTGGCATCACGTGGGTAAAGCAAGATGTTAACCAATTGTGTGGGGTTTATTCCTCAGTTTGGGCATTTATGTGAGTTTGGTCTTTATTCAAATATGTGAGTGTATTCCTTGACTCAAATATTTATAAAGGTTAAAGGAAAAATTGCCCCAAACAAGGAGTATGGAAAGGGCCATGGAAGGCCTAACGCTCATTCTAATTGCCATTCAGGGCCATGGAAGGCCACACTCATTCTAATTGCCATTCACAATTTTGGCATACCACCTGATGATAGGTAAAAAAATAAATAAAAAACAAAAAGCACTTATAGTTTTGTACTGACAAGATTAGTCGATTGACTGTAGAACTAAAGTCACTCATGAAGAAAGGAAGACTTAAAAGCCTCCCATTTAACTACAAGTTCATCACATTTAACTCTATTTCTCTGCAAATCCTCACGGGCAGCAGAGACATGAACTGAGACTCCTTTGCCTTCCTCTGCTAAGTGTTTGAAGTCTTTGTCAAGTTGGCTTGCTGTTACCAGAAGATTTCCCTTCTCAGTCTGCAGTTGACCCAATCGATGTAACAATTCCTTTCTTCTTGATCAATGGCCACAAGTCTCGACTTCAAAGTCGAAGCATCAGCGTGCACATTCGATAACTTCACTGTCAAGTTGGAAAGGTTACCAATCAAATCCTGCTTTTGACTTATTTCTTGCTGGTAATATCGGAAGAGGCTAATGTTGTCACCCAAGGATGATGCATAATTTTCCAAGATGATTTGTTCTCTGAGGGGGAAGACATGCCTTTGAGACAGGGATTCAACACAGGCACTAAATTCTATGGACTTCACTATCATCAATTCCTCAAAAGGAAGCTTTAGGAAGTCAAAGAAGACTTGGATTTCTTTCTGGGTCTCTGCACTAAATTGAAGGAAAAAGAAAGAGCTACTGGATTCTGAAACTTCAGTGAGGGATCGAAAGACTTGAGAAGTCGATTCTATCTCCTCCATCAGATGGTCCAGAGAATCACTAGAAGACTTGACATGAGCAGAATCCTCAACACCCACAGGATTTGTTGCACTCTTGTTTACCGAACGAGGAGATGTGGTTAAGGCAAGGACCTTCGAAATACTTGCAGGGATCACACCTGTTGGTAATAGGACTTGGTTCCCATAGGGATTACCAGAAGGGCTAGAGGCCACATCCTCTGCACCTTGTCCACCTCCTTGATTAGGACTGGTTTGGGCAATAGGAGCAATCTGAATAGGATCCTCTGTTGGTCCCTTCTTTTCCATTTCTTTTTCATTTGTTGCTGATGGAGCCTCTAGAGAAGGCACATCCACCATCCGAGGAGAAGCTAATTCCTCCCTACTATCACCCTGTTGATTCAGGTCAATCTTCTGAATTTGTTGTGGAATTGGGGCAACAATGACGTTCTTCCCTGGCACAGCTTTGGCTGGGTCTGATGCAGATTGATTTGTTGTGACATTAAGTTGTTGAGTGGCTTGTACACCAAGCTCAGCACCATCTGGCATCAGAACCGAACCCTCACCAATTTGCACAAAAGGACTCTCATCCTGTAGTAAAGGGTTTTCTTGGTATAGCAGTTGTTCTTGTAACCCTGGCAACCAATCAGCTTGATTCAAAGGATCTGATATTGCTGCAGACTCATATTGATCGATTGCCAATTTAGTATCAACTGTCTCTCCAACTGAAAAGGACGATTTCTGGATTTGTGAGGATTTTGAGAAATTTTCCTCTTCCTCTTCAAAGGCATCTACGATTTTGGTCCCTTTGTCTTTCTGTAACAGAAAGAAAATGAGAAAATGAGAATAGAAAGACTGTTGAAAAGAATGAAATCAAATAAGGGAAAAGAGAAGATAAGAATGTACCCTCAAAGCCAACCCTTTGTCACTTGAACTTTGTTTCTTGGTGAGCTTTCTTGTTGGTTGTTTTGTGGGGGTAGATACTTCACTAACCTGTCTTTTAGGTCTACCAGTGGAAGGACTTTTAGAAACCTTTTGGCTCACACCTGATGTGATCTTGAGAGTTCGCGTCCGTGGCCTGGTTTCAGAGTCCTTAATCGATTCAGCTTTCTTTTTTCTGGTGTTTCCATTGGGCACAGAGGATATGGGCACTGCTCCTGCATGAGGCGCAATGGCCTTGGAGGGTTCATCAGGCAGTCAAGCTGTTACCTCTGTTAAGGAAACAATATCAGAATGATTAATAGAAGCATGACTAATTGAATTCGAAACCAATGAATAGTTATGCTTACCAGCCTTATCCTAAAGGTATCTGTATTCAGGGTCAAGCCTGTATAGGCAGTCTGAAAGTGGAGCACTGAAATAAAGGGCTCTCATAGTCGACCACCATTCATTAAAAGCAAGCAGGGTCACATTATTGGTCTTGAAATCAACAAACTGAAAGGCTTTCACACGATGTTGAAAGTTGCTAACCATCAGGGATATCATTTGCGAGTCCTTGGCCTTAATCGTTGGCCTACTTGAAGCCATCTCAGCAATGTTTAGGTGAACAAAAGGCATTGGAATGCCTTGTGCAAGGCCAAATTGTCTAGCATATTGACACGGAGAATAATTCTCAAAACCACAATTCCCAAAAGGAGTGTTATTTAGGGCAAAGCCAACAAGGATGAGTCTTGGAAGAAGGACGCTGGCCCAGAATAACCATTTGGACTGAGTCATTTTCTCTACAAGTTGAGGAGAGGCTGGTGGAATGTCTTCAAAGCATGGCCTTAATCTTTCAGATGCGAATTCAAATTTATCGAATGGATAGAACACAGGCCAATTCTTTTTGTTATTTTCATAAAAAAAGGTGAAATACCTTTGGAAAGAGGATTCCTTTGTTTGAGTCTGGAAACCTAAAAGATGTTCAGCATAACTACGGCATGTTTGCAATGCCTCATCTGATCGAAGATGATTCTCCAGCTTAGGTTTTAATTGAGGAAAGTATGCATATAACCAAGCTTGAAAGATCCAAAAAGGACCACCACAAGAATCTACTATCTTTTTATCAACAAAAGTAAAAAAGGCCTTTATACAAGAATCCTAGAACAAAGGGGGCAAGGGCCAACCTTTTTACTTGGGCCATACAGACGGCCAAGTTAAGGTATTCTTTGGTAACCCTAAGCCCAGGAATTGCCATAAGAAATCGACAAATCCAAAAAAGGTAAAATGCAACCTTCTCATGAAAGCAGGGTCCAAATGCTTTGGCTTTGAAGTGAATCTTAAGCCATTTCGAGTAACTAACCCCAGATGATGGAACAATGAATGGGGGATCATATGGATCAAGAGAAAGTAGGGCATTTACCTCACGGCCTAAGGAAGGAAGGCCAGTCAAATGAGAAATATCCAAGACTGTCGGAGACAGTAAGCCACAATGTAGAACTAGGGTATTGGATGATTTGGACCAGAAACAAGTTGCAACAGCTAAGAGTTCAGGATTCATGTCTAGGGGGAATTGTGAGAGCTCGATTGTCTCACGGATTCCCATTGTTTTCCAATCCTCGAAAAGAAACTTCATCATACGCCTTACCCAATCTACCCATCCCATTTCGACGGTGTAAGGCCAAGAACGAAGGCAGGTGTTCTTACCCCAGCCTGACCATTCCAGCGACGGAAGCTGTAGGAGAAGTGGATCACGTTCCCCCACTGGGTAAACTTCTGGAAAGCCATCCGGGAGAACTGATGAAAAAACCGGGCCCAATATACAGTGAGAACTGACGTTATCGTCAGGAATCAGGATTTGAGTGTTCTGGTCAATCCCATTTCGGTACGACTCGGGGAATCAGAAGGAATCCTCCGTCACTGACTCAGTGGCCGGATCTTCAACTGAGTCACTGGCAATCTGTAGTTTGGATTTCGGTGCCATTTGGGCTCAAGAGCTATTTTAGGGTTTGAGAACTGTTTTAAAGTTTTTGCGAGAAGAAGCACGATTCGTGCCCTAAAATTTGAAGTGCTTTGCCTTATATAGGTGGTAAGTTACTAAGAGAAATATTTACCAAAGTTAATATTTAACTCAGGTAAATAGGGGGGCATTGTTTACACCATAATTTAGTATTTAGTCTAATATGATCGATTGGGTCAAAATGTTACACGTGTCAACACGTTTTAGATTAATTAATAAAATGCAACGTGAAGCCTGTTAAGGAAAATGGACTGATCAACGGTTGATATTCGACTGAACACGTGTAAGAGTATGCATCACATGGAGATCGCGAGCAAGGCAGTTAATGCGAGTAAGCAGTTGAAGTAATTACAACGTTGAGAACATGTGAGATCATGGAGAAACAACCGTCTCGTGCAGATAGTGGAGCAAGAATAGGGAGCATGGAGCCACTTAATTCAAATCGTAGGAGGGAATTCCATATGGTTTGAATTTCAAGTCGATGATAGCCTATAAATACAAGAAAAGAAGATATTTAGAACCCCCCCAATCAATCGCCCAAAGGCTTCTACTTTTATCTGTACTTTACATTTCTTGCTCTAGGAGTAGCTTGTAATTTAACCGTCTGTTCGATTGTGTTCTCATAGTCGATTGACTTCTACACTGAGGAATAATAAAGTCCATTTTGTTGTTTTTCTTTCATCTCCATTCACTTCATTAAGTTTGCTTCCAGAGAAGTCCTGAAATACGACAAGGAACCAAACTCCACCACCACAAACACCCACATTTCCAGCACACTCAACAATCCATAGTCGATTAGTCGACTATAAGTAAAATAGAAAAACACCTAGCCAACATCTCTGCCACTGCTGGTAAATGGGGGGAAGTGGCGAAAATCAGAAAAACTATGGATGACAAGGAGGTGGTAAAGAAACCAGGTTTAAGTTGGATTGAAATCAAGAGAAAGGTCCATGTGTTCGTAGTGGGAGACTTATCCCACCCAAGATCAAGGAAATAAATGACTTTTTGGGGGATCTTTCGAAGAGGATGAAGGAAGAAGGGTATGTACCTCAAACAGAGAATGTGCTGCATGACGTGGAAGAGGAACAAAAGGAGCAAAATCTTTCCTATCACAGTGAGAAGCTTGCAGTTGCATTTGGAATTATAGCTACTCCTCCGGGGACGGCAATAAAGGTTTTTAAGAATCTAAGAACTTGTGTTGACTGCCATATGGCCATCAAATTTATATCCAAGATAGTTGGGAGGAAAATAATTGTGAGGGATTCAAATCGGTTCCATTGTTTTGAAGATGGAAGATGTTCATGTAAAGACTATTGGTGATGAAGGCTAGTGGCCATTGGAAAGGGGAAGCAGGATACGTTTTGCATATGGGTTGCCTGTAAATTCATTATCTATCAGAGGGCGTCTGTTCTCTTCAATGTCAGCCTGGAAATGTAGTTTAATCTTTGAACCAGGTCAACTTGTGCAGAATGATGTCCTGTGTACACCTCAGAGTTCATCGTAGCATCAGAAATCTGTCTGTGGATTCGTGGAATGAGAAAATAAAAGCATATTTCGGGAGTTCAGAAGCTGTAAAGAATTGGATTGTAGAGATCATCAATTATTTAGAAAATAACTGGTACTTTTAGACCGACATAACAGATTACAGTAAAAAATAAGGACATTGTGTCCTTGAATGAAGGTTGAGTGTCAACGATCAGTTATGAAATTCAAAGCCGGAGCTGAAACCTCCTATGCTGTTGCGAGTTCAGAGAACTCCTGAACCTAAACGTGATTTTCTTCACAGTATGATTACAAAGTCATTTGCTATGTTAGTTTTTTTCTCTTCTCCCTTCTTTTGTTGTATTATCAGTTTGAGGTCATGACATGTTGACAAACAGTGTTGGACTTGAGAGTTTCTTACTGTCCTTGAGTTGACACGTCCTTTACAGTTATTGAACTGGAAAATTCTAGATTATGTCCTGATTCCCATGTTATGATTGAGTGTCACAGTAGTAAGTTCAAAGCTCATTACTCAATCAGGTTATGTAGGCAGTTTGCAGTTTTCACTGGGCAAATTCTTAACTTTGTAAACCATCTCACCACTTGAGGCTCTCTTTGACTTGTTGAAAGTTATTGCTGGATCAGATTCAGTCATCAAAGAGGTAGATACTCCAGCAATAGTTAGAATCCTTAATTGCAAAATTCTAGATAGTCGATATTGTTGAAAGACACTCGGTGATGAACATATTCATCTATGGAAACTTTTCATTTCTCTTCATTTCCCCTAATTGGCCAGTAGTTAAAGGAGAGAAGGAATCCAAGGTGGTAGTTGGTTCCTGTTCCACTTTTCTCCCAAGTCAGTAAAATATTGCCTGCCAAACTAGTATATTAACCTTATGTGCCTCTCCACTCAATCTTCATTGCTAATTTGTTATGAGTTGGATGCTTTAATACGGTTTTAGTGCTGGTGTTTTTGTACAGTCTATTTCACACACCTTTCTATGTGCTATAAGTGCACTTTGTTCCATTGTGATTCATATATTCTAGATCCTTTGCTTACCTCTTCATGTGGGAGCGGAGATGTACATGTGTGATAGTGTTACAATTTGTCTCACATTAGCAAAAGAGGACCTTCCCTACTAGCATATGAACCTTGTGAACCTCTCCACTTTTTGCGAGTTAATTTTGAGTTGAATGCTTTAATAGTTCCCGTTGAAGAAGTAGATACCATACCTCACAAACACACGAGCATGAGATTTCAAAAAACCATTACATGAACACCCTCGGGAGACGTCAATAAATTTTATATTTGACAATGTATTAGATGGAAAGATACCTCTAAGACTTATATGTTACAAGTAAACTAATACTTTCTAACATCGCAATAGTAAGATATTATTTTCATAATCAACATAGTAGAAAAAGAAGTATATACAAACGGCTGATAGAATTCCCAAAATAAAAAATTTGAGGGTCCATTGTTAACTGGTAATGAACATATACTAACATGTTTTTTCATTGATCACCAATATCTTTTCCTTCTTGATTTGTTATTGTTTGATGTTCTTCCTTGAATATTAGAAACACTTGTGCCCACCAGGCGTCCGGACTTTGCAGTGGCTTTTTATCTTATAGTTGTGCAGACTTTCCTCAAGAAGAGAGGAGAACACCTAATTACCTTTAAGAGTGGGTCCAATAGAAGTCAGATAGAACTACTTTTTTATTAGAGGCATTGAACGCTTGTTATGTAAAGATTGCAAGATTATCCCCGGAGTGTGTCTAGCATCACAACATAGACTTATCGTGTTATATATTTGCCTGAAAGGTCAACATATAACAAATAAGGAGACTAGAAGCCCACGAACTAGATGGTGGGTTCTAAGAGGAGAGAAACTAGAGATGTTTAGGGCAAGATGTTCCAACAAGCAGGGTGGGCGTAGGATGATAGTAATATTATGTGGAGTAAAATGGCTGACATTTTCAGAAGTGTTTCAAAAGAGGTTCTTGGAGAGTCAAAGGGGAAAGGTCCTATATCTAAAGAAACATGGTGGTGCAATGACGAGGTTCAAGTCATGGTAAAAGCAAAAACGTAATGCGTTAAAAATGTGGCAAAAGGATTAGATACTTATAGGAGCTATAAACAAGTCTGCAAGGAAGCTAAGAGAGCTGTTAGGGATGCTAAGATGTGAGCTTATGATGATTTTTATGCTAAATTAGATAGTAAAGATGGAGAGAAGAACATATATAAACTCGCTAAGTTGAGAGAAAAGAAAACTAGAGACTTCTCTCTAGTTAAGTGTATAAAAGGTGATGATTCAAGGGTGTTGATGAAAGATGAGGAGATCATAGATACATGGAAAACGTATTTTGAGAAGCTGTTGAATGAGAAACACTTAGGCGGCTTTGGCGAGGAGGAATTTGGTGGCCCTGTAGAGAGTCTAGAATACGAGTTCTATCGTAGGATACAAAAGTCTGTAGTGGCCAAGAGGATGAGACTGGGTAAGGCATTAGGACTAGATGATTTTCCAATTGAAGCGGTGGAAAAGCCTAGGTGCTGTGGGGTGTCTTGGTTGACAAATTTATTCACAAGATTATTATGACAAGGAAGATGTTTGATGTGGAGGAGGAGCATATTTAAGAATAAAAGGGATATTCAAAGTTGCAACCTATGTTGTCAATTTCCGTACTGTGCTATATATAATATGGTACACATAAGTACGTGTTCCCTACCACCCCAAATACTAGTCTATACTTCGCGTACCTGCCTGTACTAGGCTTGGACCAAAATCTTGGTTGGCACGAAAAAATATTGTGTATTTTTTTTCTTTTGCTTAAAAAATACTTGAATAGTAAGATAATTCAACAAAACTTGGAGTCTATAATATGTTAATTATCTTAATTTTTTATTAGAATTAATTTTAAGGTATATCAAAGTGTTAAAATTTATTTTATACTTCTACTTTGAGTTTTTTTTTTTTACATATATTAAAACTATATAAAAGATATATTATGGTCAATCCGAAATGGTACCGAGGTATACACCGGTAACCCTACGTATCGTCCTAATAGATAAAATGGTATGCTTGCCGGTACGAGATTGATAACTTTGGTTGCAACTACTATAGAGGCATTAAATTGATGAGCCACTAAGAAGCACGGATACGAATACGGATATGATACGATATGGATACACAGATATGTGATTTTTTCAAAAAGAAAGATACGAAATGTTGGGGATACGTTGAATATTAAAGTAAATAAAAAATATATTATATATAATTTTTAATTCCTAAAATTTCATTAATGATTAAAGTTTTTCATTACACAAGTTCACTATTTCACATGCCGATAGGGATATATTCACGTATAGTTATATATATAATTGTGTCTATATAGTTATATATATATACATACACAAAACGAGAGAGAGAGAGAGATGATTGACGAGAGACAGAGATGAGAGACTTACAAGGTTGTCGAGAGAGGATATTGTCGGTGTGTTTCTAGTGTCGATTGGTGGGGGAAATAGAAAAATATAGTCCTACTTGCAATTTTAACCCATATATTTTAAGTTATAATATATTTACCCTCGCGCGTATCTGAAACATATCCGTGCATATCCAACACGTATCCAAAACATATTGGATACGTAGCCGGAGTGTATCTGAGAGTATCTGCGCATATCTGAAACGTATCAGGATACCCAAAAATAATTATAAAAGCAGGATACTTTAAAAAGCGTATCAGATATGTATCCGGAGAGTATCCGAGAGTATTGGTATCCGATACGGATACGATACGTGATACGGAGATCAAAATAGAGTATCCGTATGAGATACCGATACTCTCGGATACTCTCTGAAACATATCCGTGCATATCCAACTCTAGGATTTGTTTATCTGTATTGGTAATGCTCAATATACCAGATGGTCAAAATTAGGTTACTAGCTTACTCAAAATGGAGTTGGTTGCTGCTGCTAAAAGAAAAAATATTTGTGGTTTGGTGGTTGTATTGTACACAATACTCACTTATTATCTTCATTTAACCAGTTAAATAACTTTCTTATTTCGAGTGATAGACAGGCTTTCCTGACTGAGACATTTGTTTTTCTGATATTGGATGGGTAACTTGTGCTCTTGTAGTGGTAGGTATGGATGTACTTTTATGAAATCACAATACTAACCTCGATCTTGCATGACAATGGACCAAGGCCCTGTCTTTTTGTTTCTCTGTTCTTTGTTTTGTTAAAGCACACGCAGAAAGATGATCAAGAAATCATATTCCATGTTCGTGGTATGATATGGCAACCATATCTAGAGTATTATGCTGTTAGGGATGTTAATCCCTTTTTCTAAATAGTGTTACTTATGAATCTTGTAAAATCATATAGGTTCACAATTTCAAGATTTCTTGAAAAAAATGGGGACTTGTCTCTTCAATGTAGAGCAATACTCCGTATTAGAACAATGTTGCATATTGATATGCAAACTGACATTGGTGCCTGAACCTATTTGCTGTTGTACTTGTTTCTTTTTGCAATCATCTGATAGCTAAAGGTGTTTTTTTCGTCAAAGGGTTGTGACAATTTTCTCATTTATTGTTGGAGGATTGGTATTAGATTATGCAAGTTCGTCACTGTTCTTTGGTTGTTTGTTACAAGTACTTTTGCTTCCCAAATTTGAAATCCTGACTCGTTCATGGTTAATTGCAACAATTTATGCGCTCTTTCTCTTTTCCAACAATTGTCGAAATTTCTTTCTCCATGAATTGTGTGTCTTGCAGCGTTGCAGAAAGGTATATTTACTGCCCTACTGGGTAATGGGTGAGGACTAGCAACTTCAATGCATTTTTCGAGAACTTCAAAACCATGAAAAAAATGAGATGGTAACTGAATCCAACAAGAATGAGCACGCAACCTTATGATCTGGAGTCAAATCCGCTACAATTGCGCTAGGAATCCAACTTGTTTGTGACTGACGTATAAACATGGTACTCAAAGATGGTCACCAAAGTACTATTGTACTACTATTATATACTGATTGCGAGGAATTTTGTATAGCTAGGTGGTTATGTGCACAGTACCTGTTGGAGGAAATGGCGCAATCCAAACGAATGAACGGTTGGTTGGTACGTAACAAAGATGAACATGATAACTAGCCCATCTGGTTGTACCTATTGACTTTCAAGGGGAAGGTCTGAGGTTCGAGTCTATGGAAGGACGTCAAATTCTCTTTAATTGTAACTCACTATTTTCCTGCTAACTCTCCGCTGACGCATAAAAAACTGACTTTAATAAAAATAATACTAAAAGACTAGCCCCATTAAAGAAATCAACATGCAAATGGATGTAGTGGTATATAACAGTGAAGTCTTGTACTCCAGTATCAAGTAGAAAGAGTTTGGGATGACTGTACCAGTGGTTCAGTTCAGAGAGCCTCTCCTGTACAAGTGGTTTAAGTGCAGATAAAATTGGAAAAAAACGAATCATGGAAAACCAAAAAATAGCTCCAAGATCTACAGTCTGTACTGTCCAATTTTGGCTATTTTTTACATGACTTGCACTCTCTATATTTTAGAGATCATCGAGAACATTAAGCATGCCAAAATTCATGTTCATTAGATATCAATCAACGCATGATGATTACAATTTTATTTTGGTAAAAATTAATGGGATTGTTTAACATGATAAAAAAAAAAAATCAACACAAGTCCATTTTGCAATCATAACACATTAACACTCGATATCCGATCTTACATGATTTTTGGCATCACTTATGCTCCCACAAAATCTAAAATCTAAATGGTTAAAATTATAAAAACGCTCAGGTTACTAAAAAGTAGGGCTGTAAATGAACTGAGCCATTCGCGAACTGTTCGAGGCTCGGTTCGGTAAGAGCTCGTTCGAGTTCGATTCGTCTGCTAAACGAACTGAACCTGAACCTCAATTCTAGGCTCGTTCCGTAAATGAGCCAAACCTGAGCCTAACGGTATTCGGCTCGGTTAGGTTCGCGAATCTATACTTAAATTTTAATTAATAACTCAATAGGGGTCTATTTGTAAATGTAAAAAATTTTAAGGTTGTATATATAATTCAATACTTATTTTTCTCCCAAATTCTATACGATCAATGAGAGAGTTTGCGTTCGCTTGAGTTTAATGAGCTGAGCCGAATCAAACCTGAGTCTTGACGAGCTCAATTCTAGCTTAGATTCGGCTCGGCTCGACGATTCATTTGAGTTTAACGAGCCAAACTCGAGCCAAAATGTTCAAGTTCGAATCGAACCCGAGCCGAATCCAAGCCGAACTCGAGCCAGACTAGTATCTTAACGAATCCAACCGAGCCGAACCCGAGCCTTGAAACAATTTAACGAGCCGAACTCGAGCCAAGTTGTTCAGGCTCGAATCAAACTCGAGCCGAACTCATACCTTAACGAACCCGAGCCGAACTTAACAGGGTTCGGCTCGATTCGGTTCGTTTACAGCCCTACTAAAAAGGGGTTCGTCTGTACCCGCCCCTAGCTAGAACTCGCAACTTTGAAATAATATTGTCTTTTTATCCCTTCATGATCGGATTACTGATTCTTAATTTGATTTTGATAAAGAAAACAAGAGGTGGTATTCGACATTATAATGGGGTAGGGAGTTGAAGCAATGCATGGGGTTATTATGCTAAGCGAGCGAGAAAATTAGTTACTAGTAATTTGTGGTCTAGATCTAATAAAAAATTGGTGGGAGGTCCACTATAGCATGTTTGTAACACTAAGTCTACTTCTAAATTTCATAACCCCTCTAGTCCACTAATATAGTTATATAACCTAATAACTCCAATTTACTTAAAAAGAGAGATTTTTCAAGACCAAAAAACCCTCCTATATAACATATAGAGAGAGAAACCCTAGATTACAAAACAGATCTGAGCCTCCCCTCTGTCTCTCCTCCCCTCCCCGGGTGACCCGTCCGCCTCCAAATTCACTCATCAAGAGGCTCCTCAAGATCTCGTCATATCAATGTATTTTCTCGGCTACCAAACAGAAAGAATGAGAAATAGGTAAAAGCTTCCCTTTCTTCCTCTTCCTATTTATTTTCTTGGCTACGTACCAAATAAAAAACTAATTGGGTGTTCTTTGTTTTTTTTCCTTCCTTGATTGGCAGTAACTACAGTGGATTCTGGCACCAAGGCTTTAATATTTCTGGGTTTGGATGGAGATGATCTGAGGAACCCAACTCAACTTTCTGTTTCCCGCGGCCCCAAACATCCAGCACGTACGGTGTTTTTCTACCTTTTGTTTATGAAAAGTCTCGGAACACAACTTTTGGACACAATTGTGTACGAGCCCTCGTGCATTGAACTGCTCTTGATGTAGTTATAGTCTATTTCGTGCACTAATCTTGAACGAATTTGGATTTTCGACTTGTTATGTGTGTGGAATTTGTAGTTTTAGTCAATTATATAACGTTATTCCGCTTTTTCATAAACGTGCTTTAAAGTTGGTTTGTCTATCGTATTAAAAAGGTTGATCCGGTCTTTTATTTGTTTTACTGGAGAGAAATCTGGAGTAGTAAAAACAAAAAATATAATATTATAAGAAAGTGGATCTGGTCTTTTGTTTGTCCCGTGTTCAGTTATCATCAGATTTGGAGGTTTTTGAATAAATACATAATGTTATGTGTGTTTTTTTCTAGGGTTAGAGATCTGAATTTTTTGAATAAATATATAATGTCATATTTGTACTTTTCATCAATCACTTATTGATTTGGTCAGCGCAACGGCCTCTCCGACTTGCTTATGATATATTTGGAGTTTTTTGAATAAATATATAAGGTAATATGTGTGTTTTTTCTAGGGCTAGACAAATAAGGTTGGAACATGTTGTGTTTTTTTGAAAAAATATATAAAATTATATGTGTGCTTTTCGTGTCACACAAAAAATATATTTTTGTGTGTTTTTGTTGTTATTTAATGTTACTTTTTTTAAAACATTCTCAGTTAAAGATAGATATAATAATATATAACGTTATATTGTTATATATAACACTCCAGATTAGAAATATCTTATGTTATTTAATAAAGAGAACATATGGTTATATGAGAATATTTGTGACCATATATATATATATATCGAGGCGGTTCCAGGGACACCCAAAAAAACACCTAAAAAATACCTCATAGTTCCCGATCAAATTTTGATGATCCGAGCCGCTCAATGTGATCAGAACGTGATTTTAAGGGTACCCACCAGAAACCAGCAAAAAAATGACCGGAAAGGGCTTGATCCGAACAGTTTCAAACAGTTTTTTATTGAACAATTTAAATAAAAATTGCTCAAATCAAGCCTTTCCCGGTCAGTTTTTTTGCTAATTCCTCGCGTGCACCCTTAAAATCACATTCTGCACGCATTGAACGGTTCGGATCATAAAAATTTGATCGGAAACTATGAGATTGAGATTTGGGGTGTTTTTTTTGGTGTCTCTTGAACCACCCCCCTATATATATATATATATACACACACACACACACACAGAGTTGGGTTCTGGTTAGGGAGACCTGACCCAAGCTTCCATCCGCACCTGCCTCATAAGATCCAACGGCTGGGAAAAGAAAATGAATCTCGCGGGTTAAAATAACACGCGGGTCACAGGTTATAATGAAAACGGGTTAAAACCCACAAAACGGATCCAGCTTTCCCCTTTCCTTTTTAGTGCTTTCCCGTTCAAACAGAGAGAGAGAGGCGACGAACAGCGCGAACAAGAAGAAGACGATACGAAGAAGAAGAAGAAACGAAGAAGAAGAAGAAACGATCGAAGAAGATGAAGAATCGATCGAAGCAGGGATCCTTTGACGAAGGTATCTCTCTCTCTCTCTCTCTCTCTCTCTCTCTCTGGTTCAACCTAGAAAGGGTGTGGTTTCTTAAATTTCTGTTCGAACCTGAAATTAGGGTTCGAACATTCGAACTAGAACAACTCTATCTCTCTCGATCTCTTCGTTCTATGCATTTGACCGTAAAACCAGAAACTAGGGTTTCGATTTTCTGCAGAATTTTTATTTTTTTTTGTGACAGCTCTGTTGTAAGAAAAAAATGCTGAAATTAGGGTTTGAACAAAAAAAGTTTGGTTTTCTCTGTATCTCAATCTGTTTAGCTAATCAATTGTTTCAAACAAAAAAAGGGGCTTTTTTTGAACGACCGTAAAAGAAGATTAGGGTTTTGATTTCAGTATTTTTTGTTTTTGTAATTTTTCCATTTAGCTGCAATTCACGAATATTAGTTTAGCTGGTTATTGGCAGAAATATATAGGGGTCATGCTCATATTTGGGTCTTTTGTTGTGTGTGAAATGATTCATATATTCTTGAGTTTCCCAAATCTCATTTGTGGACACTTTTTCTGTGAGCAGCCTAAAAGAAAACTCATTGGCTACCCATTTTTTCCCTAATCTCAGTACAAACATTAGCAGACCATTCCATGGTGTTGAAATATCAGTTGGTAGGGACAAGAAAATATATGGGGTCCCAGTTTTGTCATGCCCACTCCATACAATATATTTCATTAAGAAATTTGAGATTGGGTTTTTTTTTTTTTTTTTTTTTTTTTAATGTAGCCATGGTTGGAAGAGGGCTCTATTATGTTGTTTTTGTTGGAAGAGTCCCTGATATATATATATATATATATATATATATATATCGAAGGTGGGTAACTTGTTGCGAACAAGTGAGTAAATTCTCTAGGGCTGTGTATAAAAGATATTCTTCATTGGAAGAGGCAAATGATGCTTGGAGGGCGTATGTTGATTCGTTGAAGCTGTGTTCAATGTGCAATTGCTGCCACAAGAAATCATCACCAATTACCCACATTTGCTCGTACGTGTGCAATCAAACATGGATGGCCATGGTGGTTCAAATAGGTGGTTTAACATTGCTTCCTATCTACTCGGAGCAACAACGGGATTTGTAATTTCGTTTTTGGTCATGTTCTTTTGTACAAGACTCTGATGTAATGCTTAACCGTTGGGAAAGAACAATTATCAACTTCAAGCAAATTCTATTTGTAGCAAATTCTATTTGTTTTTCGTTGCTTTGGGTTGTGGGGCTTACTTCGTCTCCCCAGTGGAAGTAGTGACTAATGTTATAGGTCGTTGGGTGGTCGGAAGGTTGCCACGAGTTCTTGGAGGCATTGTGACCTCAACAAATGGCCGTATTTTACTTGCTTCGGTCTCCTATTATGATTTCAGTTGGGAAACTCCGTAACTTTTCATTTTTTATTGAATCATTGTAGATGCTATGATTACCCATAATTTTCTATCAAGCTTCCATTTTATTTGCTAACAGCCACATCTGGTGCTACTGGATAGTTGTACCCGATGGAGGCAAAAACTCACGCTTGAATTTTGGCTATTCAATAAGAGCGATATTGAAAAGAAAATGTCCTCCAAACTTTCGTAGGTACACCAGTTCTCAAACCCAACGACATGGAATTCAACCATAAATGGTATACTCATATGAAATGGTAGAACATAAGGATGGAACAGTGAAAACTGAGATCCTTCACATACTCCCTCAACCTAACAAATCATGGATAAGTTCTCTGAAAAGGAAAACAAGAAGGAAAAAGAAGTGACATCTAGAATAAAGAGTTCCTTGTATCTTTACATCATACAATATCTAGTTACTCTTGCTGGATAATTGTACCTATTTTCACAAAGTTTCAGCACTAGTTTTCCACCAAAGTTTCAGCACTTGTTTACACACAACCTCAGACCCTAGGACACGACACAGATTACTTGCCAAAAATTCCTCAACTTCAATTAATTGCCAAGAATCTCAGTCCAAGAAATAAAAAATGGCCAAGGGTATAACCTTGAGAGCCCACCAAAGGAAACAACGGAACAGACAAAAAGCCAAAACTGGCCAACCTGTACTACGTTCACCACCTTACAACAAAGAAAAAAAAAACAACTATTCCTAACTTCAATTGGTAACAAAATCAGAGCAACACAATTGGGCCGAAGAAGTTGTTGCCGAAATCAATCTTGGGAAGCTGCTGCAATTGCCCGATTTGAGGTGGAATTGGACCCGAAATCAACCTTGTTATATATGCCTGAATATCTAACATATGGAAGCAACAAAATTAGGTCATGTATAACAAATGGAAGCAAGATTGGCTACCTAGTTGAGAGCCTTTTGCCATAACTTTTGCCAAATTTTGGCAGAGGCAAGGGATTTGGCATGCCAATTGACTTGTCTTAGCTAGCACTTGAAGGAGAAGCTTCATGCTAGTTCTAATTGTATCCTTACACACAACCTTTTTCAGATTCAAATTAGTAAAAAAAAAAACTGTAGGGAAGTATTCCCGAACAGGCAAGAGAAACGCCCGAGCATGGTGCTAAAGGAAAGGTCAACGCGATTGACCGGTGACATGAGAAGTCATTGGTCCAGAGAGGTTGTATGAAACTCAGTTCAGTAAAACATGAGAAGTTATTAGACCAATTAAAAGGAAAGTGACACGTGAAGCCACTGTTCAAAGTACCTTGTTCGGCTACGAGAAAGCCGAACAGGAGGAGAACTCCTAAAGAAAGGAATGGTCCAAATAATTGATAAAGGACCAGTTACATGTGAAGTAACTGGTCCAGACCCTCTGTTCGGCTATGAGACGGCCGAACAAGGAAAGAAGTCCTATCAGATGTTGAGATAGAGGGAACATTCTCGAAGAGTCCAGAAACAGTGGTATTCCGTTAAGGAATGAGATCCCGAGGATGTAGGATCTCGAAAAGATACCTAACAGGAATGGGATGTTTGGCTAGTTATGGGAAAGAGTCCTAAAAGGACTAAGGTAGCTAACTGGTAAAAGAAACGAGAATCCTTGATATTCTAGGTTTCCTTTACAAGATAGGAATCCTAGGACAGGGATGCTTGGGCAGCAAGCATCTATAAATCTATAAATACGAGGTAAACTCAGAGAAAAGAGGTACGCAATATACTGCATTTTTATTGCTTTCCTACTGATAATTAGGATTCAATTGCTAGTACGTGATACTAACTTTGGCATCGGAGGGCCTTTGCCACGAGAGGCAAAGGTGCACTCACCCCCTGTCTATTTTGCAGATTAAGGTTCAGACGACGAATTAGGGTTCCGGTGAAGAGGCACGAGCAAGCCGTTACAATCCAGTGCTGTTAAAAGCACTAATTGAATTTCTCCACCTACAATTGGCGCCGTCTGTGGGAAACGAAAGAGTTCCCTTTAAAATACGACCATGGTGGAAGTAGATCCAGCAACACCGCACGACCCAAAGGATGTGTTAGATGGAGGAAGGGATAAATCTCCACCTGGGGCTCCGAGAAAGCCCGAGGGTGGACACAGGAGGACCACGAGTAAGGGCCGCCCCATTACCATCCACGATAAAGATAGGGATGGAGAGACGGCTTCGAAATCCATGAGAAGGAGTAAATCCCACCGAGGGGATGAATTAGTCGCACACTCCAGAAGCATGCATCATAGCGAAGACGATTGAGGAGTATGCTCGTCTGATTAAAAAATGAGAACATGAGATCAGAGAACTGGAGAGAATCAGGGATCATCCGGAGGACTCCGGACTGTCTCGAAGAAATTCCAGAGGCAGTGGGTATGCTATGGTACAATTCAGAAAAGCTCCTTCACGAGGAAGAAGGAGCAGGAGCAGAAGTCCAACCCCAAGGCGACATAAAGCTTCTCCACAAAAAGAGAGGAGCAAGACTCGAACGCCGGAAAGAAGAAGGGATTCTCCAAGAAAGAGGAGAAGCAGAGGTCGAAGCTCTACCCCTGAGGAGGAAGGGAGTAGGAAACATCATAGGGACAGGTACGAGAGACCTGATTCTGATTGGGAAAGAGTTAGACCAAACGAAAAGAAAGGACCAGAGGATGAAACCATGACTGCATGAGAAGCAGCACGGAAAGCACTCAAGAATATAGCATCCTCCCCTTTTGCAAGAAAGTTATAGGAGGCTAAATTGCCGACCAGAGTGAAACACGGAACGTTCATCCTCTACGAGACAGATGCTGATCCCGTGGCACATATACAGCATTACCAGCAGGCAATGTTTATGCATGAAGGGGATGATGCAATTATGTGCAAGATGTTCCCGTCGAGTTTAGGGAAGGTAGCTTTGTCCTGGTTCCATAGATTGAGTTCACGTTCCATCCGAACATGGGTACAGTTGGCCGAGGAGTTCACTGCACGATTTTTGACTGAGCAGAAAACCTCCAAAAACGTTTGAGAGTCTTTCCTTTATGAAGCAAGGCGAGGATGAGCCGATCAGGACATATGCAAAGAAATATTGGGAGACCTTTAACGAAATTGAAGGTTGTAGCGAGGAATATGCCATTGCCACTTTCAAGACAGGTTTGCCTATTCGGGGGGAGCTATGTAAATCCCTAAACATGAGTCCGGTGCAGACACTGGCAAAACTAATGGAGAGAATTGAGCAGCACGCCAGAAACGAAGATGATATTCTTCGGGAAGATGGCAAGCTGGCCGCCGAGCAAGTAAAGGGGTCCACAAATAAAGTAGAAAAGCCAGAGCCCAAAACCTATCGTGAAAGGAAGGATTATGGGCAAGCAAAGAAAGAGCCGTACAAGGATAAACAAGCTCCGGATCCCAAATCGTTCTTTTCAATAAACACGGTCTGGAAAGAACCCATTTACAGGATTCTTTATCGAATAAAGAATCAACCTTATTTTAAATGGCCTCCAACTCTAGGTGGGAATAAAGATGCAAAATGTGCTACGAATCAGCACTGCAGCTACCATAAGGATTGGGGTCACATGACTGAGGATTGTGAAATGTTTAAACGGCATCTTGATGATTTGGTCTCACGAGGATATCTCAAAGAATTTATCCAAGATGATTCCAAGGATAAAGACAAGGCAATGGAGTTGGATTACTGAACAGAATCCAAAAGGGGTAATCCATATGATACATGGATTAGCCGAACCTTATACGAGAAATGAGGTGAGATTGCTTCAGAGACAAGTGAAACATGACCAACATGTGATGCAGTTAGGGAAGAAAAGAGGGCGCAACGAAGGGGCAAGCAACAAGGGCATAGTATTTACGGATGAAGATCTGAGAGGAGTCCAGATACCACACAACGATGCTTTAGTCAAAACCCTACGAGTTGGGGAATATGATATGGAAAGAATCCTTGTGGATTCAGGGAGTTGCACCGAAGTGCTATACTATGATGCATTCAAGAAACTGGAGCTCACTCAAGAAGATTTGGTACAATCAGTAACTCCTTTGGTCGGATTTGGGGCAGGGCAGGAGCAGTTTGGCCCTTGGGAAAGGTAACTTTGCCTGTTCGGGCTGGTACAGTGGTGCTACGGACTGATTTCTTGGTGGTGGATGTACCGTCTTCCTATAACGTGATTATAGGAAGAACATGGTTGCACAAGATGAGGGCAGTTTCTTCTACTTTCCATCAAATGGTAAAATTCCCAAGATCCAATGGGATTGAACAGATCAAAGGTAACCAAAAGGTAGCTCAGCAATGTTTGGTATCCATCATAAAGAGAATCCACAATGCCCATCATGTTAATACTGTGGAAATTCCGGATCAATCGACCATTGAAGACATCGGAAAGGATCCAACCGAGAGGGTAGTTGAGGATTTGAAGAAAACACAAATCAATGAGAATGATCCAGATAGGTATTTCCTGATTGGGGAATCATTGCCATTAGAGGAGGAGAATGAGTTGATAAGTTTCTTGAAAACTTATGTCGATGTATTTGCTTGGACACCAGAGGAGATGCCTGGGGTAAGTGCAGATGTTATCTGCCATCATTTGAATATAGATCCACAGCATAAGCCGGTCATTCAAAAGAAACGAAGGGCAGCCGTACAGCACGTTGACGCTGTAATTGAAGAAGTGGATCATTTATTGGAAGCCCAGGCAATAAGGGAAGTTTATTATCCAGAATGGCTATCGAATACTATTGTTGTCAAGAAAAAGAACGAAAAATGGCGTGTATGTGCAGACTTCACAGATTTAAACAAGGCATGCCCAAAGGATAGTTTTTCTCTTCCAAGGATTGACCAGTTGGTTGATGCAACAGCAGGATATGGACGGATGAGTTTTCTCGATGCATATCGAGGATATCATCAAATTGCCATGTTTGGGCCGGATCAGGAGAAAACCTCTTTTATTACACCACGTGGGTTGTACTGTTACAATGTCATGCCCTTTGGATTGAAGAATGCAGGGGCAACATATCAGAGATTGGCAACCATCATGTTCAGAAAATTGCTCGGCAAAACTATGGAGGTCTACATAGATGACATGGTGGTGAAAAGTAAAACTGGGCAGGGACATATAGCAGATTTAAAGGAGGCTTTTGAAATTTTGAGGAAGTACAAGTTGAAACTCAACGCCTCGAAGTGTGCGTTTGGAGTCGGTTCTGGAAAGTTTTTGGGACATCTTGTAACCTTGAGGGGGATAGAGGCGAATCCCGACCAAATAAAGGCTTTACAGAATCTGCAGAGTCCTCAGACAACGAAAGAAGTCCAACGGTTGACTGGGATGGCAGCAGCTCTCAATCGATTTATTAGCCGGTCAAGTGACAAGTGCAGACCTTTCTTTCAGTTGTTAAAGAAAAGGGAAGGATTCAAATGGGGAGCAGAATGTGAAGAAGCCTTCCAGGATTTAAAGGGATATTTGGCCTCTCTTCCCCTTCTCTCAAGCCAGAACCAGGTGAGTCCTTAGTTTTGTACTTAGCTATTTCTGAGCATGCTGTGAGTGCAGTCCTTTTGAGAAATAAGGGATCCGAGCAAATCCCTGTTTATTATGTGAGCAAGACATTGTTAGATGCAGAAACAAGATATTTGCCCCTTGAGAAATTAGTCCTAGCACTAAGGACAGCAACTAGAAAATTGCCACATTATTTCCAGAGCCATAAAGTTGTGGTTTACACTGAGTTTCCATTAAAATCACTGCTCCGAAAGGCAGATTTCTCAGGAAGGATCTCGACTTGGTCGTTTGAGTTGAGCCAATATGACATCGATTATCAGCCGCGCACAGCAATCAAAGGCCAGGTGTTGGCAGATTTTGTGGCAGAATTCTCACCGGCGGTTGCACCTTTGCCTCCTATGAGAAAAGAGTGTGAAGCAAAGTCTCCTGTAACGAAGAAACAGGCATTAGCCGAACAAGATCCCCTGGAGTGGAAGCTGTTCGTTGATGGGTCAGCTTGCAACACTGGATCAGGGATACGG
The DNA here is from genome assembly GCA_019656835.1 of Rhododendron ovatum. Taxonomy (NCBI): domain Eukaryota; kingdom Viridiplantae; phylum Streptophyta; class Magnoliopsida; order Ericales; family Ericaceae; genus Rhododendron; species Rhododendron ovatum. The sequence goes on from CM033800.1 coordinate 20,472,532, forward strand.
GTAGTGCTTTTTCCCCCTGAAGGATCAATGTTGGAACTATCTGTTCGACTTGGGTTCAATGCATCCAATAACGTGGCAGAGTACGAAGCACTTTTAGCTGGATTGAGAAGTGCAAAAACCCTAAAAGCCGAACGTGTAAGGGTCTATTGTGATTCCCAGCTTGTGGTGAATCAGCTGTCCGGCGAATATGAAACTCGAAATAAGAAGATGGCAGCCTATGTACAGGCAACCAGAGATCTGCTCGATACTTTTGAAAGGGTGTATATTGAGCAGATAAGTTCTGGAAAGAATGCACATGCAGATTCATTAGCATGGTTAGCTGCAGCTGTAACAACTGAGTTCAAAAGAAAGATAGCCGTAGAGTATCTAACTGAGCCGAGCATTGGGAGAAGCGTGGAGATGGTCTTGGACGTGAGCCAAGGACCAAGTTGGATGAACCCAATTGTTGAGTTTTTATGAGATGAAAAACTCCCTTCAGACAAAAAGGAGGCTCACAAAATTAGGACCAAATCTGCTCGGTTTTGGTTATTACCTGAGGGAAAACTGTACAGGACCCTATTTGCTTTGCGTGCATCCTGAAATGGTGCAGAAGTTCCTCCATGCAATTCACGAAGGAACATGTGGAAGCCATGTTGGGGGCAGGTCCATAGCCCACCGAGCAATTACTCAAGGATATTGGTGGCCATACATGCAAGAGGATGCTAAGGTGTACGTAAAGATTTGTGAAAAATGTCAGAAGTTTTCACCAAAGATTCGAACACCAGCCGAGGATTTGATGCCTTTGACAAGTCCTTGGCCGTTTGCTCAATGGGGAATGGACATTGTGGGTCCATTACACAAAGCAACTGGGAACCGAAAATTCCTGCTAGTTGCAACAGATTATTTCACTAAATGGATTGAGGCAGAACCATTAGCCAAAATCACTGAACCTATGATAGAAAGGTTCGTGTGGAAGAGCATCATCACTCGCTTTGGGGTCCCTTACTCATTGATTACAGACAATGGATCCCAATTTCAAAAGAAATTCAAGGTCTTTTGTGCCCAGTACGGAATACGAAACTATTACTCCACCCCAGCCTACCCTCAGAGTAATGGGCAAGCAGAGGCGTCCAACAAGATTATCCTTGATGGGATCAAGAAAAGGGTGGACAAAGCCAAGGGAAAATGGCCTGATGAGCTACCGTTAGTTTTGTGGGCTCACCGAACAACGCTTAGGAGGTCTACGGGAGAGACCCCCTATTCATTAGCATATGAAACAGAAGCCGTTATTCCATTGGAAGTGGGTCTGCCGACCAACAGGACCACTTTGGTTGAAAGTGGAGGAAATGATAGAGCTTTGGAGATTGAATTAGACCTTGCCGAGTAACGACGAGAACGGGTCCTAGTGCACTTGGCCTCATATCAGGAGCAGCTAATCAAAGGCTACAATAAACATGTACATCCACGGGAATTTGGTGTGGGGGACCTTGTGCTACGAAAGGTGCTCGGCAACACTAAAGTGGCTAATGAGGGAAAGTTAGGGGCCAATTGGGAAGGCCCATATCAAGTTACTGAGATTGTGGGCATTGGGGCTTATCGATTGACAGACCTAGACGGGAACCCAATTCCAAGACCTTGGAATGTCCACAACTTGAGAAAGTTCTTTATATAAATATGTTTGAGCATATATTTATATTTCTTTATGCACATCGTGATTGTGTGAGAGTTACGAATAAAACTCTCTTGTGTTTTTAGTGGCAAGGGGTACGCGTAACGCCCCCTTGAGTTTTTCAAATTCTAATACAATGTTCTTCTTTTATTCTGGGTTCTATAAATATGAAGTCTGCAACTTCTTTTTCGAACATCCTTCATATTGGGGAGCCGGGGATGGTCCCATGTGATTCTACGTTTTTCTTTGCTTTACATACAAAATATGTAAATTGCAGTATGAATAAACTGAAACTACGCTCCAAGGTTATACGAATATATAGCTGAAACTACTTTATAGTACGAGTATACTTGGGCATAAGCATACGAATACATGCATAAGTACGAGATACTTAAACAAAGTTTGCATACGAATACATGCATACAAAGTACGAGAGACTTACTTATAAAAAGTACGAAAGACTTACTTACAATAAGTACGAGAAACTTACTTACATTAAGTACAAAATACTTAACAGTTTCACAGACAGTATTCCAAAACAACAAACACCCATGTTAAAAACTCAACATATGAAGCTTGTCCCATGACAACAAACAAATCCAAAACAGAATGAAGATTGAACTCATTCATCTTCAGTAAGATCTTGGACAGTTGCAGGAGCAGTTGTAGGAGCTGCTGGTGCAGTCAACTCTTCTGTGGTATTCTCATCTCCAAGTGGACCACCACTGACTTCCTTTTGGCCAGGGTTGGTCATATCATTCTGTGGCTCAACTTCAGTAACAGGTGGCCCAGACGTCTGCACATCTTGTTCTTCATCTCCCTCCTCAGTAATGTCCTCCTATTCACCAGCAGCTGCGCTTGGTAGTTCAATGTTGGTCCAGAGCAGAGATGACTCAGGAATCTCAGCCTTAGCAAGGCAAGCTGTCCAGGATGCCACCCAAATTTGGTCTTGAATCCTAGGCATCTGATTCGTGTAGCTGTCTGTAGCTACTTTGATTCCCTCATTGTATCCCTTTTCAAATGCAGCTTTGGCTTCTGTCTGGCTTGTTTCAAGTTCTTTCAGAGTTTGTGCGAGACTGTCCTCAGCCCCCCTTCAGTTGTCCCTTCAAGCCATCTGCTACCCCCAGGGTCTAGTTTCTTTCTCTCTCAAGCCTGATGATGGTACATTGAAGCTTGGTGTTCTCACTAACAAGTTTGGCACGTTGGGGCTCAGATTGGCTGAGTTTTTGAGCCATGGCCACCATTTTTTGCATCACCTGGAACGTTCAAAACAGCTGTGATAAACATAAATATGAAATGCTATATACACTATGGTTACAAAAAGAAACTTTACCTTGGCATTATGGGACATGAAAGAGCTGAGGAGATTGTTAGGAGACATTGCAACTTCTTTTTGCATATCCCCAGGCAACAGAAAGGCCTGGGACAATGCAAGTGCAGTCCCTTCAGTCTCAACAGTGTCCCGAGCAGTGATAGCTCGGTTCCCATGAGAGAAAGAGGGAGCCCATGCAGGAGCAGGAGATGAGGAGGATGGTGGGGGTCTTTCTTGGGATTCTTCCACCCGTTGACGTTTATCTCTGTGGAGGGCTTCAATTTCTTCTAGAGAAAATCTAGGAGGAGCATCAGTCTGAGTCTGGATACGACGGCCACGACCTTGACCACCTTGGCCCTGAACAGTGCCACGACCTTGACCAGGGATGGTGAGAAGACTGCCCAAGTCAATTGGTCGGTTCATATCTGGAGGTGAGGGGGTGTAGCCACTGGAAGAAGAATCAGATGTGGAACTAGAAGCTTCCTCGGCAAGAGGGATTGGTTCGTCAGAGATTGGAGGTGTCCGAGAATGCCTCTCCTCTTGTTCGGGAGCTGGTCTTGAAGGACCAGCAATCAAGGGATTGTCGGCTGCACGGGTTCACCGATCAATAAACCCACCGTACGAAGCCTTGTAGCTAAGTAGTACCTGAGCTGCTCTTGCTCGGCCTGCTAGGTAAGTCCCTTCACCGTTGAATGCAAGAGCTCGTCTGATATCTGCTACGTGAACTTGTGGGGTTATAATGTTATATCCACGATTGATGTTTGATGCTGAAACATGACAAAGCACAAACATTAAGAAGCATGAAAAAGCTTATCTGTTGAGAAAGACAAAACATATGAATTAGGAGGAAAGAACTAACGTGGGCTCCCGAAAACGTGAGGAGCATGAAAACCAATCACTTGGCCGTCCTCATCCCTGGGTTCGAAGTTGCCCGTAACAATCAGAAAGTCGTCGTCATCCCCACGAGCAGAGTCAGGGAGTTCGAGAACAAGCTTCTTTCTAGAATCCCTACTTTTTAAATAATAAGTAAGGGCATCCCCGGTTCTGGAAATACTGTATAAGTGGTGGATATCGTATAAGCCTAGAGAGGTCCCTAACATCTAATTTAAGGCATTAATGCCCATAACTACTCGAAAGAAATTAGCAGAAACCTGCATTGGGGAAAGCCTATAATATGCTAAGACTTGGCGGAGCAGAGGAGCTAAGGGAAACCTAACCCCGCTCTCAACGACAGCTTGAAGAGAGTCAAAATCGAAACTTTCACAAATGGCATCCTCAGGAGCCAAAACTGCAGCTACGTTGTCAGGAATCCCATATCGAGATCTGAAACTAGCCATGGTCTGAGGAGTATTACAGTGTCTCCGAAATCTTCCCATTACCAGAAAGGTTTTTGGGGTTCTTTGAAGTATAAAGAAAAGGGGACGATAAAACCCTAAAAAGTGATTGTAAACAATCCACCAGAGAAATGGAGTTGTAAGAAGAAGAATGATGACTTACGAGAATAGTCGATGGAATTCCTAAAGAGCAGAAAGGAAGAGGCCTTGAGATGATGAACAGAGCTTCAATGGCGGGGAAAAGCTTGAACTGTCTTTTTTCTGCAGAGGGAGTCTAAGAGAGAGATTGGGGTTTTGAAAATGGGACGAAAACCCAAAAATACCCTAAAAGTGGGGTGGCGTATGTGAAACGTCACCCCAGACGGCGTTTGAGTGTTCCGTTCCCCAAAACACGTCTGTCCGCTATTAATGTGAGCAATATAATGATCGACACATGTAAATATTAGGACTCAAAGCCTGTGACGGCCTAACGAAAAGATGTTTTTGTCATGGTAAAATGATGACAAATTGCACCAATATATAAGGTGCAGGAGCAGAATGAATTTGCTCAGTAAAGGAGCTTTACATGTCATCTGAGTAAAGGATAACGAGTAAAACTGGGGAGCAATTGTAGGGAGGTATTCCCGAACAGGCAAGAGAAACGCCCGAGCACGGTGCTAAAGGAAGGTCAACATGATTGACCGGTGACGGGTGACATGAGAAGTCATTGGTCCAGAGAGGTTGTATGACTCTCAGTTCAGTAAAACATGAGAAGTTATTAGACCAATTAAAAGGAAAATGACACGTGAAGCCACTGTTCAAAGTACCTTATTCGGCTACGAGAAAGCCGAATAGGAGGAGAACTCCTAAAGAAAGGAATGGTCCAAATAATTGATAAAGGACCAGTTACATGTGAAGTAACTAGTCCAGGCCCTCTGCTCGGCTATGAGACGGCCGAACAAGGAAAGAAGTCCTATCAGATGTTCAGATAGAGAGAACATTCTCGAAGAGTCCAGAAACAGTGGTATTCCGTTAAGGAATGAGATCCCAAGGATGTAGGATCTCGAAAAGATACCTAACAGGAATGGGATGTTCGGCTAGTTATGGGAAAGAGTCCTAAAAGGACTAAGGTAGCTAACTGGTAAAGGAAACGAGAATCCTTGATATTCTAGGTTTCCTTTACAAGATAGGAATCCTAGGACAGGGATGCTTGGGCAGCAAGCATCTATGAATCTATAAATACGAGGTAAACTCAGAGAAAAGAGGTACGCAATATACTGCATTCTTATTGCTTTCCTACTGATAATTAGGGTTCAATTGCTAGTACGTGATACTAACTTTGGCATCGGAGGGCCTTTGCCACGAGAGGCAAAGGTGCACTCACCCCCTGTCTATTTTGCAGATTAGGGTTCAGACGACGAATTAGGGTTCCGGTGAAGAGGCATGAGCAAGCCGTTACAATCCAGTGCTGTTAAAAGCACTAATTGAATTTCTCCACCTACAAAACTAGCAGATGAACGCCATAAAGTGAAAAGATCAAAAGGGATACCATTTGACGAAACTGATATGGTCTGCTATTCTTGCTCTCTTGGTCAAGTGGGGTAGTATTTAATTTCCGGTGTCAAAGATAGACTCAACTGGCTCCATCCCCTTTTACTTTAAGCTACGTGTTCTATTTCCCACCATTTTCTCCTTACACAAAACCAATTTTCCTTTCAACAAGAGCAAAGGTACATACCCTAAACAGTTTAAACCAATTGCTTTTCTATTTACACAAATCAAACCCTAATTTCTGAGAGATTTTGATAAAGAGAGATTGAGAGAGAGATACCTTGTTCATGGCTTCGATCCTCTTCTTCTACTTCTTCTTCTTCATCGATCTGGTTTACCATAATCAAGTAACCAAAAAAAAAAAAAACCTAACCCGTTAGATGGAGAACGAGCTAGAGAGAGAGATACCTTGTTCTTTTTTGGGTTCGATCTTCTTCTTCTTCATATCGTCTTCTTCTTGTTCGCACTATTCATCGATCTCTCTCTCTCTCCGTTCGAAGGGGAAAGCTGGATCCGTTTTGTGGGTTTTAACCCGTTTTCATTATAGCCCGCGACCCGCGTGTCATTTTAACCCGTGAGATTCCTTTTCTTTTCCCAGCCAATGGATGAGATCCAACGGCTTATGAGGCAGGTGTGGATGGGAGCTTGGGTCAGGTCTCCTTGATCAGAACCCAACTGTATGTGTGTGTGTGTGTGTGTGTGTGTATATATATATATATATATATCTCCTTCAGCTAAGGACGCCCTTAGACTCCTTAAATGCGGACTTGTGCTGTGAGCTATTGGATCTCATCCAATGGCTGGGGAAAGGAGGGAAATCTCGCGGTTAAAAAAGTGTCCGAGTCGGGTAAATGATTCGCAGGTCATAACCGGGTTATAACACCCAGATTCCATATTCCACTGTACACTTTCAATTTCATTTCACGCTAGAGAGAGAGAGAGAGAGAGAGAGAGAGAGAGAGAGAGTGTGAAACGATAGACACCGAACGAAACGAAGAAGACGAATCGAAGGAGACCACCACGACTGGAGATTGAACGATCGAAGAAGAGGAAGAACAGGGTATCTCCTCCTCTCTTTCTCTCTCTCTCGTTCGTTCCAAATCACAAAAACCCTAACCCTCTATATCTATGGTGCGGTTTCAGATCTCATTTGTTCCAAACCGAAGAAGATGATTCGAGACGACCACGACTGGAGATCGAAACCCTAACCCGTAAGGTATCTCCTTCTCTCTCTGTCTCTCTCGATTTCCCCGGACCCGGATTAAGGCTTGGTTGAAAAAAGCATTTGATGAGAGATTTCCCCGGACCTGGATTAGGGCTTGGTTGAAAAAAGCATTTGATGAGAATCGGATAATCCCATTGCTGCTAGTTCAGATTTGTTGGTTTATTCAGCTCATGGTTAGTTGTAAATCTGGTTATTCCACTTTGTTTAGTTGTAAATCTGGTTATTCCCATCTGGGTTGTTTTTACACACCAGAAAATGATTTAGTTGTGAATATGTTTTTTGTAGTAACGTATATTCTACAGTGAAACCTTACTATGAATCTTACTAAACCAAATTTTACACCGGAAAATAATCTTGTACAGTGACTCATTTGTCTTTGTAATCTTGTTACTAAACCAAATACACGTCTCTCTCTGTTCGAATCGACACAAATCTTTTTTTTTTTCGAGTTAGGGATTTTTGAGAAAAATGGTATTTTAGAAGTATGTTTTAAAAAAACAAAATGGGTATTTTCTTTGTAGCTTACTGATCACAGAAGATAAAGGGATTCGAAGAGGCTTGAGGGGTTGAGGAAGTCCATGTTTTCTCTTCCGGTGATTCAGATTTGAACTGAAGATATAGAAGAGCAATGATCGTTCTAAGTTAAGAACAATAGAATGGAATTTTGATTACTTTGTGAATTCTTGTCCGTTTGATTACCCAAGGAAATTGTTAATGTATTTCCCGATGTTAAGCTTCGTGTAAATTGTAATGCTATAGTAGCTTTCCTGTTACTGGTTTGCTATTCAATGAGGTTCCCTTCAATTGTAAAAGTTGCAGTCCTTCATGTTCAAACTAGTAGTGAAAAGTTGAATGAGATGACTTGAATTGAGAGTGCCCTTGATCAAATTGAAATATTAGTTGCAGTTCTTCATGTTCAACATTGATTGTTCTTTTTATTTCGTTCAATATAAGATTGGGTGTATCTATCAAAGAATTGCGCATTGCTCCACCTAAATATGACTGCATCACCATGGTTTAACTTGGAATGGTGCTCTATTGCATAAAGTGAACTGGAAATGTGATGCTGGTTTTAAGAGTGAATGAGTCATAGCCTTACGGCTTCTACCAAGCTGAGATGAGGTTGTGGGTTAATGGATTGATTTAACAAACAGAGACATGACAACAAGTTTAGGGGTTACCAACGTGGTTTGTTGGACTAATAGGCCACGTACAGATCTAGTTCAGAACGATTGGTTTGCGCAAACAATGTTCTGTATCGTAAATGTTGTGGTTTCTTTTTGCTGAGGTAAATTGGCCGGTACCACTTACATTCTCATTGATCATCTTGTCACATACCAAGGTTTATAGATCATTGGATCGTTGTGCTTATTGGTTTTAACTTCATTTCTTCTTGTCTGAAGCAACGGTTTTAACTGCCCCGAGCCCAAGTAGATCTGTAAAGTTCATTGGCAATCAAGAAACTGCCCCATCACCAGTATACTCTGTTTACCGAAAATTGAGAGGATAGCATACAAAAAACCAAATGGATGTCTGAATTTGGTTAAAAGTAGGCAATTCAAAAAACTAAACCCATTGAAGATGCTCTAACAATTTTACATGTGCCAACTTCTAACAAGACCTGCTTCGAAATCCAAATATTCTTCAAGCATATTGGAAGGTAAACAAAAAAAGTCACCATCGGTGCTCTTACAAATGCCAACACAAATACAAATTCAGTTCCCATCATGTCTAGACTTGGAAGGGCCATGGCCAGTTCTTTATGTCCTCCTCCTCCATTTGCTGTACCTTTGCACTCCTCTTAGAAAGATCACCACCTTCCACATATGCATAGTACTTGAGGAAGAATGCAAGAGTCAGAACCACCCAGTCCAGGCAGAATATCAGCACACAACCCACCTGCCAAAAATCAATCCCAAGACTTTTAATCGAGATTTCGCTATTGCAAGAGAGCACTTATTGACTCTCTAGAAAAAATTTAATCTCTCATCGATGAATCTATATGACCAAAACTTCAATTGAAGTCTTTAAAACAAATTGAAATACTACAGATTGATCGTCGTCATCCTCGTTGTCATCACTCAACCTAACATCTTGCGACGAGCTAAGAAAAAAAAAAAGAAAACTATTAAAATGGTTCATGGGCATCTCTCTAGCAACTGAATAGCTGAAAAAACCTTTTTCAATATATATATTCGGTGAAAGGAATTGCTGCTAGAAATAAACAATGTTGATTAATAATTTTGCCGATTCGACCTTAACACCAAGAGAGAGGAGTTATCTTCTATGATCAGCAAGCTACAAAGAAAATAGCCATTTTGTTTTTTTAAAACATATTTCTAAAATACCATTTTTCTTGAAAATCCCTAACTCGAAAAAGAAAAAGAAAAAGAAAACCAAATTTGTGTCGATTCGAACAGAGGGAGACCCTATTTGGTTTAGTAACAGGATTACAAAGACAAATGAGCCACTGTACAAAATTATTTTCTGATGTAAAATTTGGTTTAGTAAGATTTCACAGTAAGGTTTCATTGTAGAATATACGTTACTACAAAAAACATATTCACAACTAAATCATTTTCTAGTGTGTAAAAACAACCCAGATGGGAATAACCAGATTTACAACTAAACAAAGCGAAATAACTAGATTTACAACTAACCATGAACTGAATAAACCAAAAAATCTTAATTAGCAGCAATGGGATTATCCGATTCTCATCAAATGCATTTTTCAACCAAGCCCTAATCCGGGTCCGGGAAAATCGAGAGAGAGAGTGAAGGAGATACCTTGCGGGTTAGGGTTTCGATCTCCAGTCGTGGTCATCTTGAATCATCTTCTTCGGCCTGGAACGAACGAGATCTAAAACCGCACAACAGAGATACTGGGTTAGGGTTTTTGTGATTTGGAACGAACGAGAGAGAGAAAGAGAGGAGGAGATACCCTATTCTTCCTCTTCTTCGATCTCCAGTCGGGTGGTCTCCTTCGATTCGTCTTCTTCGTTTCGTTCTGGGTGTCTATCATTTCACTCTCTGTAGACACCCTATTCTGGACTGTCCAGATTGGTTTACTTACAGTCTTTGAATCTCCAATGATGATTACGGTCAAGAACATTCCGAGGTTATTGGTGTGTTTGAGCTTTGAGCGTCCTGAACCTCATTCAAACCTTTGTCGAGCCTTGTCCAAACCCCTCAAGCCAGAACCAAATGGCCTCAGCAAAACCATGCTTGCTTACGCCAGTACTATGCTGTGTGCGCTGTTAAACTGCCACGTGTCAGTCATCGACCGTTGACTTATTTACCACCAGCGCACACAGGTACGATGTTGTCGTACATCAGTCAAAGTCAGTCAAATGTCACTATTCAACCACGTGCTCAAGACTTTTGTGGCCACCTTGACGTAGTCTACAGTCCCCTGATGATTACAATTGTGCAGCCGGCTCCCCCTCTCTCCTACACCACCTTTCAACCCAAGTCCTATGCATTTAATGCATGGAGACCTCTCTTCTTAACCCAACTAGCCCTTAACCAGCTGGTTACTGGCCCTCTCTCAGTCATTCTTTGGCTATAAATACCCCGTTTGCATTTATATGCAAGGGGTTCACAAGTTTAAGACTCATAAAAGCATTTAAGCTCTCTTTTTCCTTATTTTTGCTTTCTTACTTCTCCCATCAGTTGGAAGAGGAAGCAAACACTTCTCCATACACTCACCACACCCTCACACCCATCATCCATCCCTTAAACTTCAAGTTCAAACCTTCCATCAAACTCCATCGTAAAAAGGTATACCACCTTTTATTCTGCAACCTGTTCTAACCCCTGAGGGGTGTTAGCAGGGTCAAGGCTGGTAATCAATACTAGTCCTGACCCTAAAGCTGGCAGCATTTCAAGGATCGAGTATGGTCATCAATGGCGCACGCCAGTAAGAATGAGTTGTACGCCAGTCATGGTGATACGCGCAGTACTGGCGTGGGGATCATTGATCATCCATCTTTCTGCTTTCTTTTTACTTTATTACCTTTTGCATGATAAGAACCCGTTTACTGCTTTCTGTATTTTAGAGCTGTGTAGTTATCATTCGTTATTTCTGTTTCAGAAGGCCTCTGGGATCCTTCTGGTTATGTTCCAGAGCCCAGATCATGCAAAGCCAAGCACTGACCAAATAGAGTAACTGGCGTACGGGGTCTTTGGACTGGCGTACAATAGTTACAATGGGTTCAGTGGCTGACCCTTGCATGACAGTTAACCCTGGCCTCTGTTTACTTCCCCACACCGTTTATGGGGCGTCTTGTCTATTTTGTCTCTTTAAGATTCATTTATGCTGTCTGTAATCGTATATATGCTGCGATACTAACTGTGTGGTTTGTCCTGGGTGTGCATTGGTCATTCTAGAGCCCAGAGGGTTGAGAAATATGAGCTGTGAGCTTAGATTTACTGGCGCACGCCAATTTTTTGTGACATACGCAAGTCGTCTCTACATGCAGTGGCCTGACCAGTGCATACAGTTTCCCCTTGCGTGCTTCCTTCTGGATTGGTGTGTCCCCAGTTTGTCTAAAATGCTCACAAGTGCTTGTTCTCAATCTATACTCATTGCTTCAATCAATAAGTCATCCATAAACATTTTGTCATATAATGCAACTTGTTACAGTTTTAAACCCCCATTAACTGTTCCCCCGCCCTAATTAGCTGAAAAATGATTAATGAGAGAAAAATGCAAACGTTTTACAAAATGCCCGAGTAGAGACCGATCTTCGGATTTGGTGAGAGGGGTGCCATAAAATCCTTCCGCTCTCGTAACTTAGCTCCTGAACCTTAGATATCGAAGGTGACGACGGACCAGTCTATGCCTTTTCAAAAATCAAATAACGTAGCAAACATTTCAAGTTTGGTTCCTTGGGTGCATGCTGTAAAACCTGAGTGGCGACTCTAAATTGTAAGCGTTTCGCCGTGCTTCCCAAAAAGGGCTGCACCCAATTTTATGCACAAAAATAGAATTTTCGGGGCCTGTGCCCATAGTGGCGACTCTACTGGGGACACTCATTGCATTAATCAAAATTTGGCGATTAATACATAAATGAACAATCTTTCAAAAATTCTGTCAAAACAGTACGCTCTGTGTTGCTGAAGAACGGAATGGTAACGTAACAGGATCTCCACATCCGACCAATCCGAACTGGGGCTTTTACTATCGTTTGCTTGTGTAGTCTTCTCCAAGTGTTGGTTAATAAAAGTGAGCCAAACTTCAAAATGCATTTTTCAAACATTACGTTTCTCTCTCATTTAATCATTTTTTGGCGATCTTCCATTCGCATCGATGTTGGTCAGCCCTGTTGAGGTGTTTTGGGTAACCGGCACAATTTATTGGAGCCCGGGGTCCTCGAATGCCTAACAACCTTGGACGATGATGAGTCGTAATACCATTCCATCATTGCTTTGCTCCACGCGTTGCAATGGGAGGTATATCGTGGCTCTAGTCAGAGGAACCCCCTAAACCAAAACCGGCCTCTACATGTGTACAAAGCACTAGAACCTTTCAACCTAGGACAGGAACCCGTAGGGTAGGATTATTTGCATCTAATCCCCATGTGTTGTCGATATGTTACTGCTTTCCTTATTGCATGCATGTACATACATTCATACCGTTTTGCGTAGGAGCATGCTAGGGCGGCTTTTAGGATGCCTCTTATCGAGTCTGTCTTATGCTCGTTCGATGTTGCCTTGGCCCGATGACGAGTCATGCATCCCGATGTTGCGTGTTATCAATTTTCAAAGTCCTTGGACCAACGAGACTTTGGGAAATCAATACTTTCTAAGTCCTTGTCTAAAGCCCAATCGAAATTTCAAACAGAAAACTAGGGACAATGGAGACAATGCCGAGATACTCACACTATCCAGGTTAAAAGTGCTAATCATTTACACCACTCAGGCTCCGACACAGTGCTGCTTACGCTGCATTGGTTAAAAGTATCACGTCATCTATACCAAGTTGTTCCGATTCCAAAAGTTGAAACTTCGAAAGCGGAATAGTCAAAGGCTTAGTCTATTTTGATATCTCTTAGCATGAATCGATTCAAATAAGGATACATTGTCGAAAAGATTATCCGAGGATTCTTGGCAACGTCCAAACGTCATGAAGTGGACTCTCTTTTGTTATAGAGTCTAGGAGGACACTGACGACGTTGACATGTGCATTTTTCCATTTTGTTAATTCTTTTGAAATAAACTGCTGCAGGCTATCATTGAGCTCTTATACTTTGCTGTCTAGCCATGCCGATGTCAAAGTAAGGGTCGGAAATCAAGAGCCAAACCTACTTGGGATCGTCTGCCGGGTCCATTAGAAGATTCGATTTGGGTTTTGCTTGTTGGTCAGTTACAACGGAAGTTCTGGCCTGCACTTTGTCGAGGGAGGATTCACCCCCGACTACTTTGCACGAGTCCCCTCCATCTACTCCGTCTCCGCCTGCATCACCAAAGCTTGTTAAAACAGATGCTCTAGCCATGGTAAATGTTTCACCTCCAAATCTCGCTATTGTTTTGGTAGATCTCCAGCACAACTTAGCCATCATGCAGCAAAGAGCCGACCAGGTCGACGCCTCTATGGCCAATCTTCACACCCTAATCGAGGAGCGACTTCCTTTTGTAGCAGAAGGGGGAGGCGGTGAAAGGTGCGAGTGGGAAATTGTGACCAAATAAGTTCTTCTGGTCAAAAACCCTACTCCAAACCCAGAAATGGTTGATTTGATTGCCAAAATGGCAAAACTGGAAGAAGCAATCTCTAAATCCAAAAAGAAAGGAGCAGGAGCGCTAGACATGGATCGCCTTTGCCCATTCCCGAATGCAATGTTGCCCGAAAGATTCAAGATGCCCGACTTCGCGAAATTTGATGGAACCGGAGATCCAAGAACTCACCTTCTGGCTTATCATGGTGCAATGAAATTACTGGGGTCGAGGAAGACGCGATGGCTCAATTGTTTTTGTAAACCCTCGGCGGGCCAGCTTTCCAGTGGTTCTTGTCGCTCGACATCGCCAAAAGAAGAACATGGGAAGATATTGGCACTGCCTTCAATGCTCAGTATAGTTACAATGCTCAGCTCAAAATGACCACCCAAGAATTGGAATTGACTAAGATGAATGCAAAGGAGTCTTTTGCGGACTTTATCAAGAGGTGGAGGGCCAAGGCAGCTCTCATGACCGATCGCCCAAGCGAAAAAGACCAAATCCGCATCATCTCCCGTAACCTGCAGCCGGACTTTGCTAAGAACCTTGTACTGGTTTAGGGGGCAAACTTCGAGACTTTCTTTGACTCTAGCCTAGCCATCGAAGAAGCTCTCCAAACAGGTGTTTTGCCCAGAAGTGACCCTTCCTCCTCTACCTCGGCTTCAAAGCCAAAACCTCGTGCATACACTGGAAACGGCACTGCTCTATTTGGCGGCAACAATTATGCCAACGCGACCTCTGCCAATAACAACACCTCTACCCAAAGCTCCAATCACATAGCCGATGTCAACCAAGTTCAAACTCCTCAAAAACCCCAAAACCGCAACCAACCCCTTAACTTTGCCAATTTTGAGGCACCGATTTCCTCGGTATTGGAGAAATTAGTCAAAATTGGACATCTCAAGCCTCTAGTCTCGACTCCACTTCCTCAAAATCCACCCCCAGCCATAACCCTAATGCTTTTTATGCTTACCACCAAATGCCCGGCCAGTATACTAACTCTTGCTATCGCTTCCGACATGCGATACAAGATTTGGTGGACAATGGTACCCTTCCAACTCCACCTACTAAACCCAATGTCATTACCAATTCCTTGCCCAAACACGACTCTAACCCTCAAGTGAACCAGATAACTCTCAGCTCCACCATATTCAACCCCACCGACCATATTACCTCAGCCGACAACCCTAGACCAGTCGTACCCGTTCCCTCTGAGTCAAGCATAAACATGATGGCAGCCGGATGGACCATGGAGGACAGAGCTAAGGAATGGGAGGAGCTTTGTACCGATTGGATCAAGCAGTACAACATGGGATTCCCTGCACACCCTCAGGTCAATCAGATGTGGTTAGACTAATGGGAAGGCGAATGGAATGCAGCATAGGCTGACCCTTTGGATGGTCTCTCTTTATTCATGCTTTTCTACCAACCTGAACTAGACCAAGCCGAGTTAGAAGCTAAAGAATACGTATGGGATCCGCAGCCGGATGCATGGCAAATGGGTCAGGGTTTTAAGGCTGATTTGGATCAGAGTGATATCAGCGAAGAGTATTGGGGCTACTATCAAGAAGGGGAAGTTATACCCGACGTCCGTCACCCACTCAGTGCCATGCTACCTCTGGTAAATTCCATCGCAAGCACGGTCGATCACCGTATCCATGAGTTCGACCCTACCCTCGACATTGTTTCTATAGAACAACCTCACCCTATCATTTTCGCTCCCGGGGATGATTGCTCGATCATGGTTTTGGATGCACTTCTCGATGACCTACAGGATGCAAATGAGACTGTCAAAACTCCACCGCCTGCTGATATTTGGGATGTGGACAACATTGTCGATTTGAACATGGGAAGCGAGGTGTGGACTGTCAACACCGCTCTTGTCGATGGAGGATTTTGGGACGAGCCATTTGTCACCAATCCAAGAACACCCATTGAAGAAGATGCTGCACAAGATCTTGCTTTCTGGGAAGGATTAGTGATGGAAGATTTGGAGTGGAACTCAGCTCTGGGACCAGACTCGCCCACAGCGGTTGCATCGATTGACAAAGGAAAACGCAAGTTGGAGGATGCGCCAACTGATCTATGGGATTTTGTTGATTCGTCTTCCTGGTGGGATGTCGCCAACGTCACGAGGAGTGGCCGAGTATTCCAGCCATCTAATCTGAAGGCCGAAAGCTTGTCCAACCCACTTGCTCAGAAGACCACCACTCCCGTTGCTCAAAGGAGTGATCCAATTGTTCCAGGTGGGGTTCCCGAAGAAGACGCTATTCTAAAACAGCTCGAACGGATCCCTGTTGCTGTGTCTATCTGGGGGTTGATATCATCATCAAAGGAGCATCACGAAAAGCTGTCCTCAGCATTGGCCCGGCTCACGGTACCAACCGACATTACCCCCGAAGCCATGATTGCTTTTGTACTACCGCTCCTATCCAAACACTCTGTCACGTTTACCGAAAAGGACCTACCTGTCAAAGGAACCGCTCATAATCGCCCGCTTCACATCACCGTCAAGTGCTGGGGACATTGGGTGCTGATTGTGCTCATTGATAATGGTTCTGCCATTAATGTTTGCCCAATGAGGGTTGCCTACCGCCTGGGAATTACAAAGAATGATTTGACACCTTATAATTTGGCAGTCAAAGCATATGACAGCACTCACCGTGTGGTGGAAGGGACTTTGATTCTCAAACTTGATGCTGAGGGCTTTGAAATGGACGTAGAATTCCGTCGATACCCCTACTACCTTTAATCTGCTGCTGGGCAGACCATGGCTTCATAAGGCCGACATCATGGCTATACCGTCCACCCTACACTAAAAAGTCATATTAGGGCTCCCTACCCGAACTTTGACAATTTGCGCGGATTCTGGGATCTGCCCGCTCACAGATGATGGAATGCCTGTTTTGGGGATCATGCATGGGGCGGAAGACTCTGACTTTGGGGGCTTCTCTTTTGACACGTCGGGCTCAGTCCTCGCCATTGCCGTGGATGATGATTTTACTATAAGTTCAACTACTCTCGAAATGATGAGAAAAATGTCATTCATGCCTAGCTTAGGACTCGGGATCAACCAGTAAGGGATCGCTAAGTTCCTTGTCTTTTCTTTCACAGAAGGCCACTTTGGTTTAGGTTACACTCCACCGGCCAAAGGCGCCAAAAAGAGGAAAGATACAGGAAAACCTCAAACTCTTTATGGTAATCCTGATAGCTACTTTGTTCGGGAAGGAGGAGGCTCCGCTTAGTTTGGACAGATAGAGCCGTTTTGAGATCTGGAAACTTGCACTTGGTGCCAGGTTTTGAGATCTCTGCTGCAGATACCTAGTCTGACGACGAAGAAGAGATAGCCAAAGAGGAGTTTGCTAAGGGGGAGTTCAAGAAACAGCTAGCTCGGATCAAGGAAAAGGCTGACTGGCTGAAGGCTTTCGATCAGGGAAATCTGGAGATGCTGTTCTCCCAGGTAGGTTTGGCTGGCGAGGGCGAAGAGGCTGAAGTGCTGATGCTTGGGCCTGACTCATCGGGCGTTCTCGAGGATCCTACTTCTCTCATCGTGGAGGCAAAGGGAAGTATTAATAACTGCATTTTCACTCCACGCCTGACATGCATCGATGATATGTCTGAATCCGACACAGAGTCTGTCAAGTCTAGGTCTAGCTCAGAGTCTAAGTTTGTGCCTTTCAGCCCTCCACGTCATAGCTTTTACTTTGAGTTCAAGTCAATTGTACTTGGTAACCCTGTTGGGCTTTATGAAATGCATGATCCCGCTTCTAATTACTTTGCTAGCTTCTATATAAATTGTGTCGACCTTGATGATGAAGGAACAGACTTCGACGGGAACATCCCGGCTGAGTTGCGTTCCCTCATCGAAAAGGAAGACGAAAGGCATGCTCAGCCTCTAAAAGAAGAAATAATTTTTGTAAACTTGAAAGACGAGGATGACCCCCGCATGATGCAAATTGGTTCAAATCTGTCCCCGGAGAATTACGCTGGAACAATCGAGCTGCTCAAAGAATTCCCCGAGGTCTTCGCATGGTCTCACAAGGACATGCCCGACATTGATCCCGAAATAGTATAGCATCGGATTCCACTAGAGCCCGGGGCTATTCCTGTCAAGCAGAAGCTCCGCAGAATGAGGCCAGACTGGGTTCAGAAATCAAAGAGGAGGTTACCAAGCAGATTGATGCAGGGTTCTTGAGGGTCGCAGAGTATCCCAAGTGGGTCGCCAACATCGTGCCCGTTCCTAAGAAGGATGGAAGTATCCGAGTCTGCGTTGACTTCAGGGAGTTGAACAAGGCAAGCCCCAAAGACAGTTTTCCCTTGCCACACATCGACGTGCTCGTGGACAACACGTCGGGGCATGCCTTACTCTCTTTTGTCAACGGATTCTCAGGATACAACCAGATCTCTGTGGCCCCCGAGGACCAAGAGAAGACGACGTTTGTTACAGAATGGGGCACTATTGCTATGTGAAGATGCCATTTGGACTGAAGAACACCGGCTGCACTTTTCAAAGGGCCCAAATGACCTTGTTTCATGATTTTATCCATAAGTCCGTTAAGATCTACGTCGATGACATGATTGTGAAGGAAAATGAGGAAAAGGATTATCTTCCTTCACTCAGGCAGTTTCTTGAAAGGCTTCGCAAATACAACGTACGTTTGAACCCGTAAAAGTGCACAATCGGGGTTACGGCAGGTAAAATATTGGGGTTTCTGATCACTGCGAGAGGTATCGAAGTAGATCCTTCCAAAATCAAGGCGATTCTCGAAATGGAACAACCGAAGTCCGAGAAAGGCATGCGAAGCTTCTTGAGGAAGGTACGGTTTATCAGCAGGTTCATCGCCAAGCTAACCTTGACTTGTGAGTCGCTTTTCCACTTACTCAAAAAGGGTGTCCCGTTTGAGTGGACAGATAAGTGCTAGGCCGCTTTCGAGTCTATTCAACGATACTTGCGGAATCCACCTGTACTAATGCCACCTACACCGGGTCAATCGTTGATTCTTTACCTGTCAAACACTCCAACAGCCATGGGATGTCTACTGGCACAAGAAGGGAATAATGGGGTCGAGAAAGCTATTTACTATCTGAGCATGAAGATGGTGGGGTCTTAGGAGCGCTATACCCCTCTAGAAAAGACATGTTGGGCGCTGGTTTGGGCTACCAAAAAGCTTATACACTACATGCTTGCCTATTCGGTGAGACTGATCTCTCGGATGGATCCTATCAAGTATTTGTTCGAGAAACCCGCACTCACCCATAAGCTAGCATGTTGGTTGCTTCTGCTGGCTAAGTTCGATCTCCAATATGTCACGAGGAAGTCTGTAAAGGGCCGCGCTGTGGCAGAATTCTTGGCTGATCACCCAATCGACGGCCCGGAAGACGTGGACTTCACTTTCCCTGATGAGGATGTGCTGACTGTAGTCGAGGAAGTTTGGATGCTTTATTTTGATGGGGCTGCTAATCAAAAAGGGTTCGGGATTGGAGTGTTGCTGATCACACCCGCCGGCGCTCATATTCCGCTTGCCTTCAAGTTAAACTTTGATGTTACCAATAATCAAGCTGAGTATGAGGCTTGTATTGTCGGAATGGAAGCTGCTATTGTTCTAATGGTCGAGAAGCTCGAAGTTATTAGAGATTCAAACCTGGTTGTCTCTCAAGCCAATGGAGATTGGAAGGTTCGTGAGGAAAAGCTGAAGTCTTATCACCAAGATTTGGAAGAACTGATTCCTCGCTTCAATAAGGTGACTTTCACTCATGTTCCACGCTTGAAGAATCAGTTCACTGATGCTTTGGCAACTTTGGCTTCAATGATCGAACTCCCAACAAGTGTTAGGTTGTGGCCAATTGTGATTGAGCAGAGGGATTTGCCTGCTTATGAGTACGTCAATGCCATTGATGATGTCGATGATGGCCTGCCCTGGTACCATGACATTTGGAACTTTGTGGAACGCGGGAAATTTCCTGCTGAGGCCATGAAGAAAAATCGGAATGCTTTGCAAAGGTTGGCTTCTCAGTACATTATCTGTGGAGGGAAACTGTATCAAAAGTCTCACTGTGGGATGCACAAGCTCTGCGTCAACGGTGCTGAAGCAACAAGGATAATGGAAGAAATTGACGAAGGAGTCTGCGGTCCTCACATGAGTGGTACCATGCTCGCTAGGAAAATCCTCAGACAAGGTTATTATTGGTCTATGATGGAATCGCAGTGCATCAATTACGTGCGACGTTGTTACAAATGTCAAATCCATGCAAATCTGTAGCATGTTCCTCCGTCTGAATTGTACGACATGACCCCACCATGGCCATTCTCTGTTTGGGGCATCGATGTTATCGGCATGATCGGACCGTCCGCTTCAAATGGTCGTAAGTTCATACTGGTGGCGATAGACTATTTTACCAAGTGGGTCGAGGCTGAATCCTACAAAACCCTGACAACGGTTCAAGTTGCTCAATTCATTCGAAAGAACATCATCTATCGGTACGGTGTTCCTCAAGCATTTGTATCAGATAACGGAAGTCATTTCAAATGAAGGGTTCTGGAGCTTTTTGAGGAATTCGGCATCGAAATCCATCATTACCTATCGTCCACAAACAAATGGAGCAGTCGAGGCCGCAAACCAGAATGTCGAGATGATCATCAAGAAAACTGCTGAGTCTGCATGGGATTGGCACGAGCAGCTACCTCTCGCCCTTTGGGGATACCGAACGTCGATCCACACTTTAATTGGTACAACTCCCTTTTCCTTAGTCTATGGGATGAAGGCAGTACTTCCTATCGAGCTTGAGGTTCCATCGCTAAGAATCATCGCTAAAAGTGGTCTCGAGGAATCTGAATGGTTAAACGGAAGGTTTGTCGAGCTGATGTTGTTTGATGAGAGAAGGCTCCGAGCTTTATATCATGTTCAGGGGTATCAACGTCGAATTGCTCGCGCGTTCAATAAAAAGGTCAAGTCCAAAGGCTTAGTCGAAGGGGACATGGTTAGAAAGGAAATCCGTGCCCCAGTGTTTGATCCTCGTGGGAAGTTCAGACCGAAGCGATCTGGGCCTTACATTATCAAGACCATCCTATCCGGGGGTGCTGCTAAGCTCATCGATCTCAACAGCAATGAATTCAACACCCTGGTCAACCTGGATCAACTCAAACATTACTATCCCTAAGAGATGCTTGTTGGGTCGAAAACCATAAGGGTGGGCGATGCCAAGCAAAAGTTAGAGCAACCTCCTAGACCAAAAACCTAATGAGGCGGTTTAGGAAAAAATAAATGGGCAAAAGTCAAAAGCTCACTAAACCGAAAACCTAAAAAGGCGGTTCTAGGCAAAAGTTAGAGCATAAAAGGAGAGGTAAAATACACGAGTGAACCTTTGCCTGAACTACGTTTTGACCTGATTCCTTGAAAAGGGGATACGTAGGCAATCTCACTTTGAGATTCGGTCATATCCTATCAACTTGATCCAGGGTTGACATTTTTGGGTCCACATCACAAGTCGAGGAGGTCAAGCGCGAGTCGAAGCTGTATTGAAGGAAATCAAAAAAGGGGAAACCCTTTGCCTTTCGATTTTACTACAAATTACTACTTCTGATACATAAGCTAAGCATAAAAGTCTTAAACCAGTTAAAGCATGAAAACCATAACAAAATGCTTGAGAAGCCTAACGGCTCACAGCTTATTCTAAGCCTAGCAAAGTGGTCCAGAGTTAGCCAATATTTTCTCTTGCGTTTATATTTGCTCTTAACCACTGTCTGTAGCGATTCCTCAGCCCGGTGGTAAAATTTGGCATTTCTGCCTGAAGGACTCTGAGACCCCAATGCCCCTGATAACCATTGTGTGTTTGAGCGTTGAAATTGGGGACACGGAAGTCCCCAGTACTGATACGGTTGTTCTCTTGAGAAAGGCCCAGCTGACGAAGAATGCGGCTGGGGATATAAAAAGTGAAACTTGTCAGTCCTGCAATCACCATCCTATCAAATCCATTAGAATGAATAGCCATGTTCGGGAGGTCCAGCCAGGAACACCTCCAGACGATCTCGTCAAGCTTATTTGTAACATGAATTCATACCAGCCTTCTATATCCATGTCAGGATACCGCATCTCCCTTTGGTGAATCCTTTTTGGAAAGAGATTCCAACATTTTACCGGTGTGTGCAACAACCCAAGTTTGTTGGATAGCCACAACTGCATGAGCGAAAAGACAAGTAAGAAACCAGATATAAGCCTGAGTGAAAAAACAAGCGAGAACTAAGGAGCAACCTAAGTCGAGTGTTAAGGTAAAATGAGAAAGTGCGAAAAGCCGGAAAAAGGTGAGCTGAGTGAGCTTACCTGGAGCAGAAGCGGACTCCCACTAAAGGTGTTCGTTCGACCCGTGTACACCAAGTCCAAGCCCAGGAGCGTCTCCACTAAGACAAGGGGCACCACATTCCTCTGTGCCCCCATTTGAGTAGTAACGCTCACCAACGAGGGACACACCCGCCCATCGGCAGGAACGAGCAAGTAAGCAGCTAACAGGCAGATCACCAAGGCAAACCAGTGCCGAGCCTACACAGCATCATCGTCCAAATTACCATCTGGGCTGTAGCGCTCAATCAAGTGCATGATGTTGATTTGGCCACCTCAAGCAAAGTATTGGCCAAACCCCTGGAAATGTTGAGTGAGGACGCCAAGAGGCCTGGCATGCTAACCTGATAAGGAGGAACAACGAGTGTTGGGAACGCGAATGTCCGAAGATACGCCTAAAATTCCTCAACGGTCGGACATATCTCATCGTCACCAAAGCGGAAGACATGGACGTTAGGATCCCAAAATTGGAAAGCAGCTCTTAAAAGTGCTGCCCGGAGCGGCACGTGATGAAGATATCGGAACGAGGCAAGGCCGTGATATTGGAAGTTTAACCAGTCAATGCTCAAAAATTGTGCTAGCCAAGGCCTGAGCAAGATTGGGAGTGGGTTTTCCATTTGGAAAAAACAGTGGGATGCAGAATGTTGAAATGGAAATGGTGTGTGGATGGAGTGATACGTGCATCTCCTCTTTATTGGCCAATGAATCATTTTGTTTCCTGTATCACATTCAAAACCAACCACTAAAAATCTAAACATCCTTACAAGCAAGGACTCTGCCCCCTGAAGGCCCAGAAATTGTGTTCAAAAACTTGTGAAAATGAAGGCAGGGAACTCCTAGAAAAAGGATAGTTGGTCAGACAAGTGGGTCTGCATTAGACCTGACCAGCGCATGCCAGCTATCTATTGGCGTATGCGTGTCCCTCAATTTTGGCGTACGCCATCTCAATAGTGGCGCACGCCAGTTAGAATACCAGAAACAGGTTCTGCAGCAGCTACTACCGTCGAGTGCCCGTTTTCGATCTTGGGGCCTGTTTTGCAAGTTTGATGGTTCACACAAGTCATAAATGGTATATGGGACTATGTCAAAGCACCGGATACCAAACGTCACGTTTAACGAAGATTTCAGACATCCGGTGGCTCATTCCAAGTTCAAATCAAGGTTTTGGGAGATTGAAATTTGTTTTAGGGACTTTTGCCAAGTTTTGTCATACCGTGTGCGTCATGTGAGCCTAATGTGACTACACGAGGGTGTCAATTTCAGTCTGGGACTATATCGAGTCACCTTTTGTGTCTTATGTCCATTTTTGTGACATTTTCAGCATTTTTCGGTATGTTCCTCACCTCAGAACATCTTTGCCGGTTTTGCCTATTCGTACAAGTCATTGCACACCTATAGGGTCTTATCGAAGTGTCAGTTGCCTTTATTCAGGAAAATTTCAAATTTTGGCTCATTAATGCCCAAAATTTCACTATTTTCCGTGTGTCTTAGGGTACGTATCGTATCCTGGGGCTCTTCTATCCTTTTTCTTTCAAGCTAGGTCAGTCGTGTACATATGCGAGCATTTATTTGTTGATTCAGATCATTCATCAATGCATGTTAGACATTAGTGGATGGTTTACTCTTTTCCTTTGCCAAATGCTCATCAAAAGGAAGCCAATAAACGGAAAATGCAGTTATTATATACTAGTCTGTCGATATCTATAAAGCAAAAGGTGGGAATGTACTAAAGCAGCATAACGGCCTAAGCAGAACTAATACGTACTAGGCACATCCGCCCAAAAAGTCAAAAGGCACGCAGGCCCTATCTCCAAAAAAATAAAGTATCAAGTTTCAAAGTCAAAAGATAGCAAAGTAACTGAAGCTCGGTGATAGCCCTCAGTCGTCAAAAAGGTCCTCATCATCGTCGTCCTCTCTTGGGTCTCTCTTGTACCCAGGATCGTCGGCGGTGTCGTCAGCACCGCTGCTGAAGGGCGAGTGCTCCTCTTCTTCTTCCTCCTCTTTTCTTCTCTTCTTCTGCGATGGCCCCTCAGTTGGCCTTTTCTCTGCAGGCCTCTTCCTCAGCTCTCTGCGGAACTGTGGCTTGTCACTCCCTGAGGCGATCACAACTCCTCTAGTCCCGGGCCGTGTAGAGCTAGTCTACCTCTGAGTAGTGGCCGGAGTGGAAGAGGATCTGGCTGTCTTCTTCTGTGGAGGAGGCCGTATGCTCTTTCACCTAGGAGCCGCCCTAGCCTGTCCCTACATGATCATAGTCATTAAACATTTAGCATACATTGCACATATTGTATATATTGAAATGTTGAAAGCAGGAAATATCAAGAGCAGTTCTATCAAGCATGTGGCCTATCTAAGTATTGAAAGCAAAACAGAGTAGAATTTGGGATATACCTGGGGCTGTACAACAGGAACCGAATCCGCCGGTGGGTAATGCAACTGCAGATAAGCGCCGCCCGTTATCTTGTGGAATTCCTTCTCCATGGCTAGCATTAAGCGAACGACCTCTCGCACCCATTCCATTAGCATCTGTGTTCCATTTTGGGGATCAAGATCAAGTCAGTTTCAAAAGCAGTTCAAGTATAGTGTGAGGATAGCAAGCATAACAGAAAGCAAATCATATCGGTCTTGTGATAGCCGCTGGCTCTGTCCTAGCGGGCTCAAACTGAACTGTGGCAGCCTCCCCCTGCATGTCCCGCACTACCTAGGTCCAAGAAAGCCGAGGTAGCCTAGTCGCTGTGGCATAGTCACTCCTCTCCCTTGAGAGAGTTGCCCTGCTCCACCAGCTCCGCCTCTCCTCGCCAACCTCCAGCGCCTCGCCCTGCACGACTATGTGCTCTAACACCCCAAGTGGCCTCGCCAAGTGCTGCCTCTGGTAAACGGCATAGTCACTCTCTGGCCTCAAGAAATCAGCGAGGCCAACCAAAATAGTGAAGCGTCGCAGCTCAGCCAGAGTGTACCTATCTGTATGTGAAGCGTGAGGTGGAAGTGGCCCAGGAACCTGGTACTCAAGAAAGCCCAGTGACTGTCGCATCACCCGGTCACCTAAGTACCATCGCCACCCGAAAGTCGACTCTAGCAGCACTCGGCTCACGGTCACCACCCTGCTCTTCACTAGGTACTTAGGCTCAGGCTCTATGTTTCTCCATGGGTCCCACTCCACCTGCGAAACAATCAAAGGTTCAAAATCAGATAGACATCAGCGACAACATTAAAGCAATTCAAAAGGCCAAAATGATTGATTGGAGTGTTGTTTACCTGAACACCCGACAGCTCGTCGAGGTACGACCTGAAAGCTAGGAAACTCCCTCTCGACTTCTTCTTCCCTCTATGCAAAGGCCCTCAAATCATGGCACGTGGGAGCATCCTCAAGTTCAGGCACTCATTCTTCGGTGGGTACATTTTCAGCATTTTGTAGGCCCATAGCCGCAAGTGTTTAAACAATCAAAGCATCAGAATACGGTTCATATGAAAATTGGAGACAAGTGTAGGATGAAATAGGAAGTAGACTACAGGTTTTGTTTCTTACCTCCCACACTCTCCAGTAGCCGGCGGTCGCCTTCTTCTCTCGCGAGAACTCCCCCATAAAGCCATAGCACGTCCCCAGAGCTGCTCCTCCCCAGTCGTATCATGAAGCTGTGTGTAGGTCGAGCTGGCAAGTAGGACAGGTGTACTGTAGCTTGCTTGTTCGGGTACAGCGTAGCCCCAAACAAGTACAACAAGTAGGCCCTCGCCATCTGCTTCACCTCTTGCTTTGAGTCCGGTACCCTCCGTTACAAGTACCTCTTGAACTGGTCGTAATGGATGGTCTCTGCTTCACCTGCCGGTGTCTGCCCCAAGAACCACTCCAATGCCCCGATATCTCTATGAATCTCTGAATCGAACGAGATAGGCTCTCCTCCTACCCTCAAGCCAGTGAGAGCTGCAAAGTCTGACGGAGTCACCGTCATCTCCCTGATTGGAAAGTGGAAGGTATTCGATGAGCCCCACCACCTCTCAGCCAGTGCAATAAGTAGGGCATGGTCACTCTTTACTGCTATCAAAGTAAGGATGAACGGCCAGAACCATGTAGCGTCTACCAAGGCTCTAACTCACTTAGGTAACCCTCTGTACAGCTCAAGCGAGCTTGCTGGACCACCATGACCCCAAGTGTTGGCTGTTCCTCTCTGCGTATAACAGCAAACAACACGAGAAGAGGTTTATCAATAAATGCAATTCAAATTCAAGAGACAGTTGAATCTAGAATCTCAAAGCAGTACTACAGTCAAAACAGGCATTGTAAGGGTTGATCAAAGCTACAAGGTACTCGTTCACATAATCATCATATCCAATTTTGCCACCAGTTGAATCAAATCAAAGGCATTTCTCAATCGAGTTCCAAGCTACAAAGTGTTATGTAACCGATTTCAAGGGTATTCTACTCATCAACCAGTCGATTCAAACTATTGGGCATGCCATCCTGCTTATCATGTCATGGCATTCTACCTAGTCGAATTCAAGTTCAAAGGACTATGCCATCCGTCGAGGTAGCCAACAATTGATTCAAGCTTGGCCTTAGCAATTTTCGTTGAAGTTATTGGTGCTCTACGTTCCAATTTAGCTATACCAAGTGTTTTATCAAATCAAATAAAGTTACAAGGTCGAGGTATATTATCGAATTCTGTTTACTAAGTTTAGCCACAGTTCAAGGTATTAACCTACATACATTGCAAACTATGCTATGCCAATTCAAGCTACGTACAGTTACAATGATGCAACATGAATATCATGGCAAGTCCAAAAGTATACCTGTGCCCAAGCCATGGATAGGTGTCGCTCAGGATCCCTCAGTATGAGATCTGCGTTATAGCTATCTCGTAGGGGCGCATAGCTCTTAACCCCGGACGGTATGAACAGGTGTGGCTCTGGTAAGGCATACGTATCTGCAACAAACCTAGTGCGGGGTGCCTGCCGTAAGGACTCAACAAGTGTCACTGTGCGCTCGTACGACCATATCTCCTCCCCCTGAGCCTCCTCGGCTGCCTCGGACTCTCGCACAAAGGCCTCTTCCTCGACCCCGGCTCTCTCGGTCTCCGTCCTCAAACGCTCCTCCTTTTGAGCTCTCTCAACCTACCTTTGCCGATCCTCTCGCACTGCTATCACTGCAGCCACCACCGCCAGATTCTCTCAAAGCAATCGGCCAAGCTCCTCCTCTGTCACAAACTCCGCGAAGTCTCCGCGCGTAATAGGAATGTGCGCCGAAGACCCTGCTGCTGGCCTAAACTCAACCTCCTCTGTTGGTACCCCATGGGTAGACTCCTTCTTAACCATTGGATCTTTACCCCTTGCTGGATCTCTCGGTGGTGTATCCGGTCGATCATCACCACCACCACTACCGCTACTGCCGCCGATGCCGGCTCCAACCAAGCCCAAACCAATGACTACTGAGCCTTCTCACTGCTTTGGGAGTCCAATCGTCGAACCCGTGGACCCCCTGTACCGACGACATCTGGCGTACGCTCCACCTCTCCTGGCATACACCTATCGCTGCCGCCATCTACCTCCGTTGCATGGCCATCGCTGTCGTCTGTGCTGGTTGAAACCTCTGCACCGATACCTGTTGGAGTGTCCTCCGTTGTTTGATCATCGATTTGAGGCTCCGGAGCTTTGCTTTCAACCCTTGACCGACTCCTCTCGTCACCACCAACGTCATTGCCGCTGTCGCCACCGGATTCTACCATGGATGAGTGTGGGAAAGTGGGTTTTGGAGAAAAATGGAAGAATGAGGGAGAAATTGGGAGAAATTGAGAGATTTGGGAGAGTTTGGAAGGTTTTGGGAGTTCAAAACCAAGGTATGGCGGTTTCAGAACTTGTACAGAAGTTTATGCAACATGGGAAGCAATTGGGCCGGGTCTGGGCCGGATCTGGGCTCCGGTCTTTTGAATTTTTTGGCGTACGCTAGTTGTGAAGAGCAGTACGCCAATAACATTTGGGCCTGTGGCCCAAATCAATCCCTGAGTTGAAGTCCATTCATAACTAAAAGCCCAGTTGGCCCTGCATCACATTGAATCCCGAAGTGCAAGTTTTCCCCCAAGTAGAGATCTGACGATCCATCCGTCAAATCAACGATGATCCATATATCCAATTTCAAATCAGCGAGGATACATCAGTCCAATTTCAAATCAATGATGATTTATCTGTCCAATTTCAAATCAATGACGGTCCGCCCGTCCAGTTTAAAATCAACGACGAACTATCCGTCCAATTTCAAATCAACGACGATTTATCCGTCCAATTTCAAATCAACGGCGATCCATCCGTCTGATTTTCAAATCGACGACGATCTATCCGTCCAATAGTTCCTTCCCCAAAGGAGTCGATCTGCTTGCAACAGATTATTCCCCAGGAAAGTTCCCCTTCTTCTGGGACAACTCGTTCTATCCTTTCTATTTTTAGCCCAACAACAGTCTATATCAACCCCAGTAGCGATGATCGCTCATGAACATTCAACCGAGCAGGTTCTTTAAATTTCATTTATGTCCTATTCTAGGCAGCTCAAAAGGGTGTCTAGAAAACCTTTGATGTTACTTGTATCAAATCAATGGTGCTTCAAGTGCTGTCAAAGGGGGGCTACTATAGACACCCTATTCTGGACTGTCCAAATTGGTTTACTTACGGTCTTTGAATCCCCAATGATGATTACGGTCAAGAACATTCCGAGGTTATTGGTGTGTTTGAGTTTTGAGCGTCCTGAACCTCATTCAAACCTTTGTTGAGCCTTCTCCAAACCCATCAAGCCAGAACCAAATGGCCTCAACAAAACCATGCTTGCTTATGCCAGTGCTATGCTGGCGTGCGCTGGTAAACTGTCATGTGTCAGTCATCGACTGTTGACTCAGTTACCACCAGCGCACGCAGGTACGATGTTGGCATACGCCAGTCAAAGTCAGTTAAATGTCACTATTCAACCACGTGCTAAAGACTTTTGTGGCCACCCTGACATAGTCTACAGTCCCCTAATGATTACAATTGTGCAGCCGGCTCCCCCTCTCTCCTACACCACCTTTTAACCCAAGTCCCATGCATTTAATGCATGGAGACCTCTCTTCTTAACCTAACCAACCCTTAACCACCTAGTTACTAGCCCTCTCTCAGTCATTCTTTGGCTATAAATACCCCCCTTGCTTTTATATGCAAGGGTTCACAAGTTTAAGACTCATAAAAGCATTCAAGCTCTCTTTTTCCTTGTGTTTGCTTTCTTACTTCTCCCATCAGTTGGAAGAGGTAACAAACACTTCTCGATACACTCACCACACCCTCACACCCATCATCCATCCCCTAAACTTCAAGTTCAAGTTCAAACCTTCCATCAAACTCCATCGTAAATAGGTATACCACCTTTTATTCTGCAACCTATTTTGACCCCTGAGGGGTGTTAGCAGGGGTCAAGACTGGTAATCAATACCAGTCCTAACCCTAAAGCTGGTAGATTTCAAGGATCGAGTATGGTCATCAATTGCGCACGCCAGTAAGAATGAGCCGTATGCCAGTCATGGTGATACGTCAAATACTGGCGTGGAGATAATTGATCATCCATCTTTCTATTTTCTTTTTACTTTATCACCTTTTAGCATGATAAGAACTCATTTACTGCTTTCTGTATTTTAGAGCTGTGTAGTTATCATTCGTTATTTCTGTATCAGAAGGCCTCTGGGATCCTTCTGGTCATGTTCCAGAGCCCAGATCATGCAAAGCCAAGCACTGACCAAATAGAGTAACTGGCGTACGGGGTCTTTGGACTGGCGTACGATAGTTACAATGGGTCCAGTGGCTGGCCCTTGCATGAGAGTTAACCCTAGCCTCTGTTTACTTCCCCACATTGTTTATAGGGTGTCTTGTCTATTTTGTCTCCTTAAGATTCATTTATGCTGTCTGTAACCGTATATATGCTGCGATACTAACTATGTGGTTTGTCCTGGGTGTGCATTGGTCCTTCCAGAGCACAGAGGGTTGAGAAATAGGAGCTGTGAGCTTAGATTTACCAGCGCACGCCAATTTTTTGTGACGTACGCAAGTCGTCTCTGCATGCAGTGGCCTGGCCAGTGCATACAACTTCCTCTTGCGTGCCTTCTTCTGGATTGGTGTGTCCCCTGTTTGTCTAAAATGCTCATAGGTGCTTGTTCTCAATCTACACTCATTACTTCAATCAATAAGTCATCCATAAACATTTTGTCATATAATGCAACTTGTTACAGTTTTAAACCCCCATTAACTGTTCCCCCGCCCTAATTGGCTATGGCTAAAAAATGATTAATGAGATAAAAATGCAAACATTTTACAAAATGCCCGAGTAGAGACCGATCTCCGGATTGGGTGAGAGGGGTGCCATAAACCCTTCCCCTCTCGTAATCTGGCTCCCGAACCTCAGATATCGAAGGTGACGACGGACCAGTCTATGCCTTTTGAAAAATCAAATAACGTAGCAAACGTTTCAAGTTCGGTTCCTTAGGTGCATGCCGCAAAACCCGAGTGTCGACTATGAATCGTAAGCGTTTCGCCGCGCTTCCCAAGAAGGGCCGCACCTGATTTTATGCTCAAAAATAGAATTTGTGGGGCGTGTGCCCACACACACTCTCTCTCTAGCATGAAATGAAATTGAAAGTGTATAGTGGAATAAGGGATCCGGGTGTTATAACCCGGTTATGACCCGTGAATCATTTACCAGACTCGGACTCTTTTTTACCCGCGAGATTCCCCTCCTTTCCCCAACCGTTGGATGACATCCAACGACTCACAGCACAAGTCTGCATTTAAGGAGTCTAAGGGCATCAGTAGCTGAAGGAGCATATATGTGTGTGTGTGTGTGTATGTACACACACAAAATCCGGATCTCTTGAGGGATCCCAGATGATAGTTTGGTGCAGGATGAAGCTGATGGCCGTTGGATTTAATCCAACGGCCAAGAAAAGAGAAGCCAATAAAGTCTCTGAAAATTACACTTTACCCCTCAACCCTCACACTTGCCTCCTTCTGTTTTCATTCCACGCAGACCAGAGAGAGACAGAGAGAGGGACGAATGAAGACAAACGAAGAACGAAGAGGAGAAGAAGATCAAAGAAGAATGAAGACGAATGATGAAGATTGAAGCCAGCATCCACCGAGGTATCTCTCTCTTTCTCTCGAAAAAAAAAAAATCTGGATCGTTCTGGTTTCTCAGAAATTAGGTTTTTTTTTTGTTAAGACGAACGACGAAGAATGAAGAGGAGAAGAAGAACGAAGATGAATGACAAAGATTAAAGCCAACATCCACCAAGGTATCTCTCTTTCTCTCTCTCTCTCTCTCTCTCTCTCTCTCTCTCTCAAAATCTGGTTAGGGCTTTTTTTGCCCATTCGAAATCGGCAAAAAATCAGGGCTTTTTTGGGATTTGAAATCAGCAAACTACCTGCTGTAACCCAGGTTTTGTCTGCTGCCATCCATTTATTAAACTAGGTTTTTGTACTACTTATTGCATTTGTTGGGTAGGTTTCCGATTTTGTTTTTCTTCCGATCTATCGGTGGAGAGTTGGAAGATGGTGGCTTTGGGTACTAAAAAGGAGTGATTTTTCTTGTTTCTTAAACCTCCTGAGCCTACTTGCTTGTTTCATAAGACTTCCCAATCCTAGAATTTACCCTCAATTTGTTTTGATTTGGTTATTTTCATTTCTGTTTACTATCACTCTGGTTGTTGGTTAAACTGGAAAAATGCGAAACTCGACTAAGGCTGCAGTTCTTTCTTATATAGCTAAGGGGGTTGTGTCCCTGCATCAGTTTTGCTGATGAGCTGGGCCAACTGGGTTCATGAGTTGTGCCATTATAAAGCATTAGTTAGCAATTGTAAGATTCCTGATAACTAATATGCTGCACTCCTTGTTCAGCCATAGGAACATTGCTGTACCTTTTAAAATGAATGACTTTAAGATGCCTTTACTCCTCAATTTTCCAGCCTTGTAGTCAGGGTTATAGTTGGTTCTTTCATGGATAGTGTACTATAAATTAAATGTGGAAACTTTGAATAGACAATATGATGCAGCAGAATTGAGAGTTAAGTGATATGATATATCTCAACTGTAACCATACATATAGTTGTTGTTTAAAGCTGAACTCTTAGTGTTTTGTTACCAACTTGGTGGAGAATTGCATCTAGCATATAATGGCATTTTGGTAGAGAACTGCATCTAGCTAAACTGTGAGTGTTTTGTTACCAACGTGGTAGAGAATTCCGATTTTGTTATAAAGCATTAGTTAGCAATTGATCTTCCGTGTATTGTCAAAACCTTTAATTGTTTTGAGTATCATAGAGCGGCCAATTGTTACATTATAGGAGAAGAATCATAAGGAAAGTAACCTATTTCATGGAAGGTAGCAGTTCGGGTAACAATGAAAGTGGTGATCCCGATTTTGGAATCTTTTGTTATTGTGGAGAACCAACACCATTGAGGAAATCTGGAATACAAAAGAATCCAGGTCGAAGGTTCTTCGGATGTGCAAACTATAAGGTGAGCTGCATGCATTGCCTCAATTTATTCTCTTCTTGTTTTATAGTTAAACTTGGATTGTGTTCTGATTGTGTTCTTTTTTTATAGTTAAACATTGTAGTTTTTTTTTGCTGGTATGAGCCTTGTATTTTGCTAGGAAGGACTGATTTTGGGCCAATGATGGTTCAAACCAAAAAAAAAGGCTGTGATGACTGTTGAACAATGTGAGAGTTCAACATCCATGAGCATTAGTGAAGAAATGCAGAAGACAACAATCACATGAAGATTGAAGCCATGAAGAAGGAGATTGATGCAATGCAAATGAGAATGAGAAATGGGGGGAAAATGAACTGGAATTATCTTTGGATTGTTGTTCTTTGTTTTGTGTCATACATGTGTGGCAAAAGCAGCCTGTGATCTCAAGTAGTAGTAGTAGTAGTAGTATGTTTGTTATGATACTATTACTAGGTTAGTGAAATTGGCGGCCTTGTATGTGGTCTATATAAGTGGTCCAAGTGGTAGTTTGCTTCGAAGCATGATGCACTTATTTTTGTTAAGATGAAGCTACAAGGTAGCCATTTGAAAGACTATCAAATGTCGTTATTTGCACTACTACCAGCAAAGTGATCTCTGAATGATGTATCTTTTACGTATTCTGTCATCTAGGAATGTGTTTTTCTTTGGAAGTAGTTTCAAGTGCGAGTGTTGCTTACAAACATGATTCAACTCAACTTTTAAAAGCCATGTTCCAAGTATTTACAGCCATAATGAATCATGATTCGGCATTCTTTTCTAGCTGATGAAGGGAGACCAACCACTGATCCCAAAACTCGCAACTAGTTGTAGGAGGAAAATCAATCTTTTGATGGGTGTATACCTAGGATGCTCCTGCATTGTGATAGGACAGGCCATAGTTTGAGATTTTCAATTAAACCAAAAGTCGTTATGTTTTTTCAACTACCTCAACCAGGCTTTTCAGTTTGTCTAAATCCTAGTAACTTCTTTAATCTGGTTCATATATATATTTTTGGCTATGTGATTACTTGTTATGGTTGTGCACTTGTGTCAAATGTGGTTATTTGGAAGGACGAGGACATACAAGACGAAACTAGTTACCTACATTTTTAACTTCGTGGAGGAGAATCAAAATCCTCGACAGTTCACACAGTATTGGAACTCCACCAACATTCTTCCTCGTGTTTTTATTCAACCCGGGAGAAGAGAGTGATAGGACAAGAATGGAAAACAAAAAATTCCAAATACATTTCTCCAGAGCAGACTATCTGAATACATTTCTCCAAATACAAAAATTTCCAAATATATTTCTCCAAATACAAAAAATTCCACATAGACTATGGAAGTCAAAATAGCAAAAAGGAAGACACAACTCCATGACCAACTAAGCTAAGCACAACTAGCCTTAGCAAATATAGCAGGATTGAGCCCCAAAGCCACACAGCAGTCTTGGTTCACAGCAGATACATGCACATTTCTCGATGAACTCACCCCAGCCTTGATCTCATCCCAAATACATTTCACCAGAGCAGAGTGGTCCATACCATGTTGTCTAAATATACGACTATTTCTCTTTTTCCAAACTACATAAACAGTGGCAGCAAATGTATAAACAGTTTATAGACAAAAAAATTCAATAATTTCCCCTTACAGTGCTGACTGCCCCATTGAATCTCAGATACAACATCCCAAGAAGGCAAGCCAAGGCCTCAAAATGACTTTTATCTTTTTACACACCTGGGAAACATACACACAGTCAAAGAACAGATGGTGATGCGTTTGTACACTTACATAAGTTCAAATTACAAAAACACAAGTACATTTACATGTTCATAAGTTTCGGACAATTTTTTTTTGTCATGCGACTGCCCTAATAACCCACACCCATGACATTTCCTACTTTTCTTGACGGTCTTCTCTTTTTCTCCTTTCAAACGCTTACCACAAGCCTTTGCCCTAACTTTCAGTGGTTCTTTCAAAACATGTTGGCTTCCGAGAGAACATGGGAAAGCAATGACAAAAGGAAAAACAAGTCTAATTCATGACTCATGACAACAATTAGGAGAAGCAAAGTGTCAATGGTGGTCATATTTTAAGTCCCAACTATGTCTCTGTAGCACCTTTTTGCAGATTTGCATCACAATTCTTGATAATACAAAAGCCAAATTGGCAAACAAGAGGATAAAAGAAAAGCTCACAGATGACGTCGCTATCGAGTCCAAAACAGCAACTTGCATTTAAAAATTAAGCTTAGAAAAGATTGGCCAAACTCAAACCAAGATCAAGTGCAATACATAATGAAGCCAAGCTCAAGCATCCCACTAGTGACTAGTCTGCCTATGACACCATATATGAAAATTAAAAGCATCAAATCAAAGATTACCATTCCGTATGTCGACATAGATGCGTCAAGACTCAAAATTCATAAGTTCTTGTTTGCGATCCCCACCTCCAGTGAGAGGAATCACCCACTACCATCCACAGTATAGTCCGAGGGTTCAACAGAGACAATGGGTACTGAACTTTTTATGATATTTCCCTTCACTATACATGAGATCCAAAAAACAATGTAAATAGTTAAGAACAATCACCTTATGGATTTTTCGGCAAACTAGTGAACCAATACACCACCATCTGTTCTTTTAGCTTGCTAATTTTGAATCCCCAAAAAAAGCCCTAATTTTTTGCCGATTTCGAATGGGCAAAAAAAGCCCTAACCAGATGCTGGCTTTAATCTTCGTCGTTCGTCTTCGTTCTTCTTCTCCTGTTCATTCTTCATTGTTCGTCCTAAAAAAAAAACAAACCTAATTTCTGAGAAACCAGAACGATCTAGACTTCTTCTTTTTTCGAGAGAGAAAGAGAGAGATACCTCGATGGATGATGGCTTCAATCTTCGTCGTTCGTCTTCGTTCTTCTTCGATCTTCTTCTCCTCTTCCTTCTTTGTTCATCTTCATTCGTCTCTCTCTCTCTCTCTGTGTCTCCCTCTCTGGTCTACGTGGAATGAAAACAGAAGGGGGCAAGTGTGAGGGTTGAGGGGTAAAGTGTAATTTCCCGAGACTTTATTGGCTTCTCTTTTCCTGGCCATTGGATTAAATCCAACGGCCCTCAGCTTCATCCCGCACCAAACTCTCATCCAGGATCCCTCAAGGGATCCGAATTGTGTGTGTGTGTGTGTGTGTATATATATGTACATACATACATACATACATATACACACATACATACATGAGCTTGTATTGACATAAAAAAATTATTTCAATTTGCATAGAGAACATATAACGTTGTATATGAGATTTTGTCCTGGCCTCTCAAAAGCACATATGGATATATCCATATATTATTAGAAGCAAGTTGAAGAGGCTGTTGTGTGGACCAATTCAATAAGTAATGGACAATGGAGTATATAACGTTTTATGTGAACTTTTGTCATGTGTAATATGTGTTTTTCCTAAAGTTAGACATATAATATTATATCTCATTTTTTGAGATATATTAATGTTGTTTTATGTTGTTTTGAATATGTATATATGTAGATATGAGGTCATGAGAATGCTATTTGGAGGCAGAAAATCATAATTTTGAAGGATCCGATGAAGGTTATGATGAAAAAATGGTGAAAAAATGAAGGTCGACCCCCTGTGGCCTCATCAACATTCAACTTGGGATTCAAGGCGCGATTAGAAACAAGGATAATGGTGACATGATATGTGAACATATAATGTTATTTTTTGAAATATATAATATTGTTGGAAAGATATGATGTTGTTTTGAGAACATATAATTTTATGTCATGTTTTTTGAGACTTAGAGATACATAAGATTAGATATAATGTTATATATTTTATTTTTTTGTGAGATTTAGAACTACAGAAGCTCACATATAATGTTATATGTTACATTCTATTTTTTTGTGAGATTCAGAGCTACAGAAGCTCAAATATAATGTTATATGTTATATTTTTCTTTTTTGCGATATTTAGATATTCAAAAACTCACATATAATGTTATATATTTTGTATGGACCAGCATATAACGTTAAAGTCTAAAAACAAGAAAAACTGAAAAGAAATGTTGCTTGTTAGAAAAATTTTGCCACACATATAATGTTACATGTTAGGAAATTTTTATCACTTATATAACGTTAAAAAATCAATACAAGAAAAATAGGAAAAAACAAAAAGAAAAATTTGTCACATATATAACGTTAAATGTTAAGTGTAGTGGGTTCAATAAAAAAAATTGAGAAAAATGAAAAATTATGTTTTTTTGTTACACATATAACGTTATATGTGTCATGATGGCAGCAGCAACGGTGATGGTGGTGGTGGCGGCCGCGGAGGTGGTGGTGGCGGCGGCCGCGGTGGTGGTGGTGGCGGCGGCGGCTTGATTGCAACAAAAACAAAAAAATGAAAAAAATACATTTTCGTGTTAGCCAAATAAGGCCATTGTTTCTTAGGTGGGGTATTTTTGTCATTAAAATTATTAGTGGACTTAGTGGGTTATGAAACTTAGAAGTGGATTAGATGGGTTTGGAAACTGCTATAGTGGACTTATGCAAAATTCTCCCTAGATCTAATTCCAGCTGATCATCAATTACTATTAGCCCAACATTCAAGACTTATTAGATGCCTTTGGATTTTGAGGCATCATCACGCCCCTTCTCCACTTGGTGGTGAAGGGGCCTAGGACATTACTTGACGGTGTCCTAAGGCACTCAATAATAACTCGAATTTGTGTGGTGCCCTAGGGACACTTAATAATTACTCAAAAAATAATTCTAGTATCACACCCACTTACACACCCAAACACATACTCACACTCACATGAGTGGTAAACGCCGCACACACTGGCGTGGTGCTAGCAAAGCTGTTACTCAAATTTGTGGGAAACTTGGTTAAAGCATATGTGATGTGGCATTATACAATTAGCTAGCAACATTTTGCCAATAATCAAATTTAATGAACCCCACATATTCTCAATTAAATACACCTGTTATTACATAGAAACCTTCTCTCTTTTTCTTAATGCTCTGATTTTTCAAGGAATTTTGAGCACATTACCCTTAAAATATGCTGAATTTCGCAAATTATTAGGCCCCTATTTATCCTTATACAAAAGTTACAATTTCAAAATAATAATAAAAAAATCTAACATTTTTATTCAATAACATCTCCAGAGTGGCTCTAGGTTTGACATGGATTCCAAGCAACGTTAGCCCAGCCTCCGTTCCAGAGGTCCCACCTGTATCAACTGCTCCACTGAAGAAACCCGCACCCTTTGGCAAATTGATCGCCGAAGCAAACGATTTGCCAGGATACAAACGTATCCGTGAGTAATAAATCACCCAGTAGATATCCCTAAACCCATAACCCATAAAATATAAGCAATGATATAATAATGGGCATAAAGGACAACAATCAGAAGCGTATTATGAATTATCTTGTCTTTAAGTGATTTCTAAATTTCTCTACCATGAGAAATATTCCTTCCAAACAATCTCTGAACTATGGCAACTCTACCGATTTACCCTCCCCTTGCTTGCCCAGCCTGGGGTCCCACTCGAATAAGACCAAACTACAAGTCAGTCGAATTCAGCTGCACCATCATAAGAAGCGAATGATAAACCAACCAACCGCGAGAAATGATACCCATACTTCGGTTTCAACCAGTAAAAACACCCGTGGAAATTCTGAAAGATAAATCCAACAGTGCCATATTCAGGGTTTGCTCAATATATCAAAACAATCATTCTACCTCCACACTTACTTACACACTCACACTCATAATAGGGCTGAAGCCCGCACACACTACACACCCAGTGTGTGGGACCCACCCCTATTGTGAGTATGAGTGTAACGCCCCCAATTTTGGGTACGTTAAAAGGGCATTTTATTACATAAACAAGAGAGTCTGGCTCATTATTACATCACAAAGTCTTACAAGAGTTCAATTATACAACAAGGGATGGAACTAAGGTTCATAACTACTGCTCTGCTTCTTCCTCCATCCGGGCTAGTTCTTCAGCTCCAAAGGCCTCCAAAGTGTACAATTCCCCCTGTTCATCTTTGAGGTCTGACACATTATACCGGCGTCACCACCAATAAGGGATGGAACTAAGGTTCATAACTACTGCTCTGCTTCTTCCTCCATCCGGGCTAGTTCTTCAGCTCCAAAGGCCTCCAAAGTGTACAATTCCCCCTGTTCATCTTTGAGGTCTGACACATTATACCGGCGTCACCACCAATATAATATGTCAGGGTCACCAAAAGGTAACACTGTGAGCTACAACGCTCAATAGGATAACCTAAATCCTCTAACCCTTAACTTACAAACAATACATCATAAAGTCAACGATTTCCACATAACACATGCTAATCTAGCCAAAAATAATTAACAATAACATATCCGCATTCGATATTTAATCATCGTTGGTGTCCAAGAGTTATGAGTTTCTCCTACGCGACATCTCGTAAGTCGTGTCTCATTTTCCTCATTTCATAACCCATTCATTATTTCAAAAACTCATTTTTAACACACCCAACCTTGGTTCTGCCGTTCCGGGTTCCCAAGTATCCTCACAATGGATCTGCC
Source organism: Rhododendron ovatum (assembly GCA_019656835.1). Classification (NCBI taxonomy): domain Eukaryota; kingdom Viridiplantae; phylum Streptophyta; class Magnoliopsida; order Ericales; family Ericaceae; genus Rhododendron; species Rhododendron ovatum. The sequence continues at coordinate 20,511,723 of CM033800.1, forward strand.
ATCCCGGGTTCCCATTGGCACACTTTGCATTGGCTCCTCTCCGTGGATAACCAAGCCACACACCCAACCTCAGTTCCGCCGTTCTGGTCTCCCGAGTATCCTCACAATGGTTCCGCCGTCCCGGGTTCCCATTGGCACACAAAACACACACCACACAATGGGCTACCACGTCCGGCCACATTGCGGTTTCCAAAACATTTCACCCTTTTCAAAATACGCCTTTTCATAAACCACACCCTAGGTGTCATGTTTCTACTTTCTCGATTTTCGTGTCTCGTTTTCATGCATTGACTCCGCTGTAAGATTTTCACATACGACATCATTCATTGTAATCTTTAATCTAACAAGATCATCCAACTCAATATTATACCACAAGCAATTCATGTATGCATGCTCATAAGCAATCTAAAGATCAAAATACGAATATTTCTAAACAAGCGATAAGTTTCAACCTTTCAAAAACCGTTTTTTCTTCCTTTGTGGGAAGTTCAAAACAACATATGTTTATTCGAAGTTAAAAGTTGATTATTCCAACTTGCTCAAGCTTCCATTTAGCGAAAACAAGTTTGTAAATTATCATGCATTTCAAACGTCATAGGTGAAAGATAACCTTATATACTTAAAGAAAACAGTTAGGGACATTCTACGTATACTTAGAGATAGGGGATAAGAATAATCTACCTTGATCCGAAACTAGTCGGGGCCGAATAAGCTAGTTGGAAAATCCTACGGGTGATGAAACTCACAAATCTGGACCGAACTTTGGATGGCAGTAACTCGGTCAATCTTTGGCCGAATACAATGGTTCTTGGGTCTAACTTGAAGGTCTCGAAGTGCTCTACAACTTTCCCGAAGGGAGTTGGTTCTAGAAACTACTCTAAGTAGGAGAAAAATGAGGATTTGCGAAGGGACAGTATGCTGTCTGGAAAACGAATTGGTTTCTAGAGAGAAGTGAGAGCAAAGGAGTGAAGGTGTGAGTTGAAATGGCATGACGGTGGCTCTATTTATAGCCAAAATTGGACTCCCTCTCTCTCTCTCTATAGGCCGGCCCCTCTCTCTCTCTCTCCATAGCTCAATCTTTCACATGTCAAGCTTGATTAAAAGCTTGATAGGTTAGGGTATGGGGTTATCTTAGGTTTGCATGGCTAGATTGTGTACCTTGGATTGGATTTTGGAAGATTTGGTGGAAGGAATGATAGTTTGTACAAGATTTAGTCTATAAACAAACATAGAAGGACAATGAGAGGATAGATTTTGGCTAGGAAGAAGATACACCCAAGGATTTGAAAAGATGAAGAAGATCAAGGTGGTACAACCCTATCGCTCTCTCTCTCTCTCTCTCTCTCTCTTGGCATCTCTCTCAAGTACACTATATATATATAATAATGGCCAAGGGTACAAGTACTAGATTTTCAAAATCAATTTCCCAATAAAGAATTCTAATTAGACACATGATTCTATTAAACTAATAGATATTGTACTTTTGAAAATCTATATGTATTGTATATATGTACACATGCCTATATATACATAGGTACCCAGAATATATGGCTTAAGATTTCCCCATTGAAATATAATATAGGTTAGGTACCAAGAATATATGACTTAAGATTTTCCCATTAAAATATAATATAGGTACTAGTACTAATTCATTAAAGAACATACTAAAAAATCTAGGGTTTAGATTTACCCACATATTCTAATGCATAAAAGCACATGGGAAAATCAACACTTGAATATTCAATAGGATTCTAGTACTTAGTAGGAAGATCGGTTTCATTACCCAATGGATAATAATTTTCCTTGCGGTTAATGACCAATGGGTAATGGGAAAAATGATATCAAATAATAAAGAATGCATATTTATCCTTGCACATGGGAAAATACACCAATATAATACTATATCTTTGTACTAATCAAATATTCTAATGAAATGCCTAGTGTCCAATGGACAAAGATTACCCTAGCATTTATTGACCAATGGGTAATGGTTCAAAGGTAACTAAATAGATTGGTAGTTAGGTCTCTCTAACTAATTTGGTTAGAAGCTAACTATACTAGCCAAGAGATATAATCTAAGTATGACGGATTAACACGGATCATCGAGAAAATTAATAAGCCATTCAAGAGGAATTTAAGAAATTTGAATAAACAACGAAATTTTATTTACTAAAAATTGGAATTGTTACAATGAGTGTGTAACTGGGTGTGGAGTTAGAATTTTCCATATCAAATCCATCGGTCTTAAACCACAAGTGTCGATTCTGTAACCCATTCTTTCAGTAATCAATGGTCCTCGGCCACTTTGGCTATCTCTTGACCATAACCATCACAACAGTGACTAACATCATTCCACTTTCCCTAGAGTTTAAACGTCTAATTGATTATTCCAAAATACGAACACCGCCCATGGTACCTAAGTCCACATTTCCACGTTCCATAGCACGCCAAATAATAATGAATCAAAAATTATAATCCAACTATCACATTCTCATGAATGCTATTAATAACCGCTTTCTAGCCACATAACTGATTATAATAAATATGGTGATAATATACTAACCTTAGTATTTTAAACTAATACAAATTGTTATTTGAGAAACTACTACTAACCTATTAATGAATGGTGATAAATTAGTAATACTACAATTTGAAAATCTCTTAAAAATTATATTTATTGATTAACAAAGTTTATATACCATCAAATCTATTGTTTTTACCAATTATGAAATTTTAAGAGGCTATTTTATTACTACTTGTAATATTAAGTTAATATTATAAATACCCTTTATGCACTAATTTCTTTTCTAAAAAATTTACTAATAAAAGTATTATTAATTTAAATTTTTTTATTTTATATATATATATATATATATATATATATATATATTTCATTTCTCAATCTCAAGATATTATATGTAATTATCAAGTAGTAATTTGAGCACACATATAATCTAAACTTTTTACAAAAAAAATGTCACCAATTATCCACTTAATCTACTAGATAAATTAAACTGATATAACTATTACATTTTATACTAAACAGATATTACATAGTCAGAAAATATATCAAGTCATTAGTTTTTTAGAATAATAATATCAAAAAGATTGTAAAACAAATAACATAAGGGTTATCTTCTACATAAATAATATTAAATAGAGCGTCGGGCCCATAAATAATATCACATGGTGAATCTAGCAGAAAACGTACAGTAAGCTATATTTTCCGTTCGGGCTCATTTTAAGCCCTAGTAACTATTCAGAACTACTCTATTATACTTAGGGAGAGTGGGAGAAGGGGTACATACTTTCGGTTTGGTCAAAACAAGCTTAAAACGGATTTTTCGAGTTTTTCGATTTTGCGAAAAGGATGAGGAGTATGGGGCGTAGGGATGACTTCGAATGATTTGGGGCTGGTTCTGAGATGCTTTGGGTTTGTATGGAAGTTTGGTAATATCAGTTCAAAGTTTGGGGTGGTGTAAGAGGTAAACTCACTTTTCTCTCTTTTCGGTTTCAATCTCTAAGCTGCCATGGCCGGAGCTTAAGCTTTCACTCTCCTACTTTTCTACTGGTTTCTGAATGCACAGAGGTTGAGAGAGGTATGTGTGGAGCTGTGGTTTCGGAGGTGTGGGAGGGGTGATATTTATAGGTGTTGAATCGGGCTGCAATTCGCCGAAGCGGGCGGTGGCCGACTTTTTTAATGGCCAAGTTGGCCTTTCAGTCATGGGAGGGCTGAGAGAGGGAGAGAGAGAGAGAGAGAGAGATTAGTCAAAATGGGTGACAAAGGGGCAAATGTTTCTCTTAACGGCAAAGGTTTGGCCTTTCGGCCATGAGAAGGGCAGAGAGAGAAAGAGGGGAGTGTACTGCGAGGGAGGGAAAGGAGGAATGTACGGAGGGAAAGGGGGAATGCACTGTGAGGGAGGGAAAATAATTGGGTGTGGGAGGGTGTGCATGCACGGGAATGTGCCTTGCGGTGTTCGATTGTTTGGTTTTCGATTTCGAAAAATTCTAAGAATTTAATCGTAACGTCACAAAATTATCTAGAGACTAACTGGGGTCTCTGTGAACATAAATCTCGACAGCCAAGAAAATATTTTTTTTGGATATTAATACATCCAAATTGAATTTAAACGAAAATTTGCTAATTAAATCAAAATTTATTAACTAGCAAATCAAAAACAATGAAAATGATTTTTTTTTGAAATAATATCATAGAATTTTTATTTATTAAAAATTTTGGGATATTACATTTTCCCTTCCTTCCCTCCCTCGACTCTCTTTTCAACAATGTTTTCAAAAAATAATTTACTAAAAAACATTAGTTTGTTTAAACATTTTTTGAAAACAAATTTTATTCAATTTTTTTTTCTTTTTTTGAAAAACTATTTGTTTTTAAAACTTTTTTTTTTCAAAAGCTTTCTTATATAAAAGCTACTTTTTTCAAAACTGTAGTTACACAAAACTATTTTTTAAAAACTGTATTCTAAAAAATAAAACTATTTTTTTCAAAAACTGTTTTCTATCTCTAATAAATAGTTTTTATTAGTTTCATAATTATTTTTACAAAAACTATAATATTCACAGTTTTAAGTTTTTTGTAGTAGTAGTTTGAAAAGATAATATGACAAGTTTTGGCAATCCAATTTTGATTATGCCATTGTGGATTTCTGCATTGTTAATATTTGCAATCTCTTAAATAGATAATCAAAAGTTGATGTGACAACTTTGATTATCTATTTTTGATTATGCCATTATGTATAGCCTAAGAGCATCTGTAGTGGACTAATCAAAATTGGATAATCAAAAGTTGCCACATCACCTTTTGATTATCCATTTAAGAGGTTGCTAATGTTAGTAAAGTAGAGGTCCACAACGGTATAATCAAAATTGAACAACCAAAATTTACCACATCACTTTTTCAAACTACAAAAAACAAAAAACTATTAATATAGAAAACTTTTACTATTTAGTTTTCAAACTAATAAAAATTGTTTATTAGCAATGAAAAGTAATTTTTCCAAAACAATTTTTTGAAATCATTTTCTGAAAAAAAAAAGCTAAAAAGAAAATAATTTTTCAAAAAAAATTAATTTTTTTTGAAAACTTACTTTTTGAAAAAACAGTTTTGTGTATTTTTTTAAAACTATTTGTTTAAAACTATTTTTTGACAATATGTTGAGAGAGAGAGAGAGAGAGAGAGAGAGAGAGAGTATGAAAATGGAGGAGGGATAAAATTTTTGTGTAACAATGAGTATACTTTATTGGAAAGATGTGGGGTTCACTAAACTTGATTATTGACAAAAGATTGCTAGTTTTGAATTTTCAAGGGCCAAAATTTGATTAGTTGTTAAGAGGTTGCTAAGTTTGTTTATTCTGATGGAAACAGTTTTTTGAACATTTTTAACCTTAGCAACATTTTGATTTTGATTAGTCTACTGTGGATGCTCTAAGGATTCCTCTTTAGGACGTTTGGGGCTAGCAAATCTGCCTTTTGGGGAAGCAAGGGTAAAAGAATAAAACTGCATTGCCCTCGATAACAGAATCTATTCAAGTAGCACATTGTAATTTCGACAACAACAAGGGTAAAGTCCTTTTATATTCCCTGTGGTATGGGTTATGTGCGGATGCACTTCATCAGGTGCAATTTTGTGCATTCGCTCCTCTCAAAAGGGTTTCCAGAATGTCAAAAGGTTATAGTGAGCAAAAATAAAACTTAAAATAGAATTTATGTCACGACCCGCCTTTTATTAGTAATAAACTCCAAAATACAATATATCTAATACACTTTCAGGCCCTATTCTTCCGATATTCAAATTTACATTACCAACTTAATATATCTCGCAATTCAAGTTCTTACAACCCAAAATAAAAATTTGCACGTCTTTCAAGCCAAAAATATATAAGTATTCCATTACACTCTTAAATAAAAGACCCATGATTCTTAAGCCTTGAATCCACCTCCAAACCTGAAAAATTTGGGTTGCAACAACATGAGCCACAGCTCAAGCAGGAAATACGCTAAATGAAAAGATATGAACATGCAAAGCATGATATACAAAATATACACTTTCTATATACAAGTATTGAAAAGTTTTTCATGCTTCCTTTCGTTCGAGATTCTAAATAAAGTTATTAAATCTCCCAATTCAATGTCAAGTACGAAGAAGCGAAAATAATCCATGCATAATGTTAAGTGTTTCCATTTTTTTTATCTTTCCTTCAAATGCTCAGAAGAATGCTATTAGACCACGAACTCAAATCAAGTCCCGAATAAAGGAAATTACCCATAAAAGTCGATACGGAAAATAACAAAGCTCATAATAGAATAGCCAACAAAATCGAATATCAAATTTACTCAACACCGAGACTTAAATTATATGAGTTGCTCATTGAAACAATCACCAACCAGCCGTGCTAGATGTCTCAAGCACATATGCACTTTACGGGCTACTAACCCGAAGGATAAAGCAACCTACGCTATGCGGGTTTACGGACTTTCACCTTGAGCGTCATAATTGACCCAAGTAGGTTTACGGACTTTCATCGATGGCGTCACAATTGACCCAAGTAAGTTTTCGGACTTTCACCGACGGCGTCACAATTGCCCCAAGTTTTCCGGTGATCCAACTCAAAATCACAAAGCTATCATATTCCAAAATATCTCAACACTTGGCCTTAAAGCCCAAATCAACTAAAACCAACCAAAAATTTCATAAATGACTCACCCCATGTAGGCCGATATACAGCAAAATCAGTGTAACCTATTTCACCCGTACCCGAAATCATATGGAGTATTATGAATTCTTTCCATTAGTTTACTAATCGCACTAAGAAAATTAGACGCTGCATAGAAAGGTGTCCATTTAAGTAACTTACCTTTTATCACACTCATGGGATGTATAATCATAACTAGTTCATGTTTTTCATGTATCAACTAAGTGTCTCACTTTTTACTAGGAAGTGCAAGCACTCATATTAAGACTGAAAGTAAAAATAGCATAAACTAAATCATAACCAAGAATAGTCATACAAATTCACAGCAAAACCTCATGCATAGAAAATATACTCATACACATGAACTAGGGCCCGATTTATAACTTGATTACCCTACTAAAACTCAAATTAGGTGCACACTAAGGCATATACACATCCATATTTAATCATTTAGCATAAATTCTACCTCAAAAGAGAGAGAAACTTCCAAAATGTTGAAATCCCGAAATGCTAGGAACACCAAAGTTGGCCGATTGAGATTTCGTTCGGATAGATGCATAGCCCTTTGTCCGTCGATCACGTTTTCTTTTTGCCTTGTTGCGAGATTCTCGAATCTTGGCTTCTGATTTTGGGATTGAAGTCTAGGGTTTGAGAGAGAGAGAGAGAGAGAGAGAGAGAGAGAGAGAAAGAGAGAGAATACAGAGAGAGGAGACACATGAAAAGAAAAAAAGAAAGAAGAAATGAGGAATCGGCTCTCTGATCCCATTTTAGAGATTTATGTGTAGTTATTACACTACACCCCCTCAACTACTATAGGCACTTCCTAAAGTCCTAGAATTTAATATGTAGCTACACTAATACCCCATGAGTTATAAAAATAAGCGGTAACTACTCATAAAAGTTACCCACTGCGGGTCCCCCAACACTCTCGTCCTATGGCCCATGAACTCAGGCCCCCCACGACCAAACATACATCTACATATATAAAGTATCCCTTGCTCACAAAATTATCTAATTATAATTCCATGTACCAACATCAATAAAAATAAATTTAAAATTAGACACGGCTCTCTACAATCTCCCCAACTTAAGGAATTTTGTCCCCGAAATTCACCACACCTCAAGAAGAAAACAAGATGGATAGTTCAAACGGAATTCAGATATCAACTCGCACATGGTTTCTTTGACTCCATGATGGTTCCAAAGTACCGTGACCAAAGGAATGATCTAATGAAACGCTATAGTAACTTTACACTCCTCTCGATTCTCATTAAATCTCTATATATAATTTTACTTTCAATAATATGGAGTTTGTCATGGTGGATGTCCCTAGCCCTTACAACGCCACCATCGGGTGCACCTGGCTTCACAAAATGAAGGCCATCACCTCCACCTATCACCAGGTAGTCCGATTCATTGGCGCTTACGGCAATCAGGAGGACCTTTATGGAAACCAGACCATTGCTAAAAGGTGTTATATCAATGCTGTCCGAAGCAACAAAATGACGTCTTGGGTCAACCTCATCGAGGTCCCCGACGCCCATGTCTTGAAAGACGTCGGCAAAAGGGCCAACGAAAAGCAATCGAACACCAACTTACCATTCCCATCAATGAGGATGGCTCCCGATTCTTTCTTGTCTGGTCCTCCCTTAGCTATACCAAGCGAGAACAGATGATTGATTTCCTCAAGCGTAACATTGACATATTTGCCTGGACGCCGTATGAAATGCCCGAGGTCGACCCTTCGTTCATCTGCCACGAACTTAACATCGACAAAAGCACACATCCAGTCGTGCAGAAGGCAAGGCGGTCCTCATGCTTACGTTGATTCCAGTTAGCCCCTCATGCTTACGTTGATTCTAGAATTAACCCTGAACTATGTTTTGTCTCATGTTTACCCTACTTGTCACACTTTGGTGATTAAAAATCTTGAATGTGTGTTACGACTCATTTATCCTGGAAAATATTAATGAACAGATGTAGAGACCCGTAAATTTCTTTTATATAATTTTAATGTTTTGTAAAGAGATAAATGATGGTTTAAATGTGAAAATTGTGGTTATGGGTTAATGTGCAAGAATGTGGAAAATGTGGGTATTAGTGTAATATAGTGCATGTGTGTATAAGTGTGTTCCAGGAGAGAAAATCTCATTTTTTCCCCCTCTCTTCATCTCTCGGTCTCTCTCTCCCTTCTCTCGGCTCTCTCTATCTCACTCACTGCCACACCCAAAAACTCATCTCCAAACTCAAAACCCACAACAATCAACCTCAACCCCAAATTCTATTTGTGTATTCGGGCTCGTATCGCGTTGGATAGAGCTCGGTTCGGTGTATTTAGCTCAATTTGGATTCCGGAAGCTAGGACTTGCTTAATCTCTTAGGTTTCGGCTTGGATATTTGAGGTAGGAAACTCTACCTCTCTTTATATGTTATTTGAGTGTTCTTGTGTCATCTTTGAGCTTGTATTGGTTATTATTGAGATTCGATCGAAATCTAAAAATCCTGTCAAAATCGCTTGAAAAAAAACTCTCCCTACCGGTAGGAACTTTTCTTCTACCGGTAGGACAAGTGAGAAATTTCTAGCCACCCAGCTCAAACATACTATAGTAGCTCAAAAGTCATTCACCTACCGGTAGGAATTTTTCTTCTACCGATAGGCCAAGTGTCAAATTTTTACGTTCAAACTGTTGGCCTCTCTGTTTTCAATTTCTACTGGTAGGAACTTTCACCTATCGGTAGGACAAGTGCAAAATTCTCCTCTTCTACCGGTAGGACTCATTCACCTACCGGTAGGCACATTGTCTAGGAGCTGCTTTTTCTTTTGTCTTCCAAATCACTTATTGGAGCTTCTCATCGATTCTAATGAGTTTGTTTATGCATTCTTTCAAGTGTTTTGGAGAGTATTATTTGTTTCACACAAGAGTGGTATTCGATGGACTTGAATGAATTCATTGAGTTAAGAAATGAGAAATGTAAGTTATTGCACGTTGAAATACAAACGATACACATGAGTATGTGAATGACGCGCGAACACTCGGGGCCCATCGACGGGTGGGTGCCTGGCAAGGAATATCGGGATCCCATAATTCGCCCGGCAGGAGCTAATGCTCGTGTTGAACACTTAAGGCCTAACCTACAAGGTGGGCGCTTGGCAGGGGATATCGGGATCCCATAATTGGCCCGGCAAGAGCATCGGCTCAGACATATAAAGGATACGAGATATTGTGACACGAATAGAATGAACAAGACTTAAGAGTATGCCGAAAAGAAGGATCGTTGATAGTTGGACACTTTGATCATGACAAGTTGTGCTTGCATCCGTTGTCGTTTGGTTCTATCATTTGTTCTTCTGTATTGCTCATTTGCATATAGAGTTTGCGAAGACTTTCCTACTGGACTAGTGCAGCTCAAGCCTTATATAATTTTCAGATGCTAACCCAAATTAGTAGCTTGCATGACTGGAATGCTTGGAGTGTGGACATACACTTTTTGAAAGCTAACCAAAGGAGTTACCTATTCATCTTTGTAAATTTCTTTTGAAAGATGTATTTGTAACTTAAGTTGTAATTCTTTTCACTAAGGAACAATTGTAAACTCTTAACTCTCATGACACTTGATACTAATGTCAATTTGGAGCCGTTGAGCCAATGATGTAATATTTTGGGAACTATTGGACTTTGAAATGCAATTACGAAAATGAAAATGTTGAACTCTTTTGGGTATCGTACGGATTAAAGTGAGGATTCTTATTACGAAAATCATTGATATTTATGTTGAAAATCAAGGGTGTGACAACAGAGGTGTTTATTAAAATTTTAAGCAACCCAAAAGGCATCGGCCTAATCATAATTAAAATATTATGTCTTTACTTACTCGCACAATATTATTTGATATATACTTTTATCTCATTGAAATGTATCATGCTATGAATTGAGTTGTTATTGATTGTATCATATTCGATGTGCTAGAATGGACTTAGGTTCACTGGGGTGGTTACGAGTAGTGAATCAGGTAGACAATGATAAGTAAATGGAAAATGGTAAAGTCTTGAAAGTGTGAGTACTGTGTGGATTGTGATTTGAGCCATGGCGATGGCAAGGGTAACCAATAGGGCCCTGTGTTGAAATGGGTTACCTGCGGGGCTCAGTGATGATATATGTTGTGATGCTAACGTATGATACGTCATGGGAAGTTTCTCTTCGAGGAAGAGAATGGGTCCCATGAGACGGTTATAGTTAGTGAGACGTTAATGTATGATACGTCATGGGAAGTTTCTCTTTAAGGAAGGGATTTGATCCCATAAGACGGTTATAGTTTGTGTGGGGGTAGTGGATGTCCGACCCTAATGTATGATACGTCATGGGAGGACTCGATCCTCCTGTTATGGTCTTAAATGAGAACATGCTAGGTACATAACTTAGGTGTGCTCACCTAGTACCCTGCTACAAGATAAGCAAGAGGAAGGGTGGACCCATGAGATGGTTGTAGTCAGTGGATGTGGGAGGAAAGGATCTCGTGGAGAGGATCCTTAGATTTCATGTAAGATGATGGATAGTAAAGAAAAAGATGATGTGTTATTATTCTGTACCTCTCCTATATTATCAATTGTGATATTATTGTTATTATTGAATGCTAATTGTAGAGTAAGGGGTTGGTAGGATTGGGATTATTCTATTAGGTGAATTATCACTCATGGATACGTTTGTATCCTGGTAAATCGGTTGCTTAAGCGATCAATTTGCCAGAGGGTGTAGGGTTCAATGCTGGAGCTGTGTCCAGAGGGTGCAGGGTTCAATGATGGAGCTGTTTGACACAGGAAGAATACCAAGAGCAAAAATCGAGGATGCTTGAGATCTGTATCAACACTTGAGTCGCTTTGAAGATGTTTAAATAAAATGTTAGATTCTTTTTTATATTTTTTTAATGTAGATTTTGTATAACGACAAATAGGGGCCTAATAGTTTATAAAATTCAGTGTATTTTAGGGTTAATGCTTCCGAAATTCCTTGGAAAATCTGGGCGTTACAGAATGGTACCAGAGCATAGGTTCAACCCTTGACCTTCAGTAAATTGGGTAGATCACTTTCCGAGAGTGTAAACTTGAGTTACTAATTGTGGTTATTACTTATTTTAAATCTAAACTATAAGTACTATTTAGCCGTCGTTCAACCTAGACTTCAAGAGTGTACTGTGAGAAAACATAGGTCTTACTTGCTTGACTTTTATGTGACACATTACCTACTTTTGTGAGGTTACTTATATAGTTAAATATTAGTATGATCCTATATATGTAATCAACTACTTGTACTATAAGTCAGAGGGTACAATGTGAAACAAACAAAAACGGTTGGACCACTCTTTAAATGGACCTTATTATGTTAGCCTCATTGGATTAGTTTTGCATAAAATCCACCAAACGATCGAATACAAGTTGTTACTTTATATTCTTAAAAATTTTACATTACAGGAATTTTTTCTAATGAATTGAGTGCAGTTTTTTCGTTTGACTTCAATGGTTTTAGGGAAAAAAAAAAAGAAATTTTCTTTTCAAATTTTGTATTTTGTAGAATTTTGAACCTACTAAAATATTAAAGCTATTGCCACCATTTCTCACCCACCTATCTCCCCCTTGTTCACAAACTTACCTCCATCAAACCAAAACCATAATACCCATAGCAGAACCAATCAAGCATGATTTCACACCCCACTGTCCTTCCTTCGAAACGTGCAAAACAAGACCCTAACCCATGTATTTTGTGCTTAACTACAACAAAAAGGTGATTTGTGGTTATTGTAATGTTGACTATTGAGGTGATAAGGACATAGATTTTTATAAGAGTTCGCAGTGGAAGCGTATTTACGATTATTAAAACTATTAGCTAGTGTCATGACCTGCCATTTATTACAGATAAACCTCAAAATACAATATATCTAATACACTTTTAGGCCCTATTCTTCCAATATCCAAATTTACATTACCAAATTAATATATCTCGCAATTCAAGTTCTGACAACCCAAAATAAAAGTTTGCAAGTCTTACAAGTAAAAAACATACAAGTATCCCATTATGCTCTCAAATTAAAGACTAGAACATATCTCATGATTCTTAAGCCTCGAATCCACCTCCAAACCTGAAAAATTTGGGTTAACAACAACATGAGCCACAGCCCTTGCAGGAAATTTCCTAAATGAAAAGATATGAACATGCAAAGCTTGATACACAAAATACACTCTTTTTATATATAAGTATTGAAAAGTCTTTCATGCTTTCTTCTCCTTCAACATTTACAATGAAGCTATAAAATCCCAATTCAAAGTCAAACTAACACAACAAAATAATCTATGCATTATATTAAGTGTTTTCAATTTTCCCTTCCCTTCAAATACTCAAAAGAATGCTATTAAACCACGAACTCAAATCAAGTCCCGAATAAAGGAAATTACCCATAAAAGTCGATACGGAAAATAACAACGCTCATAATAGAATAGCCAACCAAATCGAATATCAAATTTACTCAACACTGAGACATAATATTATATGAGTTGCTCATCGATGCAATCATCAACCAATCATGCTAGACGTCTCCAACACATGCACTTTATGGGCTACTAACCCGAAGGACGAAGCAACCTACCCCGTGCGGGTTTACGGACTTTCACCGATGGCATCACAATTGACCCAATAGGTTTACGGACTTTCACAGACGGCATCACAATTGACCCTAGTAAGTTTACGGACTTTCACCGACGGCGTCATAATTGACCCGAGTTTCCCGGTGATCCAACTCAAAATCATGAAAATAACAATCCCAATATTATCATACTTGGCTCGAAGACCAAATCGACCTAAAATTCCTCAAATACCCATCCAAAGTCATCAAAATAGCCAATATGGGATAAATTCAATATAGTCTACACAAAATCTACCAAGTATCCAAAATGCATATAAAAAAAATACCATTCCATGTGCTAACAGAGTGCAAAAGGAAAATTATACTCTGAATATAAATATGCCCATATAAGTTACGTGCATTTCCTCAAACACATAGCGTGCATAAACTAGCCTATATTCTCGTATCACTTAAAATTCATGATTTTGATCACTTAGAAGGTGAACCTTCTACTAATGAAGACTAAATATGCCAAAAGCAATAAAACATCGACCCTAACCATGAATAACCACTACAAGAAAATTTGCATTGGGTGACAAATGAAAATCGTCGCAAATTGTATGTTTTTCGTCACAAATAATATAGATGACGAAAAAAAATTTGTCGACTAAAGGTTGTCGAGGATTCCTACCTGGTGACGAAATCTATTTTTCGTCACCTATAGTGCCTTTCGGTGACGAAAAATTTCATCACGGAAAAATGACTTGGTGACAAAATTTTCTTCGTCACCTATTGTGCTTTTTTTATGACAAAAAATTTCGTCACAAATTATTCCCTTTGGCTCGTCAAAGGTGACCCATCGGTAACGAAATTTTTCGTCGCGAAAGACATTCTTATATGTGAAAAAAATCTCACTTTCTTGCTCCTGCGGGGTTTCGAACCCGAGTCTCCTTGTTTTGCACGCAAGCTTTAACCAACTACACCACACAAACTTTTCAGCATATGTTTAAAATATCTAATATATAACACATATATTGAACATTAAAATATATTTTGAACGGCATTTTGAACTATTAAACATTAAAATTAAAAATTTCAATAAACATGAAAGTCGTAGCTCTTTATGTTATTGTTCAAACTCAATTCAAATTATCTCAATCGGAGTTCTGAGCAAAGAGTTATGCCCGAAATATATTTGGTGACAAAGCGTAATTCATAAATTTCGTCACCAAAGGATAAATTTTTGTCACTGAAAACGTAAAAAGAAGACGAAAATATTTTTCGTCGCCAAATTGGTTCATTTGGCGACAAAATATTTTTTCCGTCACTGAATAGTTATCTTTGGCGACAAAAAATAATTTCGTCTCCTTTTTTACTCTTTTGGCGACGAAAATTTTATTTCGTCGCCAAATAGGAGCCTTTGGTGACAAAAATATCTTTTTCGTCACTAAATAGTTATAATTGGTGACAAAATAATTTCGTCAAGGAAGTTATCAAAACAGTGACAAATTTATTTTTTTGTCGCCAAATATACTCATTTAGCGACGAAATTAAATTTTGTCGCCACTTTTTCGTCACTAAACATACTTTTTCTTGTAGTGAACAATAAAATCCCTCCCAAAAATCATGTATAGCACACAATTCCAAACATATAAATTAGGGTTTGACTCATAATTTGATTACTCAACCATAAACTCGAATTAAGTGCACACCAAGGCATATACACACCCATATTTAATCATTTAGCATAAATCCCACCTCGAAGACGAAAACCCCCAAAATGTTGAAATCCCGAAATTTGACCGATTGAAATTTTGTTCGGATAGATGCGCAGCCCTTTGTCCGTAGATCACACATTTTCTTCTTACCTTGTTGCGAAGTTCTTGAACCTTGGCTTCCGATTATGGAGTTGAAGCATGAGGGTTTGAGAGAGAGAAAAAAAAAAACAGAGAGAAGAGACGCAAGAAAAGGAAAAAGAAGAAATGAGGAATCGGGTCCTCTGATCCTATTTTTCGATTTTTAAGTGTAGTTATTACACTACACCCCGTCGACTACCTTAAGCACTTCCTCAAGTCCTAGAATTCAATATGCAGCTACACTAACACCCCATGAGCTATAAAATAAATAGTAACTACTCAAAAAAGTTATCCACCGCGGGTCCCCCAACACTCTCGTCCTATGGCTCACAAACTCAGTCCCACACGACCAAACATACATCTACATATATAAAATAAAATTTGTTACGCACAAAATTATCTAATTATAATTCCACATACAAACATCAATAAATAAAAAAAATTTAAATTTGACACGGGTCTCTACAGCTAGGGGATGAAATTTTAAGTAACTAGAGTGTAAGTGTATCCGTATGACTTTGCACAATGGTGGCATATTAGACTCTACTAAAATTTTTGATAACAAAAAAAATAATAAAATTGGAGACTATAATTTTCATGTTTGTTATCAAAATTAATTTTCATAAAAAGCTTTTATTTGACACACGGTTACTCATCGTCCTTAATCTTTTTGAACAAATGTCTTTTTAGAATCTAAATATATCTTTCAGGGTTTCTTAAAATGGGTTCTATTTTGAAAAGCTTATAAAAAAAATTTGAAAATATCTTTTAACAACGTAAATCAGTTATAAAAAAAAATTTATAAGAAATTTTATTAAAAGCTTAATACCGTCGTGATATGATCTAACCAACATGGCAAACCTCAACATCACATTAGGAATAGATTGATGTTCGTATTTTTATTTTAAGGGGGATAGAATGTAATACACCGTATGTTCTTTATTTGGAAAAAAAAAAATTTGTATTGTTTTAGTGTAAAATTCCTAAACACACAATTTCGAGGATGAAATTATTTTAAGGGGAATAGGTTGTAATGACCCGGATTTTCGACCCAATTTTTTTCAAATAAAAAGATTTGTTGGTATCCCAAATTTTATTAATTTCTTAGTTAATTATTGTTACGTCATAATTATTAAGTAAAGTAATTAATTTAATAAACTGATTAATTAGCTTGTAACTATATATGTGTATCTATATATCTATAAAATTGATTTAGCATCCATTCCCATAATTTATGGGATTATGCTCCCATCATCTCTCTCTCTCTCTCTCTCTCTCTCTCTCTCTCATGCCAAACCAACACCTCCCCTATTCCCCAATTTTCGGCTGCACACCTATCACTACTTCCACCACGTACAACACCTCTCCCTCTGTCAATGATAAGGGATAAGAATCCTCATGCACAGCCAATTAGCAACCCTTTCCAAGTACTTGTAGATAAAGATAAGAATAGCTTTTCAAATGTATTTCTATCTTGTTACTAGTTACTTATAATCCATAACCACCTGTAGTCTATTTTCTTTCATTATATAGATAAACTCCATATATATGTGAAAAAGTACTAATTAACTCAAGTCTTGAAGTCTTTATACACTTCATAGCCTACTCCCCTCACCCCGAAAATACCCCGAAAATAACAACACACCAACACCCACACATTTCAAAAACCTGTAGACGAGAAGAAAAGAAGAGAGAGCTTCAAGCTTTCATGGAGGTTTAGAGATAGAAAACTGGTGGGTTTCGGTTTCTCGCTAATCCAAGCACCCATTATGACAGCCCACCTTCTAGAACGACCCGGAGCGCTGCCGAATGAATCATCAACCACCCGAAGTCACCGCCGGCGTCCCGTTGCTCCGTCGTCTTGTCCAATTTTGTCGAAACCGTCTGAAATCGTTACCGGCTTTTTTCGGCCGGAACCGAGGTATTATAATCCTTCTCCTACCTCTCCCTAAGTATATTCATCCCTTAAATGATGATTTTAATGAGTTGGAATGGAAGAAATCGGTTCACAGATCAAAACCCAGTGATCCGAAGTTTTACTCTATTTTTCGAATGAGCACTATTCATGAACGGGAGCACTGTTCATGAACGTTGAAATCTTTAAAAAATGGTACTGAAATTGCAGTTAGCCCCTCATGCTTACATTTATTCGAGAATTAACCTTGAACTATGTTTTATCTCATGTTTACCCTACTTATCACACTTTGGTGATTAAAAATCTTGAATGTGTGTTATGACTCATTTATCCTGGATAAATATTAATGAACTGAGATGCTTATTAAGATTTTAAGCAACCCAAAAGGCATCGGCATAATCATAATTAAAATATTATGTCTTTACTTACTCGCTCAATATTATTTAATATGCACTTTTATCTCATTGAAATGTATCATGCTATGAATTGAGCTGTTATTGATTGTATCATGTTTGACGTGCTAGAATGGACTTAGGTTTACTGGGGTGGTTACAAGTAGTGAATCATGTAGACGATGATAAGTAAATGGAAAATGGTAAAGTGTTGAAAGTGTGAGTACTGTGTGAATTGTGATTTGAGCCATAGCGATGGCAAGGGTAACCAATGGGACTCTGTGTTGAAATGGGCTGCAGGGCCCAGTGTTGAGATATGTTATGACACTAACGTATGATACGTCATGGGAAGGTTCTCTTCAAGGAAGAGAATGGGTTCCATGAGACGGTTATAGTTAGTGAGACGTTAATGTATGATATGTTATCGGAAGTTTCTCTTTGAGGAAGGGATTGGGTCTCATGAGACGGTTATAGTTAGCGTGGGGGTAGTGGATGTTTGACCCTAATGTATGATACGTCATGGGAGGACTCGATCCTCCTGTTATGGTCTTAAGTGAGAACATGCAAGGTGTAAATTTAGGTGTGCTCACCTAAGACCCTGGTACAAGATAAGCAAGAGGAGGGGTGGACCCATAAGATGGTTGTAGTTAGTGGATGTGGGAGGAAAGGATCTCGTGGAGAGGATCCTTAGATTTCATGTAAGATAATGGATAGTAAAGAAAAAGATGATGTGTTATTATTCTGTACCTCTCCTGTATTATCAATTGTGATATTATTGTTATTATTGAATGCTAATTGTAGAGTAAGGGGTTGGTAGGATTGGGATTGTTCTATTAGGTGAATTATCACTCATGGATACGTTTGTATCCTAGTAAATCGGTTGCTTGAGCGATCACCAAAGGGTACAGGGTTCAATGATAGAGCTGTGTCCAGAGGGTGTAGGGTTCAATGATGGAGTTGTTTGATACAGGAGGAATACCAAGAACGGAGACCGAGGATGCTTGAGATCTGTATCAACACTAGAGTCGCTCTGAAGATGTTTAAATAAAATATTAGATTCTTTTTTGTATTTTTTTTTTAAATGTAGATTTTGTATAACGACAAATAGGGGCCTAATAATTTATAAAATTCAGTGTATTTTAAGGTTAATGCTTTCGAAATTCCTTGGAAAATTAGGGCGTTACAATAACCAAAATGTTCGAACGCCTATTAAGGGACACCATGATGGCCTACATCAATGACATGGTCGTAAAAAGCATGTTGGCAAGTGACCACCTAGTCCATCTCACTGAAGCCTTCGACATCCTCAAGGCGCACAAGCTACATCTCAATGCAGAGAAATGCGCCTTCAGAGTGAGCTCGAGAAAATTCTATGGCCACCTCGTTTCCTGACAAGGCATTGAAGCAGACCCGATGCAGCTCCTCGCAATCGAGAAACTCTCCGCTCCTCATAACAAAAAGGATGTCCAACGTCTCACCAGAACGGCCGCTGCTCTTAACCGATTCATCCCATCCTTAGACAAGTGCCATCCATTCTTCGCACTTTTGAAAGGTAGCTGGCACGGTTTTAACTGGGCCGAGGAGTGTGACTACGCATTACAATAGCTAAAGGCTTACCTCTCCGAGCTTCCACTCCTCGTCACACCTCAAGACCAGGAGGACCTCTTCTTATACCTAGCCGTCTCCCCGCACCCCATAAGCTCAGTGCTCGTCCACCAGGAAGGCAAGGACCATCAGCCAATATACTATTCAAGCAAGACAATGACCCCAGTTGAGACGCGTTACTTGCATTTGGAAAAGCATATCCTTGCCTTAGTCTCAACATCTCGGAAGCTCACTCCTTATTTCCAAGTGCACCATATCGTAGTTCTCACCGAGTTCCCACTGAAATCCCTCTTACAAAGGCTTAGGCCCTTGCAGACTTCATTGCCGAGCTCACGTCGAGCGATTCCCCCGCTTCGAGCCCGACCCTTAATCCCGAGACAACACTTCAAGCTCACCCCGGTTCAACCTGGCAATTTTTCCATGGGGACGTTTGGAAGATGTACGTAGACGGAGCCTCCAACAACCGAGGCACTTGTGCCGAAGTTGTACTTCTGTCTCCCACCGGCATCCTCCATGAGAGCTCCTTCTCCATCAATTTCTCAGCCTCTAACAATGAGGCCGAATACAAAGCACTAATCTCCAGCCTCAAGATTGCCGAAGCCATTGGCGTTGAAGAACTCATAATCTATAGTGACTCTCTGCTGGTAGTCAACCAACTCACCACAGAATATGAAGCTCAGGACGATCGGATGCACACGTACCTCAGCCACGCCCAAAGCCTGATCTGCAAATTCAAGTGTATAGAGCATGTAGCTCGAGAACAGAACTCGCATGCCGACGCTCTTGCTGGTCTAGCCTTCTCTTGCTCCGATGTCGGGCCTCGGTCCATCTCGTTCGAAACCATCGACAAGCCCAGCTTTGAGCTCGAAGTCCTAGTCCCTGAAGTCCTAAACATCAACCTTAGCCTAAGCCGGATGGACGAGATTGTTAGCTACCTTCGGGAAAACATTCTCCCTTCTGATAAGAAAGACACTACAACAAACAATGCTTTTAATAGCGTGCAAAAAATGCTATAGTAGGTAATAGATAGCGTTCTGGACAACGCCTTATTAGCCCATGCAATCAAAGGTCTTAACTTTCCATAGCGTTCATTGCCTGCTGTGAAAAACTTTCTATAGCTTTCATTGCCCGCTGTTAAAGAACTTTCTATAGCGTCCATTGCCCGTTGTTGTATTTTGTACCTTTGATAGCGTTTTTTGCCTATTATCTTATTTCTTTTTACAGCATGCAATGAAAGCTATTAAAGGTAAACAATAGCGTTTTCTGAACGTTATCTTAGCCAATTTTAGCTTCTTCTTCTTCTTCTTTTTTTAAATACTCCAAATGCCAATATACTAGCATTTTCATACAGAAAAATCGGCATTTCATTCAACACCAAAGTACATCCAAACGTGATACAATTTCAATGTAAGATAAATAATTCAACCGAAGATTCATTACAATAGTTTGAAGAATAATTTTCCAGCACAAACTACATTTAAGAGTCAGACTAATTACACTCATAAAAAAACACTAATGTAATCTCTCTTTCCAAACAATGTAATCCTAACCTAGGTAGCCATCTCATTCAAGTACCCCAATTCTTCGCCCACGTAGATGTTCTTTATTTGAAGCTTACTTTTTTGCTGAGTTTATACCCTTTTGCTCCCAACGGCGAACACATACCTATAAATATAGAACTATTCAAAGTAACCCAATAGATATAGCAAAAATTATTAACAAGAAAAATAACTTTAAAGCAACATAATGTTTGCAGTTAGAAAATGAAAAAATATGATGGATAATTGTCAGCAAGAACCAAGAACAATCTCAGAAGTAGCCATACCATGACCAATTGGCGAACGACATATACCAATCCGCACGCGATTGTGGAACATAACTATTCATGTGAGAAAACTATGTAAAAAGCTGGAACTTCAACCACACGCATTTAACTACCAGCTGAGCCACTTAGCTATTTAAACACATACATTATTGATCAATGGTGGCAGACAATGAGCATAGTGCTCCTGCAAAAGATAAATGACACCAGTATCACTAATCATCCTCATTAACCAAATGGGTTAGAGTTTTGTGCGTGTGTCGACATACACACAGTGGGCGAGAGCAGTTCACATTAACCTATTGGGATATAGTTATTCACTATCATCAATGTTCAGATCCACATTACACCAGTACCCTCTAAGTTGCATTTGAACAACCAATTTATCAAGGAATTTTTTTATCAATTAAGGTTTGGTAGAAAAATGGAAAGTGGATGAACTTACGACAAAACAAAGAAAAGGGATAATAGCTAGGTATAATAATGGTAGAGCATTCATAGAAATCTCCACTAAACCACTCATAACTCAAAGCTATCAAAAGTATAATTTGTTGTAGTGTTTAATGAACTAGCAAGAACCAGCAAAATATATGGTAGAGAAAGACACTGAACGAACAAGGGAAAGAAAGGTGATTGGGAATCAAAACTTGCAATCAATAGAAGCACCTCGATTGAGAAGACCAGATTCTCCCTACTGTATCAGATGATGTATGTGAAGTATTCTTTGAACATGGTTCTGTTTGCCAAATTAGTAGCTTAATTGTGTTTACCTTTGTTTTCGTGGCTTAGATATTACTGTGTTTTAAACAGAAATCATAATGGAAAAAAGAAAGGCTTTGAGTTTCAATCAAACAAGAAGCTAAGCTTGACTAACCTTGGACACAACCTTGGTAGCCCAATGCAGAATTAATTCTTCACATTAGGAGAAGTATACTTATGTTATATGGTTCAGCACTTGGAAATCAAAAAGTTTTGCACAAGTACCCAAACAGAGAGAGATACCAGTCTTAAATCTTAATCATAAAAATCTGAAATTCAAAAAGATGTGCAAACTCTCATCGATCACAATTCTACTCAAAGCTTCAAGCATACATGAGTCCACTTCGCTTACAATACAACAAGAGATTTACTACAAAAGCTTGGGAGTTCTTTCTTGCTTCTCCATTAAAAATAAATCATGGTGTATAATCATTTCCTGCCAGCAAACTAATTAAGAAAAACAGGAACATAAAAGCTAAAATATAATTTCCCCATAATGAAAGTTCCTCTAAGTAATCTGCAACTATCTCAACTTAACACTAAATTTTAGACCTCCTTCAGCATTAAATGGGTGGTTGTTGTATAACATTCTGCACCTAGGTTATAGAAGATAAGAGCCATATGTAAGAAAAAGTCAATTGTTTATGTATATCATGTGTACATAAACAAGAATATATAGATGCAATTACGCAAATAACGTTACATGGCAATATTAATACATAAAAAAAGGCTATGCAGAACAAATACGCAGTGGGGAGGTTGATAGGGGTACCTTAGTGGCTAATTCATGTAGCATTCTCACTTCTCATATATCTCTAATAGATCCTCCATGGCCACAAATCCACGCAAGACGTAGTGATCAAACAATCCAACTCAGTGGGCAAATTAGCCAAAGGAAAAGAGAAATTGAGGCATTGGCTGCCATAGAGGCAAGCCATGGGGCACAAACAATAACCTTGTGTCTTTACGAAACAAATGAAAACTGCCTAGGATCATTCCTCTTTAGCAGATGAAAGCATCAAGATTAGCTGTAAAACTATTGGTGTTATATATACTTTCAAATTCGATACAGCCAAAATGGGGTGTTTGAGGGGTTAACTGGGTACAGATTGACACAAACCCTACCTCCCGCAATATTTGTACCACGTGATTGCCTAAACCTTTCATTGGAAAGGTCTAAAAACATAGTATTATACAAGCATGATTTATCTGAATTGAATTAGTTTAAAATAGTTCTAATACTGTCAACCTTATAGGAAAATATAGGACCAACTATCCCTCTGATTGTGGACTCCGCAAAATAGAGGATTCAGGTGAACTGGATTAGTTGTAAAACCGTGCAAACAAGAGACTAATATAGCATTGCCAATGAACATACTCACTGATTTGACTAAATCAAATATAATAAACCCTTAATTTAGCCATACAACCCAAAAGCATGCTAGAAGACAGGGCCCTAATAGAGAAGGTAACTTGACATATAAGTGCTACCTGATCAGAAGGAGATTCATCAACTTTGTGCACTAGAGCCCTAAATAAGACTAGCACAAAAAATTACACTTGACTGCAACTAACTCGAAACATCTCTGAACACGCCTTTCGATTCATCAAAAAACCATCTGCAAAGCAAGATCATTCTCCAATAAATTACACCCACAATTTGACAATTCATCTCCACTAGACTTAAAGCATGGAAAAAAAGAAGCTTTAACATAAGAAATATTGTCATAAATGCACCGAAATAGTGAATCATGAAAACAAGTGGTTCATGTCACATTATTGGCATCTAGATTCAATGATTCATACTCTGAAGCATGAATAGCTTCAAAATTGTGATGCCTCATCATGAGCACTAAAGATACCCTATTGAAGCAAATAAAATCACTACAGAAAGTAAAGTAAAGCAATGCGACAATAAACCCATGAACATTGACAAGAGGTTTCTTGAAGCCATCCAACTTTTATAGAGAAGCAACTTACAGGCAGCAATAGAAGACAAGGAATATGTCACGCCCTCGATTTTCAGCTAAAATAATAATATATTTTCCACAACAAAAGTCTTCCTCTCAACTATATTTACCCTTAACTGTCACGCCAATCCAAATAAAGAATCAAAATCTCTTCTTCTTCTCTCTAATTTTTTTTTTTGACATAAAGTCTCCCAAACGTTTACAATTAAATGAGTTCCATACTAATCAAGGAGAGGAATTTACACATAGCTTTACATATATTCTGATCAAAAGGTACAACTTTCCATTACGAGTAAAGTACACAACATGAATTAGACTAGATGATAAACACTTCCTTTATAATACCAATGAAGCTCTCAAGAGACGTCTCAATATACACTCCATGCAATCCAAGCTAAGTGCCATGGGGAGTACCTGAAAGGATAGGGTGAGCTACACTAGCTCGTAGAGATATCCATACCTAAATTACATGCAAAAGTGAAGACAGATCACAAGGGAAAACATTTTCCAAAAGCATACTTGTTTTGTCAAAAGTGAAGCTCAAAATGTCATGCTCACGCTGGAAAGTATTTAACTCCATTTCTCAAACACCAACACTCTCACCCACACACACCAATATTCTTAAAAATCTCAGCTTACCGTTACGGCGTTATCCAAATCAATCCTTGCTTTTTCATTTCCATTTCAATGACCTAAAGATTAATCTTAGTTCTTTAACGAAATGTTTTCACTTTCTTTTCTCATACAACTAGCCAACCTCACCCCAAAATATAAACACTAGGCATGTAGAGTTAGAACATAAGGTAAGCAATGACAAGTCAAACAATACCACACCTCAACAACAAGGAAACTCACCTGTCAACCCCAAATCAATCTTCAAATCTCAAGTTTAACATCTAGTAAAAATCTCTTCACAATAAGATTTCTTTTATGAAACTCTCGCAATGCATATCACCATAAGGTACCAAATATGCACTCACACAAAAACAAGTTGACCACCACATATTAGGAAAACAAGCCACAATGATTTGGAGGTCTAAAAGAAGGAATATAAAACATGTATTGACATACTGGACAATCCAAGTTACCAACTCAAACTGACATTTCAATCTTAGTATGATGCTAAATACTATGAAGATTCTCCGTTTTCACTGTCACATGTTTCGATTTCATTTCTGGGCATTAAGGACCCCGTGCGTCCTATGTTCATTCTGGCATCACACCTTTCCGTGGATCCGTGGCTTTCTTGTGCACTTTCGGGCATTAGGGACCCCGTGCGCCCACTAAAATCCTTTCATTCAATTCCGGGCTTTTGGGACCCCCGTGCGTCCACTAAAATCCCTTTGATTCAATTCCGGGCTTTTCGGACCCCCGTGCGTCCACTAAAATCCTTTCATTCAATTCCGGGCTTTTAGGACCCCCGTGCGTCCACTAAAATCCTTTCATTCAATTCCGGGCTTTAAGGACCCCCGTGCATCCACTAAAATCATTTTGATTCAATTCCGGGCTTTTAGGACCCCCGTGCATCCACTAAAATCCTTTCATTCAATTCCGGGCTTTTAGGACCCCTGTGCGTCCACTAAAATCCTTTTATTCAATTCCGGACCCCCGTGCATCCACTAAAATCCTTTCATTCAATTCCGGGCTTTTAGGACCCCCGTGCATCCACTAAAATCATTTTGATTCAATTCCGGGCTTTTAGGACCCCCGTGCATCCACTAAAGTCCTTTCATTCAATTCCGGGCTTTTAGGACCCCTGTGCGTCCACTAAAATCCTTTTATTCAATTCCGGGCTTTTAAGACCCCCTGTGCGTCCACTAAAATCCTTTCATTCAATTCCGGGCTTTTAGGACCCCCGTGCGTCCACTAAAATCCTTTTGATTCAATTCCGGGCTTTTAGGACCCCCGTGCGTCCACTAAAATCCTTTTGATTCAATTCCGGGCTTTTAGGACCCCCGTGCGTCCACTAAAATCCGTTCATTCAATTCCGGGCTCTTAGGACCCCCGTACGTCCCATTTTCGGCATCGCACCTTACGGTGGATCCGTGGCTTTCACTATCGTTCAATTAGTGTCACATATTCTCACTAACAAGCAATCTCTTTATCCACCGTTTCTCTAATCCCCACACATAGCAAAACATATCTCTCATGCCAATACTTAGATTCAGTTACACGTAAATAATCTTGTTTTCATCATTTCAATAAAGAAAGCACAAAAACCCACATCCTTCACATTATAAATCAACCATTTATTTCACATCTCATATTACCACATAATGGACCCCCTTTGTGACATCTCCATTAAAAGTCTAATTTGCAAATACTTATAAAGATCCTCATGTTTGTAGTACCCATCAATGCTTAACAACCATGCACTCATGCCAAGTGATTCACCAAGTCCTGTTTAACTCACTGCAAGTATCCCGTAAGCCCAAAGACTCAATCTCATGGAAAGACATCGAATAATTTACACATCGCGTCAAACATTCTACAACTTAATTTATCATCGATCGTATCATCCATCTAATCCATTTTCTATTCCAATCGTTTACAAGTATTTTAACCCTTATGCTCACTAGTTCTCATATCCCAATAATTAATCATCTAGATCAACTCATCATATCCCCACATATCCAATAGGTGAAATTAATCATTCACACTTGAAGTTCTGACTATATCCGATCAAATAACATAAATTTAAGAACGACATTTAAACCATTGAAAAGTAGGCTTCTTCTTCTTCGATCCGAAGGTCATACATCAAAAAGAAACAAAGTTACGGTAGCCTTACTACGGCCTTATGATTATGGTTCAACGTAACCATGAAACTGGTGCAAAGGCAAAATTTGGGTCAACTATGGATGCAAATCTGTTATCGCTCGGACATACCCATGATGCATGGCATGTATCGTTGGAAAGCTCTATGTGTCTAGTTTCTAACAGAACAAACGGTGCGTCATTTTGAGTTCCGAGCTAGGAGTTATGGCCATTTTACCAAAGTCCGTCAGTGCTGCCTGATTCTACGCAGGAATAAGTAAAATTGATTGAAAAATCATAACTCTTTCATCTTAAACCCAAAAACATTGAAATCACTGCCAAAGGTTGCACCACTACAAGCTCTACACTCGGTTAAAATTCCAGGTTCAGAAACGAGAGGAGGTTAACCCAACAATCAAAAGAAAAACCTATTCGCAACCATTTTCGCATCAGTCAACCAACCCTGCTTTAGAAATTCACCAAAAATTGTATACTTAACCAAATTACTTGATTCCAACGCCAATCTCTTCTTAACTTAAATATGCAACTCCTGTAAAAGACCCAAAGCCACCCAAAATGTTCATCATGCCCAGAAGTTAAAAGAAAACAGCCACGCACAGATTCTCACATCCAGCAAACAGCCAGTATTCAAAAATTCATAACTAATTGTGTGATTATCGGTTTTGCATGATCTTGGTACCGAAATCTTTGTATTGAAACGAACTTTAACAGTTATGAAGACACCAAAAATTTATTCCTAGCAGAAGGGCCCCAAAAAACAGATTACCAGAACCCACGAAATTTTCAGCATACACTAGATTTATTCAAGACTCAAAATAGATGATCAAACTTAATCCTTGCACATCAAACCAACACTTAACACATATAAAGAAGGCTGGAGATCCCTACCTCAAGTATCAAGACCAAGCCTTGAGCTCAAACCAAACCCTAGCCTCCAAATCCGAAATATGCCTCCACCGAGCTCTTCCCACGCGATCCGAGGGCCGAGGATGAAAATATGTGCGTGGGTTTTCAAGGATTGATGGTGGAGTAGCAAGAATTTGGTTGAGGGAGTGAGAGAGAGGAGACCGAGAGAAAGGGAGAGGAGGGAGAGAGAGCTTGCACTAAAAAAAGAAAAGCGGAAAGTGAAGTGTTCTCTTTGTGAGTGTTGATACATATAGCCCTAATGCACTAACACCCCTCTATTTAACAAACATCACATTATAACCCCCAACTCATACACCCTCACACATTAACAACAACATTTTGTTCAAAACTTAAATTCATATTTATTTATAGACCAATTGCATTATAAATACCAAAGATTAAATGATGAAATTACGGGTCTCTACAGAATAGATGTGAGAAACAATGAAACATACTTGCACAGGTAAAATGGCTGTAATCCATCATTTGCCCCTGGCCCCAAGCGGGATCTCCTCCCACTTTTTTCATTAAACTTGCTTGGAGGAAGGACTACACATGAGCCACGAATCAAGCCAGCCACTACAGTGTTACCGTGATTAGACTCATAAACCTACAATGGAGCAATGAGGAGTAATTAAGGGGACTACACTGTTACACATAAATTTAGGTGTTCATTCAAATCAGAAATTGACATTTTGGTCAAGTCATTACTTCATCAAGATCTAAACATGAAACATAGGTCCAGTAACAAGTAGTTGCAATGTCAACCTCACAACTCCTTTGACTTGATTACATTTTCACACTATCCATAATTACTCAGCATTCATTGCACTTTCCAGAACAGAAGCTAAATCATGTAGACATGAGCTTATTAGACTTGAGCCAACTTTTTGAGTATAGCTTTCTTGTGTAGATGCACATAGATATCAAAATAAATGAAATAATGCACATAAACAACTACCTCATTGCTTTCGGGGGAAAAAGGACATCTGCTTCTAGCAAGTCATTGGGGAAGTAGCAGTGGTTGACAAAAACCCACTTTGATCTAGTTTTGTTATCTTCCCACATGGCCTGCAATGGAAAGGTAAAGCTCCTTCATATCAAGATACTATCATAGAGTAATGAAAAAGCTATTTCTTCAAGTAGCTAAAGGTATAGTCTATAATTCTACTTCCAAGTGCTAAGGAGGTTCAAAGGAGGTTTGGACCAAGGCTCTTAATCAAATTTCACAAAAACTGCAACTTGAAGGGGAAAAAACTAAACTATGAAATCACAATATACATAGTTGCTCCTAGCTACCACTAGTACAAACAAGCATGTAATTGAGAATTTTGCTTTAAATAACTTTTCTACTCAACGACACGTAATATTCAATTAAGATAAATGAGTATTAGCTATGAGGTTCAATTTAATCTAGTTTTGTGACAATATACTTATAGTTACAAATTTCCAGAATTAATCGTTGAGCATATATTCAAAAAGACCTCTGCTGAAAAAGAATAAGGAGAACAGTCTAATGATTTAGGGTTTAACGCAACATTAGCCTCTCTCTTCTTCTTTTTTAGTAATTACCACAAAATTAGCAATTGATATTGAATGCCCAAAAATCTTAGTAGTAAAAAGGACATCACAATCAAGCAAGTAATCTTAAACTCAAGTATGGAAGATTAACAAAAAGCATACGTACAAACAACTCTCTGCTGCCGAAAATTGTGACTGGAGGCCATGGCCGAAAACTAGCACCTGCTAGAAATCATCAACTCAAACGAAAGAATCAAGAACTGTCAAATGGTGGAGAGGAAAATAGATCTAGAAAACTTGGATATGCAGCCGCATCAATTGATTGCCTCCGAACACCAAAGAAAATTTTGCGAAACCCTCAAAATTGAAATCCCAAAATCGAGAACCCAAATTGAAAACCCTAAAATAGATCCGTGAATCAAAACTCCAAAGTAAATCAAGAATAAACGTTGAGAGTGTAATTATTAGACTTATTGAGTTCTGGTCGAGGTCAGACAAGCGATGGGGCTAGGAGATGATGAGATCGAGGCCAAATAGTGGTGTTGTTGGTGCTCGATTGGTGAAGGCAATGGCTTTGAATCGCGCCATTCCTTTGCTCTCCTCTCATTAAGGACTGTAAATGGGGGATCGGCAAATCGAGTATAAACATACACATATACACATATGCATACAAAGGAGGGGAGAGAGAGGATAATACCTGGTGGGGGAATGTTGGTCGCCGGGGGTTGAAGGTTTGATGGGGAGAGATCGAAGGTTTGATGGAGAGAGAGAGAGAGAGAGAGAGAGAGAGAGAGAGAGAGAGAGAGAGAGAGCCGGGGGGGAGGGAGGGACGAGATATGCCTCCATCTCTGAATTTTTCTGTAAAGGGGTATGGGATTAGGGCACAGAGGGATTAAGGGATGGTAACTCTTTCAGTTTTTAGTGGAACGTTGTTTTTTAGTTAATGAAACGCTATCGTAAATAAGACGCAAGGGTTTCCTTCTTTTTCTCTGCTAAACGCTATAAATTCACCCCTACAACAGCATTCCTAAAAGAACGCTATTGACTAATGCTATAAAAACCCATATTTGTTGTAGTGAGGAGCTCACCTACTCTGTAACAAAGTTGCCCTCTACTGGTTGAACCTTACTGGCAAGCTCAACCTATGGTCCTTCACTGGCTTGTACATGTTGGTAGCACATCCGCACCAGGTTCCTGGAATCCTAGCAGAGCTTCACACTGGCGACAGTGGTTGTCACTCAGGTGGTCGTTCCCTAGACCACCGAGCCATAACTTCGGGTTACTGGTGGCCTACCATGAAGCACGACTCCAAGGAGTAAGTCAAGCTGTGTCGCACGTGCCAGATGTTTTCTCCCATCATCCATCAACCTGCCTAAGACCTCAGTCCTCTAGATCTTACCAGTCCGTGGCCATTTTCAGAATGGGGAATGGACATTGTGGGAAAGCTCCTCGTTGCTCCCGAAGGATTCAAATTCCTCCTAACAACCACCAACCACTTTTCCAAGTGGGTCGAAGCCGAGCCTATGGTCACCATTGAAGAAACCGATGTCATTCGCTTCATTTGGAGGAACATCATTTCCTTCTTCGGTGTGCCATTCGCTATTATCACCGACAATGGCAATCAGTTCACCGGTTAGAAATACAAAGCCCTCCTCGACGAATACAGAATCAAGTGGGACACATCCACTCTAGGGTACCCACAAGGCAACAGTTAGGCCAAAGCCGCTAACAAAGCTATCTCTACTGGAATCAAGTGCCAGTCCACATCCCGCCGAGGCAAGTGGGTGGAGGAGCTCCCGAGGGTGCTCTGGGGATACCGAACCACCCCTCAACGCTCAACCGGCCACACCCCTTTCTCTCTGGCCTTTGGCATGGAAGCTGCCATTCCCCTCTCGGTCGGGCTCCCAACTATCCAAATCGAGAACTTTAATGAGATGGTTAACAATGAAGTTGTAGACACCCCAATTTAAACCTCTTGAAATTCCTTAATTTGTGGCTGTAGAGACCCGTATTTTTTTTTTCCATAATTCTTTATGTTTTATGAAGGCATGAGTTGTGATATAAAATGGAGAATGAGTTCGGATGTCAAATGTGCTAGAATTTAGAAGTTCGGGATGCAAGTGTAATATGCATCGGTGTATAAGTGAAGGTGTGTGTAGGGGATAATTTTCCCCCACCTATATTTCTTTTCTTTTCCGGGCCAGACACACACACACGTTTCTCTCTCTCTACTCTCGGCCGACTCTCTCTCTCTCTTTCTCACCTCTCCTCCAAACTTCTCTCTTCGATTTCATCGCCTTAGAATGAGATTTGAGAAAAATCCCAAGTACTAAAGTTGTTCTACGCGACGAGATCTTCCTATCGATCGAAGAAGAATCATGATCGGAGCACTTTGAGGTTTCCTCCATGTTCGGGCTTGCTTCTAACCTTCGAGGTAGAGATCTCCTGCCTTCTTTATATGTGTTAAGTGTTGGTTTGATGTGCAAAGATTAAGTTTGATCATCTATTTTGAGTCTTGAATAAATATAGTGAATGCTGAAAATTTTGTGGGTTCTGGTAATCTGTCATTTTGGGGCTCTTCTGCTAGGAGTCAATTTTTTTTATCTTCATAACAGTTAAAGTACGTTTCAATACGAAGATTTCGGTACCAAGATCATGAAAAACCGATAATCACACAATTAGTTATGAATTTTTGAATGCTGACTGTTTGCTGGATGTACGAATCTGTGCGTGGCTGTCTTCTTTTAACTTTCTGGGCATGATGAACACTTTGGGTGGCTTTGGGTCTTTTACAGGAGTTGCATATTTAAGTTAAGAAGAGATTGGTGTTGGAATCAAGTAATTTGGTCAAGTATACAATTTTTGGTGAATTTCTAAAGTAGGGTTGGTCGACTAGGGCGAAAATGGTTGCGAAAAATGGTTGCGAATCTGTATTTCTTTTGATTGTTGGGTTAATCTCCTCTTGTTTCTGAACCTGGGATTTTTACTGAGTGTAGGGCTTGTAGTGGTGTGACTTTGGGCATTGGTTTCAATATTTTTGGGTTTAAGTTGGAAGAGTTATGATTTTTCAATCAATTTTACTTATTCCCGCGTAGAATCTGACAGCACCGGTGGACTTTGGTAAAATGGCCATAACTCCTAGCTCAGGACTTGAAATGACGCACCGTCTGTTTTGTTAGAAACTAGACACATAGGGCTTTCCAACGATACATCCCATGCATCATGGGTATGTCCGAGCGATAACAGATTTGCATCCAAAGTTGACCTAAATTCTGCCTTTGCACCAGTTTCACTATTACGTTGAGCTATAATCGCAAGGCCCTAGTAAGGTTACATGAACTATGTTTTTGATGTATGACCTTTGGATCGAAGAAAAAGAAGTCTACTTTTCAGTGTTTTAAATGTCATTCTTAAATTTATGTTATTTGATCGGATCTGGTAAGAACTTTAGATGTGAATGATTAATTTCACCTATTGGATATGTGGGAATATGATGAGTTGATCTAGATTAATTATTGGGATATGAGAATTAGTGGGCATAAGGGTTAAATACTTATAAACGATTGCAATAGAAAATGGATTAGATGGATGATACGACCGATGATAAATTAAGTTATAGAATGTTTGACGCGATGTGTAAATTATTTGATGCCTTTCCTTGAGTTTGAGTATTTGGGCTTGCAGGATACTTGCAGTGAGTTAAACAGGATTTGGTGAATCACTTGGCATGAGTGCTTGGTTACTGAGCATTGATGGGTACTACATAGATGAGGATCTTTATAAGTATTTGCAAATTAGACTAATAATGGAGATGTCACCAAAGGTGGTCCATTAGGTGGTAAAATGAGATGTGAAATGAAGGGTTGATTTACTATGTAAAGGATGTGGCTTTTTATGCTTTCTTTATTGAAATGATGAAGATGAGATTATTTACGTGTAACTAAATCTAAGTATTGGTGTGAGAGATATGCTTTGCTATGAGTGGGGATTTGAGAAATGGTAGATAAAGAGATTGCTTGCTCAGTGAGAATATGTGACACTAATTGAACAATAATGAAAGGATTTCTGTGGACGCACGGGGGTCCAAAAAGCCCGGAATTTGATGAAAGGATTTCAATGGACGTACGGGGGTCTTAAAGGCCCGGAATTGAAGGAAAGGATTTCAATGGACGCACGGGGGTCCTAAAAGCCCGGAATTGAAAGTGGACGCACGGGGGTCCTAAAAGCCCGGAATTTGATGAAAGGATTTCAATGGACGCACGGGGGTCCTAAAAGCCCGGAATTGAAAGTGGACGCACGGGGGTCCTAAAAGCCCGGAATTGAATGAAAGGATTTCAATGGACGCACGGGGGTCCTAAAAGCCCGAAATTGAAAGTGAACGCACGGGGGTCCTAAAAGCCCGGAATTGAATGAAAGGATTTCAATGGACGCACGGGGGTCCTAAAAGCCCGAAATTGAAAGTGAACGCACGGGGGTCCTAAAAGCCCGGAATTGAATGAAAGGATTTCAGTGGACGCACGGGGGTCCTAAAAGCCCGGAATTGAATGGAAGGATTTCATTGGACGCACAGGGGTCCCTAATGCCCAGAAGTGCACAAGAAAGCCACGGATCCTCCGAAAGGTGTGATGCCAAAACAAATATGGGACGCACAGGGTCCTTAATGCCCGGAAATGAAATTGAAACATGTGACATAGTGAAAACGGAGAATCTTGTTATTATTTAGCATCATACTAAGATTGAAATGTCAGTTTGAGTTGGTAACTTAGATCGTCTAAGATGTCGATACTAGCTTATTTTCCTTCTCATCGACTTCCCAAGTCATTGGAGCACGTTGTCCTAATATCGGTTGAGTAAAGACGTGCGTGTGTGGGTGGGAACGTCAGTATTGGATAAATGGAGTTAAACTTTTTCCAGCGTGAGTATGGTATTTTGAGTTTCACTTTTTGACAAAACAAATATGCTTTTGGAAAATGTTTTTCCTTGGGATCAGTCTTCATTTCTGCATATAATTTAGGTATGGATATCTCTACGAGCTAGTGTAGCTCACCCTATCCTTTCAGGTACTCGCCATGACACTTAGCTTGGATTGCATGGAGTGCACATTGAGACGTCCCTTGAGAGCTTCATTGGAATCATCAAGGAGGTGTTTTATCATCTAGTCTAATTCAAGTTGTGTACTTTACTCACAATTGAAGGTTGTATCTTTTGGTTAGAACATATGTAAAGCTAGGTATAAACTCCTCTCTTTGATTATTGTGAAGCCCTTTTAATGGAATACGTTTGGGAGACTTTATATAAAAATAAAAAAAAAAAATTAGAGAGAAGAAGAAGAAGAGACTTTGATTCTTTGTTTGGATTGGTTTGACATTTAATGGTAAATATAGTTGAGAAAAAGACTTTTGTTTGTAGAAAATATATTATTATTTTAGTTGAAAATCGAGGGCGTGACAGTGGCTTTGTGGCCCCCCGATGATGAATTTGGATTAATACAAGCCTTGGTTATGATTGGACCTTGGTTCTTGGATTTTCAAAAATCTAAAACATTTTGATGAAATGAGTCCTTGGCGCTCTAAACCAGTCCTATGTGCTCGAGACTTGTTTCCAAAAACCCAGATCTTGATCATTCCAGAGAGCTCAAAATTGATTGTCCAGAGCACTCAGGATCACTCCTGAGTGCTTAGGTCCATTGTGTTGACCAATGAATGTTAAAACTTTCAGCTTTTTCAGAAGCACATGGCAATGTTTTTCAAATTATTTGGTCTTGCTACAGTGATTTCTATCAGAGAAATCAAAATACCAAATTATCATGATTTATTCCCTCCCAAAATATATTTATTAATTTTTGAATTAATTTTCAAAATCCTTTTCCCTTGCGCTATAAATAGCAGCCCCTATGCTGCAATATGACAACCACGAAATATCACCCTCCTGGCCTTGTTATTTTCAAAAAGAAAGTATCCTTTTGCAAGAAAACCATCTTTCAAGCCTTGTCAAAAATCAAAAAAGCATCAAAATCACCAAGAAAAAAATGCAGGAAATTAAGAGTTACACTTAAATTCCTAAAGTTTTTCGACTCCTTTCCATCCAAGAAGCAAAGATCTCCTCAAGAAGGTAGAATTCTTCTCCTATTTGAACCATAAGGGCTATTATCCTTCTGAGAGAGGTCACTTAGCCCACTCTAGTCCTTTACACTGGATGTGTGGTTGAGTGGAGGCATTAGTGTAAAAATAAGGGCAAAGAAGAGCTTCAAACAAATTTTTCGAATAAGCTTTGTGGCACTCCCGAGCGCTTAGGACTATTCCCAAGCGCTCAGGACTGTTATCAGTTGGAAAATAATTTTTGTTCCTTAAATATTCTTTTAGAAAGTCATTTCTAGCATTTAAAAAAATCCAGTAATTTCTAGAACCTAATCATTTTGATTTCAGATGCAAGGAAGCAGGGCTTGGACGACCATGACCAGTTCATGATTGCTTAAACTCTTTGCTGAGCAATTCATGTATAATGTGATTATTTCAAATGTCGAAGCATATTCTTCTAACAAGAATTTGCAGAATGGGATAACAGAACTCTTGAGCGCTCAAGAGTGAAGTCCAAGCGCTTGGGAGTATTCTCAGATCCTTATTTTCATGTCATTTTACATCTCGTATCATTTCATCCACATATGTTGTACACCAGCACATGCATGCACCTACTTACTTGATATACTTGTGGGTACCTACTAACTGTTCAATGAAACAAAATATTTTCGTAAAATCCTGCAAATGTTTTGTAAAGACCAATTTTGAATAGGCCAAGGGGGTGCCATAAAACCCTTCCCCTCTTGTAACGTGGCTTCCGAATCCTCAAACGAATCTCTGGTTTTCAATTCAAACAATCATTGTCAAAATTAAACGGTTTCGTGGGTGGCAAACCATAAATCTAGGTGGCGACTCTTCAATTCTTCAAATTCAAAACATTATTTTATTCGGGCCACCCCGATCCACCTGGGGCTGTGGTAGCCCACAATAGCAATTGCTCCTAACCTAGACCTAGCCAAGGAAGCGCACAAGAACACTCGGATCGAGCTTGCCTCTAACAAGCACGAAGTGGCCCGAGGCTACAACAGGAGCGTCCACATCCGGTCCTTTAAGCCTAACGACCTCGTATGGAAGAAGGTGATTGAGAAGTCCAAGAAGAAGCAGCTTATGCCCAATTGGGAAGGGCCATTCCACATCCTCAAACACCTTGGCTCGGGAAATTATAAGCTTGAAAAACTGGATGGCACCCGTATTGCAAAGTCCTGGAACCCTAACAACGTCAAGAAGTTTTATAGCTAATAGTTGCCTCAGTGTAGAGCACGTCGGAAAACTTCCACCTATGTATGTTACTTTGCTTTCTTTATTTTCAAGAAAATCCTCATTGTAATGATAGCATTTGATCAATAATATCCAATAAGCCATGTTGCTTATCAGTGAGAACATTAATGCTGAGACCATTCATCTCAACAATGGCCTTCCAATAATCATCAGAAGTTGAACATTCAAGATTATTACATTTACAATTAGAAATCTCCTCTTCGTCAGAGGTGGAAGAAGTATCTTCTTCCTGGTCATGATCAGATACCTTATTTATCTGATCGTTAGATTCTTCTTGTGATTCAGAATCACTAGAAGTCAACATTAATTTGAAGAGCTGCTGTTTTAACCCTTCATCAATCTGAAGTTCATTAAGCTTCTTCTTGGTTTTGCACTTATTAGCATAGTGTCCTATTTTACCACACTTGAAACATTTTGCTGTGGTTTTCTTCTTATTATTCTTTCTAGATTTCCTTTTAGAATATTGTTTAGTAGTTTTATTACTACTCTTCTTTTTAGATGGTTTTGGGTATTGAGTCATGTCATATCCAAACTGGTCACAAAATTGGCCTAATTCTTGTTTACCAGTCAGGTTTTGCTTCTTCAATTGGTTGTGTAATTTAATGTCATTACACAAGGTTAATCCTTCCTGGATAATAATGGCAATTATTTGTCCATAAGTGTAACTATCGTAATTGATAGTCAGACCATTATTTTGATCTCTCATTTTCTTCCTTATTTTCTCCGCAAAGAAATAAGGTAATTCATCAACAAATTTTGATTTCCAATGCTCACTATTAGCATCAGTCCTTTGCATGACTTTTGCAAGGAACACATCCTTATACCAACGAAAATGAGTTAACGTTGGACACTTTAGATTCTGAAGTAATTCTCCACTTCTTTCCCTTTGGTTATCCCAGTGACCAACAAAGTGTAAAATTATTGATTGAACAAGTGTATAAACAGCATCCTGAACCTGTTCACCTTTTTCATTAATTTTCACAGCATTCAAAATCTCTGATCGCTGATTTGCAAATAAGATATTATCCCACCAACCTTTGATCATACCAGTAAATCCGACTGTTATCCAGCCAACAACTTTCATTTGATGTACCACTGCAAAAATCTGGTATTCAGTCATACCAACTATGTTCCATTCATAGATGGTTCTGCCACTATAAGACATTTGTTTCTGAAAACCAGATTCCTCCTACAACATATCTTGAGGAGTCGGTCTCGGGTAGTAATACCTATCAGCTCCTGAATAAGGAAACTTAGTAGGATATTGAATTTTATTGACAGTATTAGGCTGAGATTGGGTGAAAGAATTCTCTAGTTCCAAAATTTCTTGGTCACCCATATCATCAGGATCCATATCCTCAGATATGGTATTTAAAGAAAGACCTTGCATGCGTTTCTTTGGATTTGGAAATGGGATGTTCAATTTGGGCGAAGTAATTCAGGGCTTCCAGTTCTCTACAGAACCTTCCAATACAGATGGTGGAAAGGCATCAATTTGGAGAAAACATTTGAAGAAATAAGGACTGCAACGAATGAATTGAAGCTGCAAATCAAGAAAAAGAAAAAATTGTCAGTCAAAAATCTTTTTCTAGAAATTTCTGCTCAAATTCGAGCAAATAATCCAAATTTAACAGATGATGAAGTGGTCACGAAAACTATGGATTTCCTGAAGGAGCAATTCCTGTAGACTGTTCAGACTACATCAGCAGTTGATGACGAATCTATGACATCAGCAAAAAGCAATGAAGAGGATAATAATCCTTTCACCTGTTTAGCAGGGGAATCTCAGGACCCCTATGAAGATGATGGGACCACTCCAGCACCAACTTTGGCAGATTATTGGGATAGTATGACCGAAATTATGGCGGAACAGCTGTCCTGTAAAGGCAAGGAAAAAAAGCAATAATGTCGCTTGAGGACAAATCCTCTTTTGGTGCAAAGTAAATATCTCACCAAACTTTGGTGGTAAAGTTAAACTCAATAATGGAGTTGTAATGCCCAATGGAACGAAAGTCATGACGATGGGGCCCATCTGTGTACCGATGCATTTTCATTCCACTTTTATTTGGGCGTAATTTTAATTTCATTTCCTATTTGGACCTCTATAAAAAGGTCCCTCTTGTATTAGGAAAATCAGGTTTTGGATTGCCCTCTCTCTCTCTCTCTCTAAAATCCAAGCACTCTGATTTTCTCCTCTCCTCTTTGTACATTGGCTCCGGCCTTAATAATAATAAGGTTAATTTTCTTTCGATCCTTTGTACTGCTGTTTTGTTTTCCAGTACATATTTGGTATCAGAGCCGGTAATGGCTTAAAATAATCTGTTAGTGCAAGTATATATTATCCTAGCATGAAGATGCCTTACAAATAAAAACCAATTAAACCAAAAATTTAAATGAAAGAAAGCCTTTTAGGTAGTGGGACGTCACCAAATTCGTGTTCGGATTTGTCCGGCTATGAGGACCCGGGAAGGGTAATTTGGCCTTGCTCCAGTAAATCGTTAACAGATGTGCTATCTAGAATGTTGTCTTCCATTTAAAAAAAAAGGCAGATTCATGAAAGAATAATATATATGAGTACTAACACAATTTCTCAAAATGAGAAGAATGTTTAGATCTGATAATGATCGAATAAAAAATACATAATTAATTGAATATGCCGATGTGCAGGAGCAATTGAATCACTGGACTATTCCTCCAGTACGCCCTTCTACTATATATGGGCATAGTTTGTTTGAATTTAAAAGTAGCATGGCAATAAAAACCATGGAAAGAACAGAAAGCCTAGAGCTTAATGATAAGATAATAAATCTTATGGATCGCAGTGATCTTATTGCACACATGAACAAATATAAATATGTTCATATTGGTTTAGTACACTTTGATACCAAGCAAAGTTTTTCTGTACTTAATTTCCCACGGATTATTGCAATATTGTTCATCCTGAGATTCCAGGATTAATATTATTTCTTTGGCTTCCAAAGATTTGAAAACCTCTTCTATTTGCACCACCTCCGCCATTGAAAGTGATGATGATGCTGAAGCAGCATCCTGTAGTGATGGATATTGAAGTTTGTGGGCCTTTAAGTAGGCTTCAACATCTGCTTGCGTGACCCTTGATTTGCCACGCCCTCGAGAATTATTGCCACGACCTCGTCCTCGATCTGGAGGTCTATTCATCTGCAAAATCAAGCACGAAACAAAACATTTAATCTGTGTTGAATCTGCTTCAATCTCTTATTACGATAGCCATTGCCTACCATATCTTCCTCCTCAGAGTCAAAATACCCATATTCTTCATAAAATTGATCGAGGGCTTGAATAGAATTTGCCCATCTCTTCAAATAAAATCGTGTGGGAAGATATTGGTGAAAACATTGCTCTCTATTAGCAACAGCCATCTTGTTCATGGCCTTTCGAAATTTCTTGTCTTTTTCAATTTTATATTTTAGCCTTGATTGGGCTATAGAAGGGCATGCCTTCTTCAGAAAAGTCTCCGAATCCATATGATTGGGGTAAAATGGATTAGCCATCAACCTTGCAAAAACTCACGGGTAAGAAAATCAGGTAGAGAATTATTTTCTCCCTTAATATATTCAATATCAAAGTCAAAGGCAGATAATTCAGACTACCATCGAGCAAAAATTTGCTTCGAAGCAAGGTTTTTGATATCCTATTTTAAAACCTGCTTAGCAGCACTGCAATCCACTCTTAGTAGAAATTGTTGATTTAATAAATCATCTTGAAATTTATTTATGCATTTAATAATAGAAAGAATTTCTTTCTTTATAGTGCTATAATTAGCCTGTGCATTCTTGAAAAGTCCAGAAGTGAACCTTACCAATTCTTCCTTACCAGTATTTGGGTTATATTGCTTTAATATGCCACCATATCCAATATTGGAGGCATCAGTCTCAACAATTTTCTTCCATTCTGGATTAGCAACGGCTAAGCATGGAAGTTGCTTAGCCTTCAATTTAATTTTTTGGACAACTTCCGTGTGAATTTCTGTCCAAGGAGGAGGATTCTTCTTAAACCTATCATATAAGGGAGCTGAATCCTGGGCTAACTCCTTATAATAGTCTCCTATATAATTGAGACTCCCAAGAAATCTTTGCAATTGAGTCTTATCCCTTATTTCATCGGGAAATTTAGAAGCAAACTCTATGCTTCTATCTATTGGGATTATTTTCCCTTGATAACTATTATGACCCAAAAATCGGACCTTGGTTTGAAATAATTTTATTTTGGATGCAGAAACCACTAACCCATTTCTTTTTATAACATCTTTAAAAATTCTAAGATGTTTTATATGTTGATCGATGTTTTGTGAAAAAATTAAAATATCATCAATATAACATATTGTAAATTCTGCATAGGGATAAAAAATATCATTCATAATATTCTGAAATTCTGAAGGTGCATTCTTCAAACCAAACGGCATTACATTCCATTCAAAATGACCAAATGGAACCGCAAATGCTGTTTTATATCGATCAGATTCATTAATTTGAATCTGCCAATATCCAGACTTTAAATTAAATTTAGAAAAAATGACTGATTTATTTAGTCTATCTAATAAATCTTTTTTATTAGGAATGGGATATCTTATCCACATAAGAACCTCGTTGAGGGGTTTGTAATTAATAACTAATCTAGGAACACCTCTCTCCTTCTCAGCATTTTTATTAACATAAAAAGCTGTACAGCTCCAAGGAGAGTAACTCTTCCTGATCAATTGTTTTTTGAGTAAACTGTCAATTTCATTTTGACACATGATCAAATATTCTTGTTTCATTTGAGAAGGCCTAGCTTTAGTAGGTATCTTTCTTTCATCAAAACCCTTCTCATAAGGAAGTGAAACAATGTATTTTTTCTATCCCAAAAAGCATTAGGGATATCACTACAAATTCCTTTTTGAAAATCTTTTTCTATTTGAGAAATTTTCTCTTTCATAATGGGTTTTTGTAAAGTTTCTTCAATACCCATTAATCTAATTTCTTTTTGAAGAAAATTTATTTGTTTATCTTTATTGGAAATTTTCCTTAC
The DNA here is from genome assembly GCA_019656835.1 of Rhododendron ovatum. Classification (NCBI taxonomy): domain Eukaryota; kingdom Viridiplantae; phylum Streptophyta; class Magnoliopsida; order Ericales; family Ericaceae; genus Rhododendron; species Rhododendron ovatum. Next base: position 20,552,974 of record CM033800.1, read on the forward strand.
AATATCATTTATTTCCCCGTATACAGGAGGAGAAACAAATTCAAAAAAGATTTCATGCCCATCAATGTGAGCAGTGATACCAGCAATACTGGTTTACATTGGCATTATCATTGAGAAAAATGGAGTTCCCAAAATTAACTCCTGTTGGAGATTCCTTATACAAAAAAACATTGTCTCCAAACAGATTCCTTTATTGCAAATGTAAACATTATTAAGTTTATATTTAATAATCATTTTAGACCCACTTGCATTAGTGAGACTCTGAGAAGTTTTCTCAAAATATTGGGTTGGGACAATACCTTCTTGGATACAATTCATATCCGCACCACTATCAACAAGAGCAATAATAGTTAATAGTGTATTCTTTATGTATCACAAGATTTACCCTAACATGCCATTTTTGGTAAACCATATTATTAATAATATTAAAATAAGTAGAGTCATCAGTTTGACTCTTCTCCCCTTTATCTAAAGAAATTAATTTTTTGTTAATATCACAAAGCTCCTGAGTAGCTTTGGTCTGAAATGATTTTAACAGCTTGATTTCTGTTTTTAAAATATTTATTTCTCCCTGAAGATCAGGAATAGTAACAGGCTTGTGGTTATCTATCTATTCTAACCTGTCTAAAACATTTTTAAGACTATAAGTCTTACCAGGAATGGAAGGTTGATCCTCCACTTCTTTGCTATTAGAAGAGATACAAGTCTCTATAATTTTTATTTTTAACTGAGGATCATCAATTTGATCAATAAAATCCAATAAGCCCTGTTGCTTATCAGTGAGAACATTAATGATGAGACCATTCATCTCAACAATAGCCTTCCAATAATCATCAGAAGTTGAACATTCAAGATTATTACATTTACAATTTGATAAAAACCCTTGCGGTGCATTTCCCACCAAGAGGTAAAAACCCTTGCAGTGCATTTCCCACTAAGTCGTCCCGACCAAAACGGTCATTCCAGCTTTCGATAGATCGTCCTAAGGATACTCGATTGTTTTTTCAAGCCCCTTGACATGATCCATCATAAAGCCATTCCCTGCTCAGATACATTGCATCCCGACCCCTTCCAAATGCCAGCCCTCTGCGGGACCCTAGCACTTATCCCCAAGCAAACTTTACCAGCATGCGATGTTCTTGTCAAACACCATGCTTCAGGCGACCCTGTCAGAACCAAGGCAACCTAACCCGAAGCAAGGGCTTGGGAAATTTCAAATTTCTAATCTAAATGCTTCGGTTTAATTCGCTTGGTTCCAAACAGACCCACCCGCAGCAGGGGCACTGAAGCAGGGGGCACAGGCATACTCTAATAAGAACCAAAAAACATTCACAAACATTTCAGAATAAAACACAAGTGATTGAAAATAAAGGTGCTTCATGTGCAAAAGTGCAAAGCGAGGTATAAAATACGAACAAAAACCTACCAAGGATCTGGCTCGGGCCAATTGTTCGATTCCAGCCCAACTTAACTATATTACAGTGATCTGGCTTAGGCCAATCGTTCGGCGCCAGTCACATCCAAATTAATTACACAATTCTAGAACGGTAAAATCCAAATGTACGAAGCCGCCTAGTCAAAACGTTAGAAATTTAAGCATTTCTCAAGAAGGGGAAGGGAGTCATTCTAAGCGTTAGGAGCAACATCAGCATTGGGGTTGGCCTAATCCGCAGGGTTGGCTTGGCCCTCGAGATTTGGCACCTATTCATCCTCTTCCTTGGGCTGCACGAGCTCTTCAGGAGCGGCTCGGGAAGATCAAGCTTGCTCAGCAGCAGTTCGTAGCCATACCTAAACCCATCTTGGAAGCGACCTCCATGCAAATCAGCTTCAATCTCTTGGACCTGCTTTTCATACTCCACCGCGACCTTGTCAAACCCCTTGTTATAGATTGTGTTGCCCACAACCTCAACCTCCTAGGTTCGGGTGGCTCTTAGAGCAGTCAGTTCTTCTTCTGCCTTCCTTGCTCGATTCTCAGCAGCCTACCTCTGTTGCTCGACCTTCCCGAAGTCTGCCTGGTAAAGATCACAAACCTCTCGAGCCACCTTCAGATCCTCCTCCCTCGATGCCAAAGCCTGTTTCAACTCTATAATTTTCGAAGCCTGCTCCGTGTACCAATCCCGAATCGCCATAGCTGAGCACCAACCTGCCTACAAGAAGCGTAAGACCATTACAAAAAGTTTTGCATTCTCAAAAAGAAAAGGTGAAAATAGGAACACATACACTCAGAAGCGACTGGGCCAGCTCCTCGACTTGGTCATTAGTGGTCCCAGAGACGAACGCGGCATCCTTCGGTAAAATACAGGCCTTGAGCATCCCATAGGCCACCCCAATGATCCAAGACGAGCTGTCAGCATGGTGGATCAGGTGACCACTCTTATGGGGGAATTCAGGGGCCCACGGGATGTCCCTCGCCCGAATATTGGCCTCAGCCTCAGACTCTCTCCTGACGAACCCACCGCCTTGCTCCTCTACTTCTTCCTCCAGAATATCGATTGGACTCTTGTCAATGCGCCGAGCGATACCCCCCATTTTGGTCCTCTCCGTCTTATCTGGCGGTTCCTCCAGCGAAATAGGAGTGGCGCAGGAGGTCCCTACATTTCTTACCGCAGGTCAAGAACCGACCCCCTGACCCCTCGACCTCCTTCTCAAATTTTCCACCACTCTCGTAGGGCATGTCGTCATCTCTCCACTCTGTCCGGTCTGCTCAAGAGTCACATGATCCACCTCCTTGTGAATCACGCTCAGAGGGGGAGAATTGCTCGCCTCGGCCTCTGCTTGATCAAGCGCTCTTTCTCCTCCTCTCCCTCTTCCTTTTCCCCTCCCACTTCCTGCCTAGGTTTCTTCTTTAGGTAGCTCATGTACGTTAGGACATAATCGAGCAAATCTAGAGCATATCAGTTTGGAAGAGGGATGGCGTATGCAGTGGTGATTAGGGCCCGGGTCGCCCTTTCCCTGTAACCTTGCACGACCCCTTCACCTGCAAGAAATCACCAAAATAAGGAATCAACATATGCATAAAGGAGAGCAAATAGATCCATGACTAAAAAGCGAGAAATCAACTGACCAAGCGTGCCGGTCCCAAATTAGACCGCCATATCAAGGCTCTCACAAGGCCCAAACATGAAGGTCCCGGTTATCGAGACATAAATGCTCGCCCACTCCTTAGAGTCGGGCCGGTGATCGATCAGAAACTCGTCATATCCCGACCGACATTAGAGATACCACCGGTCGTAATAGCGATGCACCCCGACCTGGTACACTCCGAAGAGCTCCTCCAAGCTGAACGTAAGGTTGTACCGCCTCCTTAGCTCTATGACACTTGTTATAACCTGGTAAGAATTAATTGAGAGTTGAGAAAAGATAAGAGACATTGTTCGGAGCACTCGGCGCACAAATTGATGGAGGGGGAACCTGATCCTGCCCTCGGTGATGGCCATAAAGGGAAAGATCAACTCCCCTAGATGGTGCCACAATGGACCGGGTTGGTAATGGGTAATAACCAAACCTGGACATCAGGTGGAATACCGTAAATCCTCACAAACTCCTCGTAGGCGCTCGGTGCGCCGCTGAAGAATTGATTTTGGTAGGGGCATGATCTTACCGGCCTCTTACGCCCTTGGACCTCCTTCGGAGAGTTTGCAAATGGCCCTGGACCGTGATCCTAAGTACTCGGAGTCTCCATCTCTAGAGGACCGAACATCGTGACTGGGCACGGGACAGTTAGTGGATCAAAGGGCTCTATATAATCAATCGGAGTCTGGTAGAATGCTTAGATCCAAAGGGCTTCTCGCACTAATTCATCGGCAACAGGAGAGGAGACCGAGCTACTAAAACTATCCAATGAGATATCAATACCATCTGCTCTAACCTAGCAAAAAGGGATATGCAAGATTCGTTAGATACATGCTTAGGGGATGTTAAACGATCTAATGCTTAGGACGGACTGGGCATCACCCCTCGAAACCTCGAAGACACGGGCAATAGCAGGATATCCTTCCTCGAGAAGAACATCTAGGGCCAAGGATTATCTCGACGGCCTTGGGAAGGGGATACGCCTAGGGAAGAATATACGGCTCGGGAAGAACATGAACAGTGCAGTGAACAACGCTAGCCATGTTTTAGATGATGGCATGCAGAGTTCTCTGCCTCATCCTGACAAAAAAAAAAACGCAAGAAAAACGTCCAAATACTAAAGATTGATGCAGAGAGATCAACATACTTGAGATTCGTGAGAGGATCCGCTGCGAAAGCACTCCCAAAATTGATCCAAAGTTCCAAGGAATGAAGAACAGCAGTAGCAACAGAGAGAGAGAAATGGTGCATCTCTCTCTCCACCTACCCTTTTATAGGGGAAGGATTCGAAGGGATGCGCGGGAAACGAAGGGACAAACCCCGAGCCATCAGATCTTTGACACGTGGCAAGCATCAGACGGTCCATACCGAAAAGCTTACACAAGAGTTAGAGAGCCGCTTACCAAGCCACTAGGTGGCTGACGCATGTCCCCGACGAGACATTTTGTACCAATCATCTAACACGGCATGTGCTCAAGCACTTGCCACCGGACGATAGCCTGGCGATGATTGACACATGGCTCCTAGGGCCGGGGCTATGCTCCTAACAAATACGGAAGCCGTTTTCCACTTCGGTTAAGCATTGGCACAAGTCTCCAGCAGCGCGGCAGAGAAAGGGCACTATCAACTCCCCTGAGCTCAAAGAAAACGTTCAAGCAAGTTGAGGGGTTATTGTAGTGGTCCCAAAAATGGGGCTCGGACTATTTACCGAGCCATGAGGCGCTGAGCGCAACCAAGTGGGTCCCCGGCCCCATGGTGAACATAAGGCCCTAGGACTCCTCGGGATGCTCCTAGAACATCGCTCGGTAGGAAGACTTCGGCTGGGCTCTGTCGATACTAAGGGGCGCAGAGCGTGCCCAACTCCGACACCCTAAGGCCAGTTAAAGAAAGACGGTTACGCTAGGAGGATAATCATTGGAGTCTAACCTGACCATGTGCTTCGTAACTGCCTTATCCCATTCGTCACATATGATGTCACCCAAAACGGTTACCCGAGCGTACCCTCTACACGCTAGCTTGGAAGCCAAGCAAAGCAAGGTCTATAAATACAAAGAGACTCTAACCTAAAGACGTATACCTTTCTACCCTAATCCTTGATCTACTCACTTCTCCCTACATCAAACTTGATTGTCGGAGGATCAATGGGCTTCCACAGCCCTAGTGACTTGTTGCAGGTCAGGCAGCAGACACGTGAAGCAGCAGAGGAAGGATCCAGAACCGACCCACGGTCAAGATCCCGATAAACCGAACGCCCACAAATAGTAAGAGCTTCATTCACCGGTACAATTTCGTGCAGGCATTTCCACATAAACAGCTTAATTTTCATGGGTGATATGATATGCCAAATTCTTTTCGATCTCGCCTCGTCATCACTTGTTCCACTTGTCTGCCCCCTAACTTCCAAGTTGCCCAAATCCACACGCGTCATCTCCTTTGCCAATACATAGGCTGATTTAACCGTGAATTTTCCACTCGATGATTCTTTCCAAATACGTTTATCCGGAACATCCGTAGTGCTAATGGGTAGTATATCAAAAATCTGCCCTGCATCCGCCTTGAGAAAGTCTCCTTAATCAGATTTGCCCCCCATGCCATTTTCGTTGGGTCAATTAGGTCACTCTAGCCAAGCCATCCCGATGTGGATTGGGGGTCAAAATCTTCGAGTAGGGGAGAAAATGACGGGGAATTTGGCTTTAAGGCCATTGCTTGTTCAACCTGTAGGTAACATACTGGACATGCTCAGAAAAGGAGAGAGAAACAAAACTCAGCAGAAATCAAATGGTAGTTATAAACCAGGCTCCAAAAATTTAGATAGGTTCTCTTTGGTCGCTACTATTATCTATTTTTCTTGCCATAATTATGCATATCCATGCGAATGCATTACCAAGTAACAAAAATTTAGAAGAACATTAAACTCTACAAAAATTCCAAGAGCTGAAACCAAACTCACAACGTGGACCCATCCTTTTTTCATCAGCTGGCGGGGGAGGCGATGTCAAAGTTTCACATTATCATCATCATTATGTTCTGTATAGTGGCGATGTGGGTAATGATCCAGGAAAGCTCAAAGCAAATATGTTGTTAAGTCTAATGCTCTGGATATGGTCACGTTTTCATGAGAATCTTCACCTGCAAACATCCGAAAACATGCAAACAAAGTCGTTTCACAAATTAACGAAGCTCACAATATCTGAGCATTCAAAAAAAAACAAAACAATTGGTCAAGTTTACACATGGCATCTAAGTGAGTATACGTTATAATTGATATAAGCCGAAGATTACAATGGATGAGGCCCGTTCAACTGAATTTCCTAATCTACACGAATGCAAATATTCCAATATCTAGTGACAATAAACTTCACCCAAACCATGTGACAAACACACGAGTGGGCCTTAGAATTTGATGCTTTGTTAGGATGGTGTTTTGAAAATTTGAGTTTGATTTTTGGGTAATAATTGAAGATAGAAGTAATGAGTAATGAGTAAAGAGAGAAATTAGAATAATGATTGGAAAGAGGATAAAAAAATAATTGAAAATAGAGATAATGAGTATTTTTTGAGTTGAAATTTTTTTTTCTTCAAAATTGCATCCAAACAAGGTATGAATCGCCCCAGTTCTACTGAGAGAGTTAAGCCAAAATTAATAAAAGAATTCCAATCACGGTCATCCCCAAAAACAATTAATGATTAATATTTGATCTTTAATTATTCCTCGGTCTCCGCACTGAAATGGATGAAAATGGGTAATCTAAGATTCATTTGTCAATACATACGCATCTAGATCAGTATTTGCTACATCTTACCGAGGTGGCTTGCTATTGCTAAAGTTTACCGAATTGTGCAATTAACGCATGGTATACTTAGGCTATGTTTGGTAGCACTTATGTTTTCTGTTTTCTATTTTTATTTTCAAAATTTACAAAAAATAGGAATGAAAATATGTTTGGTACACTACTTTCATTTTCAAATATTGTAAACAGTTTTTACTATTTTGAAAATTTGAGAAAGTATCAAAACCTTACTTTCACTTCTTTCAAAATTAAAAAACCGGCTGCCAGGTTTCGCGCACGGGAAAGTCAATTTTTTTTCCCTTGGATCTCTTCACAACTGCACCTCGTCTCTTCTCCACGTAAAAAAAAAAAAAAACTGGTTCCAAGTGGCCATTGATTGAAGGTCTCTCTCTCTTACCCTTCCAGATCCATCTCGTCTCGATCTTTGCTCTCTTTCTCTCTCTCTCTCTCTCTCTCTCAATCTCTCGAGTTGTACTTGTACTTGTATGTAAATACACCTGAATGTGCGGAAAAACACTGGTGCCTATGCATATATCATGTACGTATATTTGTATGTACTCCCTCCATCCCGGTTTGTTTGTCCCCTTTTTGACTTTTTGAAAGCGTTTGACCTCTCAAAGAATTGCCTATAATTTTCAATTCATAATGTTTTTAATATGTAATATGAATATTGTTTGATAGATCTCAATTCGTTTTATTATACAAAATCTTCAAAATCTTAAAAAAATATTATAAAATGTAAGATATAAGTATATTTTTAAAAGACACGAATTTCGACAATTAGACAAACAAATTGAGACGGAGGGAATATTTGTGTATACATAGATGCTTACATACTTGTATACAGGGGCGGAGGTAACATAGGTCCGGGATCATGACTCACGTCCCCTGGAATTTTATCACCTACTCGTTTTTTATTTATTACACTATTCAATTTTTTTGAAAGAATTGGAAATTTTGGGTACTGGATTTATTGTTTATTGTATTGTCGTGGGTTTCCAACTAAATCAATGGACTCTTTCAAGAATTAAATTCTTGTTTCACTAAGACAAATATTGAATTGCTACTTTTTGCAGCATGTTTGAATCCATCCAACTCATTTCTAGCTTTCGAAGAAAATTTTGATTTGCCGTGTTGACTTTTATTTGAAAGAGTTCTTCGGTAGAGCTGATCACGGTATTCTTTGATCAAATCAATACATTTATTTATTGTTACGAGCTGAAAACTAGTTGTATGTGCTGGAAATAGTGGTTTTTTTTTTGCCAAAGGTTAGGATAGTATTACTGATAGAAAAAAGTAACCAATACATCAAAGGGTGCTGCCGTCCTCATAAAGAGGAACAAAAAGCCAAGGGGGGGAAAAAATTCCGGAGTATAATTCCACTCCCTCTCATTGCATTCTTGGCCACAACGTGCGCCATAGAATTGCCACTTCTCCTCACAAAACTCACCTTCAATTCTTTAAAACCAGTCCTCAATCTGTTCACTTCTGAAATAATCACACCAACTGACGAATTCGACTCTTCCTTTTTCTGGATCAGATTAACAATTTGCTGCGAATCACCTTCCAACTGAATTCGCGTAAGCCCAAGCTCTTGTGCAAAGAGGAGACCCTCTCTCGCTGCCATACCTTCTGCCACCAAAGGATGCACCAAATATTCGACGTTAACTGCTCGAGCCGCTCGAAATGTTCCATTTTCATCTCGAACAACCAATCCCAGACCACTCTTTTTTCCCCGAACGTCCACTCCCCCATCGAAGTTGATCTTGATCCATCCACTTTCAGGTTGCTTCCACGTTAATTGGTTCCCTGGGGGTTACTTCGTTCGTCGATATATCAAATAAAATCACCCCAAGCGTAGGGTAGAAGCGTCCAATTGAAGCATAATAATCCAAAAGACCGGGATCGTATCCAAGGGAATAATTAGTACGGCTTTACTGGATTTGTAGAAGTAAGCAAGGTTTTCAGCTTTTAGGTAGCCAACTTTGTTTTACGTATGTGGCGGAAAGAAAAAAAAGGCTAAATTAAAAGCGAATTAACTAGGATAAACAGCAGGTTAGGTCTAGGAATTACTAACACCCATGACTCAAATAAAACTACATTTTTCACCCAATTACATGGTTTAAGATACTCAACTAAGGTTCTTAATCCGAAAAATAAAATGGTTCGATTACCAAGCTAGCTCTAGAATTTATTTAGCAAATACCTCGAGTGACAGAGCTCCAAGCATCATGTGTGGTAAGTAGGCTCACTCTTACCTACACATGATCAAGGAGGTTAACACCTTAGCAATTTGACAAACAAATCCGAACTACACATCGATTTTCGAACTAAAGATTCAAACTTTATTGGTGAAAAAAGCAATTTTAACTCAAGCCATAAGATGCTAATCACCCCATGACCTAACCTTGGAAAACTACTCACACATATCTAAAAAGATAAGAGCAAGCAAAAATCTAGCTAGCATATTTGAAAACAACACTAGAAGAAAACTAGATTAAACGATAGATCGGAGTAGCGGCTACAACTTTAATGAATGAAATAATAGCAAAACTAAACTAATAAAGGCTGGAAATTAAAAAGTAAGTCATGAAAAATGAAGAACAACAAGAACAATTCAAAAAGTGATTCAAAATCTATCCCTAGATCTAAAAATATGCAATACAATCTTTTTTTGTACAAGTGACATCACGGGCTTTTATATCCTCCAAGGTACGCGCACGGAATATTCTCCAAGATGCTCCAAAGATACCCTCCAAAGCCCTCGGTACCGATACAAAACATGGTACACTGCTGTGATAAGGGCTCGGTACCGGTAGAAGGCATTGAAGTCTACCGATGCCGGACTTGTTAAGGGCTGGCCTGAGATGCTCGGTACCGATGGAGAATGATTAGATCTGCCGATACTGACGTTGATAACTTGAACCCTGAACCAGCTCGGTACCGATGGAACTTGTTTGGTTCTACCGATGCCGAGGGTGTTATTTCCATCACTTGGTCATTTGCTTGCCTTCTCGAGCTGATGGGCCACCATCGGGTCCTTGAATGTCTTTGGTACGCTTTGAGCTTTAAAACCCATGTTTTGAACAATTTCTCTACAAAACGAAACTAAACTACCTTATGCGCAAAAGTAATTAAAAACAGCTAATTAAAGGGTTAACATAAACTAATCTAGAGATTTAGCGCACCCTACATTGCATTATCGGGTGCTTATCACACCCCCCAACTTGAGGTTTGCTAATCCCTAATCAAACAAAATGCAGAAAATTTGAAAACTAGTTACTATGCAATCCTTCCGCTATCATAACTTAGAACATGCTCAACATTACCAATTATCAAGAGTTCAATCAATCCGGCTTTTTATTTCATTTTTACAACTCACAATTTCAGCATCCAACTAAACAGGCCAAGTATCAAGCAAGTTTAAGTGCAAGCTAAAAAGGTTTGTGTCCTCGAACAAGGGGAGGATACGAGAAACAAAACTTGTGAATTCAGACTAAACCATATCCACCGAAGAAGTGCTTGACAAATAGGCAACACCGAACAAGAAATACTACGCCTCAAACAACGAAAGCACTTTATTCAACAAAATTAAAAACTAGTAGATGATATTTGGATAACGAAAGGAAAACATGCCATGCAACTAATTATGCAAATATTGGACAGTCAATCATAAAGGAATCTATGCACGCAAAGGATCAACTAAGGACTATTTAGCTTGTAATGACATTGGTTACAAAGAAAGGGTTAGCAAAAATGGGCGACAGTTTTTTACTAGCTTAGTCATCTATGCGAATGACCGCCGCCAACACATAAAATCAACCAAGTTAATGGCCAAACCGGCCAAACCAAATCAACTAACTAACTAACTATGTGTAATACTAAACTACGAAATAAAATGCAACAAAACAAAATAAATGATAGAATGGTTGGCATGTCAACCAACCTAGACCCCGACCAAGTAAGGGGAATTTCTAAACCACTGACTCTTCTTCACGCCACCACACCGTATCACCCAATCACCAAGCTAGCATCTTAGTCAGCCAATTCCTCACTTTTGTACCCTGCAAAATCATCACTAACTTCTCCATCATCAACTGGTTCAGGATCATATTTCACCCCATATTATTGCTCTAGAATCGATGTTTGCCAAGCCAACTCTCTCTTCTGCCTCTCTTGTTCCCTCATGATCTGTCTCCTCTCAACCTTCTCCTTCCTTCGAGAATTAATGAGCCCAACTCCTTGGCAGAACAGTTTCTTAATCCAAGATGTTTGATTTTCCTTCTTTGATGGCATCGTAGTCAAATAATCCTCGGCTTCCACATGTTTGTCCTTAGCAGCGTGAGTCTGGGATAAACTCTTCTCATCAAACGTATCATCAAATGGCCCAGGTGAAAGTTCTTCCAACTTTTCATAAGCCCACCCCTTAACTCCTTTTCTTTGCATAAACTAGTAATCATACAAGGAAAAGGTATGCTGGCAATAATCAATATGTTAGCCCTAAAATCTCACAACTGAGTGAAAATAAACATCGCCCAATCCACTACCAAATCATTTGTCATGAAAGCATATAGAAGTTCTGCACTTTTCCTAGTTGGTTTGTGCTCCGTGCCTCAAGGAAATAGATTGAAATGAATAACTTTGTTTAAAAATCTAACAATAGCTTTGAAATTTCGAGGCACGTGGGGTACTGTAGCTTTCGAGGGGTCACTATAAAGAATCATATTCACCACCTGTTCAGCCAACATCTCATCTTTTCTAGGATAATTCACCAAATCAGAAGGGGAGGCGCTGAATTTTCAAATATCTTGCAATATCATCAGGGGTAATCTCAACATCGATACCTCCTACTCGAGAACTAATTTTTATAGCCGGGTCATTCTCCCAATCACCCTCAAGAATTTGCATAAACTTATAGAATTCTATGACAGCATTCTTATTATAACCAAGTAATTGCTCAGTCCAGAATGTCAAACGTTTTTGAATAATGCGGCGAAGGCCCATGTGATCAGGTTTAAATTTCTCGGCATCCACTTGACGCTTATATTTGAATTTCCTACTGTCAAAACTACCCTCCCAAGTCTTTCTCTTGTCTGCTGCAATTTCAGTCAGAGTCCGTCTCTTTTTTCTACTCTGAGACCCCGAAGCCTTCTCCGGCAGAGTATCCTCTTCCTTTGCCAAAAAAATCATCCTTTTCCTCAATCTCCGGTTGAGAAGAGATAGCCCGGTGTGCGGTCTGTTTTATTCTCGGCATTGTAGGTTGAAAGGGTTTTGGGTTTTTTTTTTTTTATTCGTATTTTTGGATTTTTGGGTAGGGTGTATCTAGGGTTTTGATTTTTGGTGGAAAAATGGAATGTAGGGTAGGATTTATGGTGGGAAGTGGGTATATGAGTGGAAGATGGGAAGAAATTTTGGATTTTTGAGGGAGAAATGAAAAAATTCGAATTTTGAAAGGGGGAAGTGGGTTTACCTCATTTTTTGTGGAAATCCTTGAAATAACTAGAGAAAAGTTGAATATTCTTGAAGGAGATGGGGGATTTGGGGATTTTTTATGGAAATATGGAGGATTTTGAGGATGATTGGAGGTTTACGGTTAGAGTTTTGGAGTAACAATGGAGGGTAAGAGAGAGAGGATCGGATTTGGAAGATGAAGTAGGTTTGAATTGTGCACTGTTCTGCCAGATCTGTTGCTGTAGGGGCCTTGGTACCGATGGAATAAGTTACTTCCAATCGATACCGAACTGCTTTGACTGCCTGCTTGATCCTATCGGTACTGATAGATGATAGCACATCCTATCGATGCCGAATGCTTAACTGGACTCCTCATAACTTCTCAGTGCCAATGCAACATGTCTATTCCTATCGATGCCGAGCTCATTAAGCTAACTTTTGACCCTCTTCATTTTGAACCCCGAAACTTCTAACAACTCAATTAACACCCCCAAAACACCTTTGAACATTGAACACATATCCCAACAACCCTCCAAACAACCGGTCGCCTAGGTTAAAGCAAAGAACGGGAAAAGACAGGATGCAAAGTAGGACAGGTGACACATATGTGGTATGATCATGCAAAGAATGCCTTGTATCCTTTCCTAAGTGCGCTTTGGATTCCACGATGATTGAAAATTGACATTTAAACACAATTAGACATGGACACATGATTATTCACCTAACTACAAGCATTTTTATTGAAAAGATGGAGATATGGGCCAAAGCTTGCTCAAAAACTTAACTCAAAACCTAAACCATTCAATTTTTAACTAAGCATGCAAATTGAGAAGCACAAAAATTCTTAGGATTGCTACGAACTCTTGCTAACTAACAACTATTGAGCATGCAACAAGTCATGAAAAAGAACTAAAAACTATGACAAAATGAAGGATTACAAATAAAAAGCTTTTATTTATTTTTTTAAATTTTTTGAATTTTCTCATTTTTTTTTCGTTTTTCAATTTTCAATTGTTTTTAAATTTTTCAAAATTTCCACAAAAATGCAAACAAATAGCACATAAGCTAACCCGTCCCCCCAACTTAAGACGATGCTATGCCCTCATAGCATGAAGAACAAGAGCGAAGAGAGGAAAGTGAGCGAATGTACCGTCCAAGGGGAATGTCAAACCCTAAATACCTCGACCAAGTTGGAGGATTTCATGTCAATATCTTGCTCCAGTTAGATTAGATGCTTCCAGGGTTTACTCCTTTGGTTCTACCAACTCGGAACCACAGCTAGTCACATTAGGTCATATCCAAGGCTTTATCGGACTAACAGCTGCGGCGCGTAGCCACACCCATGCTTAGGGCTCCTGAATACCTCACTCACCCCGCCTTTAGGCCCAAACTACCAAGGCTGGTGTGGTAGCACATAAACCCTGCAAAAGACTTGAGAGAGCAACTTTTCACAAAATAATTGACATTAGAAACACCGGCCCGTGTTATCCAGTTTCAAATCAAACAAAAATGGAAAGACAGAAAATAAAGAAAAACACGACGTAAACACAAAGAAAACACAAAAACATGCAAAATAAACAAATGAACACCACCCGATCTTCACGCGATCACACGAGTCATACTTTTCTTTCCATTTCTTACCGGTGGGGTAAGAAATGGGTGGTGATACTAGACCGTCAAAAATTTGTTATGCTAGCACCCGTAATAAAATTTGTAGCTCGACTTCGCCAAACAATCAAGTCCAATGTCCCCTATGATCAAAACAAAGCAAGAAAAGATACAACCTAGCGTGCACTCCAAGAAATATTAAACCTCACCCACAGACCTAAGCTGCCACCGATAGGGGCCTATTCGGAGACCATGGATGTAGAGACCCATAATTTTTTTTAATAACAATAATTCCTATGTTTAGTAAATGTTAAATTACGGATTTAATGTGAAAGGTGTGGTGCTTATTTGATGTGGGGATTAATGTGGTGACATTATTAGTGAAAGGGGTACTTGTGTAATTTGCTTATGTAGTAGTATATATAGGGGAGTGCTTGTATAACACACACACCCCCCTCCAATTCTCCCCAACGTTTTTTTTTTCTTTTTCTCTCTCTCTCTCTCCACGACTCCATATCCACCCAAACCCTCCACAAAATCGACATCCTCAAGTGTTCTAAACATCGGGTTTCGTTCATTCAAGCTCAAAGGAGGCGTATCTTGCTCAGTTTCAACCTTTGTAGAGCTAGGGCATGCTCAAGCCAAGTGGGTTTCAATTTTTGACTCGAGGTAGGGATTTCTTACTTGTTCTATGCATTGATGAGTTGAATTTGTGCCTAAATCTCAGGTTTGATCATTGTTTTGAAGTGTATTGTTGGTCCTTGAAAATTGTGTATCGCGCTGAAATTTCCAAATGCTACCCGTAGTCCATTTTTGGTCCTACCCATAGCCACTGATCAGAAACTGAACATTTGTTCCACTACTCGTAGTCCATTTTTTGTCCTACCCGTAGCCACTGCAGATTTTTGTAAAAACTCTTGTTCTCATATTCTAATGTCGTGGTTCGTTTCCATAGTGACAGTATGTATCTTTATGAGTTCAAGGACGTTAATTTACATTTAACGGGAAGTATGACGATAGCTTGATGCATACGATTGCCAAATGCCGAACTGAGAACTTAAGGCACTTTATGCGAGGAATATGATTGAAATGGGGCACACGAACACCGAATGCAAGTTGTGAACTTTGTGACTTAGTGATGTAATAAGAATCGATGACATGAGTAATGAAAGGGCTTAAGGAAACTTGAACGGGCTCGTCAATTGGCGTGGTGACCGGCAGGGGATGAACGGGGTCCTAAATACCTGGAATGAACGGGTCCACCTATTGGTGCGATGACCTGTAGTGAATGATGGGTCCACCTATTGGTGCGATGACAGGCAGGGGATGAAAGGGGTCCCAAATACCCGGAATGTGCACTTGGAGCAAAAGAGTTATTAACTATGAAATACGGGACGCCTTGTGACGGAGAACTAGGTGATTGTTTCATTTTCAGTTTGTCATTTTGTATGCTCATTGATTCATTGAGTTCTTGATCTCTTATCCATATATCTTCCTATTGGTGCATGACCATCACATTGACATATAGCATGAGTATAGAATTATCTACTGGCGCGTGATTGCTCAACCTTATTATTATTTTCAGGTACAAGTCCATGGAGTGCATGGTTGATCATTCTTTTGAAAACTAACGTGGGAAATTACTTTAGCATCTTTTTGTAAAACCCCTTTTGAGATGTAATTGTAATTTCAATTATCATTTTCGTTTTGACTATGGATGACTGTAAACTCTTAACTTCTTCCTTTAGTATAAATATTATATTACTTTGGGCCGTCGAGTAGAGTATGTAACCTTTGAACTTAATTTGCAAATTTTGAGAATGAAGTATCTTCTGGAGTATAATAGCGTGCATTTGAGAGATTTTGTTTATTAGAAGTCGTTATTACTTATGTTGAAAATCGAGGGCATGACAACTTGGTATCAGAGCTTAGGTTTAGAATACCTCGAGACCGTGGGGAGACTTAGTCTCATGGGTTCACAAAAAAATGGGGGCATTGCATCTTTTTACATGACATGTGTGTGATTGACATTCGTGAAATTATGAGGCGTTGCATTTACCTTATCGTAGAGTGGTGTAGAGTTGTTAACCCGTATTGGGAAGTTGGGGGTTTAACCTCATAGTAAATATGTTGCGGTTGATGGTTTTCTCTCTTAATCCTTGTAGTAAGATGCCTGCGAGACACAGTAATAGGCGGGGTGGAGCCGGAAGCAGGGGTTCTTGTGGCCGTGGCCGCAGTCGTGGCCATGCAGAACCGTTAGAAGACGAGGCTAGCTAGCATGGAGAAGCTCCGCATGGGGATGCAGAATTGGGGGCCGGACCGGATCCAACGGGCGGGATGTTCAAAACCCTCTTGCTAGGGATATTGTCACAGCACTTGCAACTGCTAATCTTTTGCAACCTCCTCCTAGGGAGAATGCGGACAATCGGGCCTTAGTAGCTATGCCAGAATTTTGTCGTCTAAATCCACCTTTGTTTAATGGGGCAAGTAGCGACCCTCTCATGGCTGACCACTGGTTGGCGCAAATCTGTAAGAACTTCACCGCTCTTAAGATTACCGAAGATGACCTACGGGTGAGTATCGTGCCCATTCAACTAATCGGAGGGGCCGGTGAGTGGTGGGAGTTTGTTTTGGAGAGTAGGAAGGATGTGAGGAGGGCAGCTAGGACCGTGGCTCAAGCAAACGAGCCAGATGTGGAGAATATGACATGGGCCAAGTTTGAAACACTTTTTGAGGATCAATACTTTTCGGAGTCTTCCCGTGATCAATTGAGGGATCAATTTGAGAAGCTTGAGCAGGGTAATATGACTATTTTTGAATACACGATGAAGTTCTAATCCTTGTCACGATTTGCTCCAGAGTTAGTGGCTACCGAGGAGAGAAAGTGTAGACATTTTGAGAAGGGATTACATAATATTGTGAGGAGAATGGTAATGGTACAACGCAAGACAAAGTACGCCGAGGTTGTTGAGTGTGCAAGGAGTATTGAGATACCAAAGGAAGCACAAAGGAATAAGGGAGTTTGGGAATCGAGGCAACCAGCCGTTATTGCTAGTTCTTCGGGGACTTTCGGGAGTCAGGGGAGGAAGCGATCATGGGAAACATCTCTTACAACTCAGAGTCAACCGAGTGTCAGGCCATCGACTGTTTCTTCTAGAGTTCGAGGATCTTTTTCTAGGCCACCAATCACTTGCCACTGATGTAGTCAATCGGGTCACATTTGTGCAAATTGTCAACAAAAGGCTTGTTTTATGTGTGGCGACTTTAGCCATTTTGCTAGAAATTGTCCCCAATGAGGAGGAGGCGCTCGTAGTAAGTCTGGTTCTGTTCAGCAGCGGGGGTCCGGACATGGGTTTTGGTCAATATAATCGTTTAGGGGTACTGAGAGGTCGCAACAGCCACATTTTCGTCAGACCACTACCATCCAGGACTCTCAGAATGAAAAAGCCGCGAGTTCTTCCACTCCTCAGGTTTGGGGGCGGAGGGGAGGATTTGTTCAGAACCAGACTACTCAGGGAAGAGCTTTTGCCAACACTTCTACTATTCCACCACCTCCAGTCACTTCTCATGCTCTGGAGGCTTCGGTTGTGAAGGGTACATTTCTATTGTTCAATTCCCTTGCTAAAGTACTCTTTGATTCTGGAGCATCTCATTCATTTATTACTGCATCATTCGTGTGTGCTTTGGAGTTGGAAACCGAAAGTCTGAGTCCACCATTATTAGTTGAGACACCCTTAGGGGGTAGGACACCTTTGGATCGTATTTGTCGAGACTGCGAACTTCTTATTCATGATCGCCGCTTCACCTTTGATTTCATTGTATTGGGAATGTCTGGCTTTGACCTTATTTTGGGAATGGATTGGTTATCTATGTTTCATGCCACCATTGATTGTTTCAAGCATCGAGTTCATATTTGTCCGCCTGAGGGTGCTTGTTTTGAGTTCTTTGGGGAACGTCGGGAACCGTTGGAGCCGTATCTGTGTGGGTATAGAGCGAGGGTCCATTTATCCTTTATTGGCGAGTTTAACTCTGGATGAGGATGTGTCCGCACATGGGGAGCTGCCCCTTGTTGTTTGCGATTTTCTGGATGTGTTTTCGAAGGAGTTACCCGGTCTACCTCCCGAGAGAGAAGTTGAGTTTACTATCGAGTTGCTTCTCGGTACCGCACCAATCTGCGTACCTCCTTATTGTTTCGCTCCCTCCGAACTCAGGGAATTAAAGGTTCAGTTGCAGGAATTGGAAAATTTGGGGTTTATTCGTCCGAGTACATCTCTGTGGCGAGTACCGGCACTTTTTGCGCAAAAGAAGGATGGCTCACTTCGTTTTTGTATCGATTACCATAAGCTCAACCATGTCACCGCTAAGAATAAATATCCAATGCCTAGAATAGATGACTTGTTTGATCAACTTCGGGGTGCGGCTTGTTTCTCTAAAATCGATTAGAGGTCCGATTATCATCAGTTAAGGGTCCGGAGAAAGGATATTCCGAAAACCACCTTTCGTACATGCTATGGTCATTACAAGTTTGTAGTTATGCCTTTTTGGTTCACGAATGCGCCGACTACTTTCATGGACTTAATAAACCATATCTTTCATGCCTACCTTGATCGCTTCGTGGTTGTTTTTGTAGACAACATTCTCATCTACTCACCATCAGAGGAGGAACACCAATCTAATCTCACAATCATTCTTGAACTCTTGAGAGAGTGCTGTTTGTATGCTAAGCTTAGTAAATGCGAGTTTTGGTTGTCCGAGGTCAAATTCTTGGGTCAGGAGGTTTTGAATGGTGGAGTGTCTATCGATCTGGGGAAGGTAGAGTCCATTATGAATTGGCAGAGACCGAAAAATGTGTTTGAGATTCGTAGTTTCTTGGATTTGGCAGGATATTATCGCCATTTCGTCTGAGACTTTTCGCGCCTAGCAGCACCTATGACTAGGTTGACACGGAAAGGGACACGTTTTGTTTGGAGTGACGCGTGTGAGACAGGTTTTGAGGAGTTAAAGAAGCAATTGACTACCGCACCGATTTTGATTATGCCCGAATGTGGAATTGGCTACTCTGTTTATTGTGACGCTTCAAAAGAAGGGCTTGGGTGCATCTTGATGCAATCGGGAAGAGTGGTAGCGTATG
The DNA here is from genome assembly GCA_019656835.1 of Rhododendron ovatum. Taxonomy (NCBI): domain Eukaryota; kingdom Viridiplantae; phylum Streptophyta; class Magnoliopsida; order Ericales; family Ericaceae; genus Rhododendron; species Rhododendron ovatum. The sequence continues at coordinate 20,572,027 of CM033800.1, forward strand.
GGTCATGACAATTGAAAACTCACAAGCGGAATTATCCTACGCACGATTTAGAACTTGCAGTCGTCGTTTTTGCATTGAAGAGTTGGCGTCATTACTTGTACGGACAGAGATTCAAGGTATTTTTCGATCACAAGAGTTTGAAATGCCTATTCTCCCAAAAAGAGCTAAACTTGCGACAACGATGTTGGATGGAACACTTGGAAGATTACAACTTTGATTTGCAATATCACCCAGGGAATGCGAATATGGTGGCCTATGCGTTAAGTAGAAAACCGACACACCTTGCAAGTCTAGCGATTCACGAGTGGAAAATGATGAATGATATGGGATTCTACTCGTTGCACTTTGAGGAAGTCCGGGATAGGGTTACCTTATGCAATTTGACCATTCAATCTTCTTTATCGAATCAAGTCATTGAAGCACAACAATACGACGAGGAAGCGGATGAACTTCGTACCAAATTCCTTAGTGGGAATGCTCAAGAAGGGTGGATGATTCATACCGACCGAGGTTTGCATTATCAAGGAAAGTTGTTCGTACCAGTATCGTGTCGAAAGGAAATTTTGAGAGAGTTCCATCATTCTCCGTTAGCCGTTCATCCGGGAGGAACGAAAATGTACCTCGACTTGCGTAGACAATTTTGGTGGTCTGGAATTAAGAGGGATGTCGTTATTTTCGTGTCTAAATGTCTCACGTGCCAACAAGTGAAAGTTGAACATCAAAGACCCGCGGGAGAATTACAACCGTTGCCAATGGCCGAGTGGAAATGGGAGAACGTGACTATGGATTTTGTTACAGGTTTACCGAAGTTGCCGAGGGGATAGGATGCTATATGGGTGACTGTGGATCGTTTGACCAAACTACTCATTTCTTACCTATTCAAGTCACCGATTTGATTGACATGCTTAGCTGATTGTACATTCGAGAGATTATCCGTCTCCATGGAAATCCTATTTCTATCGTATCAGATCGAGATCCGAGTTTTACCGCGCACTTTTGGCAGAGTTTACAGGCCGCTCTTGGCACCAATCTTTTGTTTAGCACTGCTTATCATCCTCAAACCAACGGTCAATCTGGGTGAACGATTCAGATTTTGGAGGACATGCTTCGGGCTTACGTCATGGATTTTCGGGGTAGTTGGGAGGATCATTTGTCGTTAGTCGAATTCGCGTACAACAATAGTTATCAATCGAGTATCGAGATGGCACTGTAACGCCCCTGAATTTTGGTCTCTGAAAATTTCGCTAAATATTTGAATTTTATTTAAATTACTTATTTTCTTTTGAGTGACTATATGACTTCTTGTTTATTTTCGTCTAGTTGGATTTTGGTCGTTGATTTAACTCTCGACTAGAAACCCTTCGTGACTAATTTGGTTAGTTTCCCACCGACTAGTTGGAAGAACCGAGCAACCGACTTACCTAGTTACTAAATGAACCTTTTGGACCTTTTAAACTTTTGAACCTTTTGCTTTTATCCATTGGTCCATAATGGTTAGGGTAATTTTTACCCATTGGACAATAAAACTTTTTTATAAAAGTACATGTAGTCTTTTTAAAATATTATTTTAATAAAAGGTACTTGTACTCTTTTTGTCCATTGGTTATTAAAGGCAAGAAGAATTATTATCCATTGGGTAATAACCATTAGGGAAGTTAGAAACCCTTGGGTAATAACTCTTTTAACCAAATAAAGTACCGATGTGACTAGGGAACCTTCCAAATAAAGTTGATTTGACTTGTACTTTATTATTATTTTAATGGGGAGAATCCTAGTCTTTTTATTTAATTGGGGTACTTGGTACCACACCTATATTTAATATAGGGCTTTTGTCACATGCTTTAAAAAGTACTCCTCGATTATTTTAATATGAAAGTTTTCCTTGTAACTATTGTCCATTGGACAAAGATTGTTAGGGTAATCTTTACCCATTGGACAATAGCCCTTCCTTTATTATATTTGGTGAAGTACATATGTATATATACACATGTGTATATATCTCATTTCAAAAGGACATGTAGTCTTTTTAAAGACATATTTTATTATTTAAAGTACTCACCCTTTATTATCCATTGGATAATAAAAGTTAGGGATTTTATTATCCATTGGGTAATAGCCTTATTCTTTCAAACCAAGTACATGGGTTTAATAAACTAGTCTTTTTCAAAAACCCCATGGGATGAGGTACCCATATTTTATTTGGTAAGTACTTATTAGCCTTGTAGCCTTTAAAGCCTAAAGATTTTCCTAAGTACTCTTGTATTATTTTATATTGGGGTTTTGTACCCAATTGAATTAATTTATGGGGAGTTGATCTTCCTAGATTACAAAGTACTCTAGTTTATTTATTTTTAATCAACATGTGTCTATTTAGGTTTGTTTATTGGTTTTTGATTTTGGAAAATCTTGTACCTTTGGTCCTTTCTTATTCTTTCTTACATTTGTTATATATATACATATATATGTGTGTGTGTAGTGTACTTGAGAGAGAGAGAGAGAGAGAGGGAGAGAGATTGCCGAGAGAGAGAGAGAGAGGGGAGCCGAGAGAGAGAGAGGGAGGGAGAGAGAGAGAGAGGAAGAAAGAAGGAGTAGATTGTACCTTGACTTGACCTACCTTGATCTTTCTTTGATCTTTCAATCCTTGGTGAATCTTTCTCCTAACCAAACATAACTCCCATTTGTACTCCCATGCTTTGTTTAAAGCCAAATCTTGTACCTTTGTCTCCAAATCTTCCAACAAATCTTCCATAATCCCATCCAAGGACAATCTAGCCATGCATGCCTAGGGTTTTAGACTTTGATCTTCCATGAGTGCTTGCCATGTGTCAAAAATTGAGGAAGAAAGAGAGAGAGGGGGGCCGGCCATGGAGAGGAGGGAGGAGCCAAGATTTTTCCTATAAATAGCAAGCCATTCCAAGTATTGAACTCACACCTTTCTCATTGCTCTTCCTTCTCTCTAGAAATCCTTGTTCTTTCTTTAGTTCTTCCTTTGTTCTTGAGTGTTTTTGTGTTCTTCAAGAAACTCAACCTAGGCCGCCACTAGACCGCCACTCGACCACCCTTCGATCCAAAAGTAGAGTAGTGTTAGTCAAGTAGGAGTTTCGAGAGAAAGCTTTCTCTTTCGAAGCTACCGGGAGCATTCCGTAGGACGTTACTCCGTCCGACCACCGACGTACTTTCCGACCGCCGACTTACCTTCCGTAGCCGACTACCGCCAAGAAGGATTGTATGGAAACCCTTACTAACTCCCTTACTTACTCCGTACGTAATTACTTCCTATTTACGTACTTACTCGATGAATACGTAGATTAATTACTTCCTATGTACGTAGATTGCTCACCCCAAGTATATGTAAGGAAAACCTTACTAACTCCCTATTTACTCACTATGTATTTATTTACTTACGTACTTAAGTATAACGTTGTTGTTTTGAATTGCTAAGATAGAACTTATAATTTGTTTAGAAGTAATTGTATTTTGATATTTAAGATGGTTATGAGTTGAATATATGAATTGCTTGCATTACTTGTGGTGTGATAAAGCATAAGTGATTTCACTCCAAAGACGTCCGTACATGTGGCGTTGTGCTTGAACAAAGCATAAGTGATACACTCCAAAGGCGTCCGTACATGTGGCGTTATGCTATACGTGATGATTTAACATGATAAGTAGTATAGAATTGGATGATCTTGTTAGTGTGTTTCATGCTTACCGCGGAGTCTTTGCATGATAACGAGACACGAGAATCGAGAAAGTAGAAACATGACACCTAGGGCGTGGTTAATGAAAGGAAATGATTTTCGAGGAAGAAAATATTTTGAAACTACATAATGACCGGTTTTGGGTGGCATTATGTGAGTCGTGTGTGTGCGTATTTTGAAAAGGGTGAAAAGTTTTGGAAAACCGCAATGTGGCCGGACTTGCCCATTGTGTGGTGTGTGTTTTTGTGTGTGTGCCAATGGGAACCCGGCGCGGCGGAACCATTGTGAGGATACTTGGGAACCCGGCGCGGCGGAACCAAGGTTGGGTGTGTATGCTTGGTTATCCGCGGTACGGAGCCAATGCAGTTGTGTGCCAATGGGAACCCGGCGCGGCGGAACCATTGTGAGGATACTCGGGAACCCGGCGCGGCGGAACCGAGGTTGGGTGTGTATGCTTGGTTATCCGCGGTACGGAGCCAATGCAGTTGTGTGCCAATGGGAACCCGGCGCGGCGGAACCATTGTGAGGATACTCAGGAACCCGGCGCGGCGGAACTGAGGTTGGGTGTGTGCTTGGTTATCCGCGGTACGGAGCCAATGCAAAACGATTTTGAAAGTTGTGTGTGTGCTTGGTTATCCGCGGTACGGAGCCAATGCAAATGATTTTAAAAGTGTGTAGCTTGGTTATCCGCGGTACGGAGCCAATGCAAATGATTTTGAATTCAAATGATTTACAAAGGTTGTTTTGTAAATGAAAATGTTGACACGGTCTACGATGAGTCGCGTAGGAGAAACAAAGGAAATCTTGGACACCAACGATAGTTAGCGAATGTGAATGTGTCATTGTTAAACTGTGTATATACCTATCGTGTGGAAATTGATGTTTGTTATTATAACTGTTGTTTGTAAGTTATGGGTTAGAGGGTAAGGATTTCCCTATTGAGCGTTGTAGCTCACGGTGTTGCCTGTTGGTGACCCTGACATATTATATTGGTGGTGACGCCGGTATAATGTGTCAGACCTTGTAGATGTTCAAGATGAACAGTTCGCCGTGGAAGCCTCTGGAGCTGAAGAGCTGGCTAGGATGAAGGAGCAGGAGAAGCTGTAGTTAGGAACCCTAGAATTCCCCTTCATTCGTGTAAATATTGAACTCTTATTGAGAGATTGTTGTAATAAGAGCCAGACTCTATTTGAGGTTTTCAATGAAATTGTCCATTTTAACGTACCCAAAATTCGGGGCGTTACAGGCACCGTATGAGGCTTTGTATGGGAGACCATGTAGATCACCTGTGTGTTGGACCGAGTTAGGCGAGGGCCAGATATGATTAAGGAGACCTCCGAGAGCATGAAAGCAATTCACCAACGCATTTTGGAAGCTCAAGAGAGAACGATCGAGCAAGTTAAAGTGATTTGCCAAAGATTATTGACTGCGCAAAGTAGGCAAAAGAACTAAGGCGATCGTCGTAGCCGACCATTATCGTTTGAAGACAGAGATCACGTATTTCTTAAGGTATCGCCCTGTCGAGGTTTGTCACGTTTCGGGAAGAAAGGAAAACTTTCACCGTGTTATATCAGGCAGTTTGACATTATTGAGAAGATTGGGGAAGTAGCGTATCGCTTGGCCTTGCCACCGAAGCTTTCGAGAGTGCACGGCATGTTCCACGTGTCCATGTTGAGGAAATAAAAGCCAGATCCATCTCATGTCTTAGAGTTGTCCGAACTTGAGTTAGAAGCTGATGCGCCATATGGGGAGGAACCGATTCGTATACTAGATTCGCACGATCAAGTGTTGAGGGGTAAGACAACACCGTTAGTGCGAGTCTTGTGGAGTAACCAAGGCAAGGAAGAGTCGACTTGGGAACGTGAAGATGAGAATAGAGAGAAGTATCCGCACTTATTTTTGGTTTGAATCAATGTGAGTTTCTGAGTTAAGACTTATGATTATGAAATTGTCGCATGATGTTTAGTAATACAATTGGTGCATATCTAAATGTTGCATACCTTGTTGATTATGGTTATAAATTTCGAGGACGAAATTTCTTTAAGGAGGGTAGAATGTAGAAACCCGTATTTTTTTTTAATAGTAATAATAATTCCTATGTTTAGTAAATGTTAAATTACGGATTTAATGTGAAAGGTGTGGTGCTTATTTGAAGTGGGGGTTAATGTGGTGTCATTATTAGTGGAAGGGGTACTTATGTAATTTGCTTTTGTAGTAGTATATATAGGGGAGTGCTTGTATAACACACACACACCCCTCCATTTCTCCCCAACATTCTCTCTCTCTCTCTCTCTCTCTCTCTCTCTCTCCACCACTCTATATCCACCCAAACCCTCCTCAAAATCGACATCCTCAAGTGTTCTAAACATCAGGTTTCGTTCATTCAAGCTCAAAGGAGGCGTATCTTGCTCGGTTTCTACCTTTGTAGAGGTAGGGCTTGCTCAAGCCGAGTGGGTTTCAATCTTTGACTCGAGGTAGGGATTTCTTACTTGTTCTATGCATTGATGAGTTGAATTTGTGCCTAAATCTCAGGTCTGATCATTGTTTTGAAGTGTATTGTTGGTCAGTGAAAACTGTGTAACGCTCTAAAATTTCCAGGCGCAACCCATAGTCCATTTTTGGTCCTACCCGTAGTCACTTATCAGAAATTGAACATTTGTTCCGCTACCCGTAGTCCGTTTTTGGTCCAACCCGTAGCCACTACAGATTTTTGTAAAAACTCTAATTCTCATATTCTAATGCGTGGTTCGTTTCCATAGTGACTGTATGTATCTTTATGAGTTCAAGAACGTTAATTTACATTTAACGGAAAGTATGACGATAGCTTGATGTATACGATTGCCAAATGCCGTACCGAGAACTTAAGACACTTTATGTGAGGAATATGATTGATATGGGGCACACGAAGACCAGATGGAAGTTGTGAACCTTGTGACTTGGTGATATAATAAGAATCGATGACATGAGTAATGAAACGGCTTAAGGAAACTTGAACGGGCCCATCAATTGGCGTGGTGACTGGCAGGGGATGAACGGGGTCCTAAATACCCGGAATGAACAGGTCCACCTATTGGTGTGATGACCAGCAGGGAATGAACGGGTCCACCTATTGGTGCGATGACCGGTAGTGAATGATTGGGTCCACCTTTTGGTGCAATAACCGGCAGGGGATGAACGGGGTCCCAAATACTCGAAATGTGCACTTGGAGCAAAAGAATTATTAACTATGAAATACGGGACGCCTTGAATGTGACGGAGAACTAGTTGATTGTTTCATTTTTCGTTTGTCGTTTCGTATGCTCGTTGATTCATTGAATTCTTGATCTCTTATCCATATATCTTCCTATTGGTGCATGACCATCACGTTGACATATAGCATGAGTATAGAATTCTCCACTGGGCGTGTGTTTGCTCAACCTTATTATTATTTTCAGGTACACCGCAGGGGCATTGACATGACGTGCATAGAGTGCATGGTTGATCATTCTTTTGAAAACTAACGTGGGAAATTACTTTAGCATCTTTTTGTAAAACTTCTTTTGAGATGTAATTTTAATTTCAATTATCATTTTCGTTTTGACCATGGATAACAGTAAACTCTTAACTCCTTCCTTTAGTATAAATATTATGTTACTTTGGCCGTCGAGTCGAGGATGTAACCTTTGAACTTAATTAGCAAATTTTGGAAATGAAGTATCTTTTGGGGTATAATAGCGTCTATTTGAGAGATTTTGTTTATTAGAAGTTGTTATTAATTATATTGAAAATTGAGGACGTGACAATGGATCATTAACGATAAACTATTACCAAGAACTAATGAAAGTCCTTTTACACTAACACATTGATGAAATCTTTTGCATGTGAATTATCTCCAAGATTTTATTCAAAGTAAACACAACAAAACATAAAGAAATATGGCAAAACAAGAAAGAAAAACAAATATGCACAATATATACAGATTTAATATCAGAACTCAAAGCATCCAAGTCACAGCTAGACTCCGCCAAACAATGAAGTCCAGCATCCCCTAAGATCGTAACCAAGCAAGCAACAAGATAGAGCCAAGTGCGTTAGCACGGGAATATCAAGGCCTAACCTTAGGATCTATACCACCCCCGTTGGGGCTAATATGGAAGACGTGAGTATTTAACTGTGAATTACTCCTATCAGAAAAGCTAATTAAAGCCCTATGTCACTGAAATTAAATTTTTGCCCTTCGAACCGAAGCTGGGCACACGATCCTTTTTTTAATAGCGGCGTGCAGAGCTATATATACCCAAGTCAATGGTGGGTACCCCCTACCCGGGGCCGGGTTCGACAAATTGTTAAGTTCAGCAGTTACACTTTCGCTCTCCGTGCAATTTAAGTTAAAACAAACTATCCAACAAGGTCATCCGTGTAAATAGGATTGACCAAATCCTCATCGAGCTCTCCAATTTCGAAGCCTCCAAGGAAAGGCTTAAGCCTTTGACCATTCACCTTAAAAGAGGAACCGTTACTCATGTTCTCTACTTCTATTGCCCCATGAGGGAAAACAGTTTAAAACAACATAAGGACCGGCCCATCATGACCGCAATTTACTGGGGTGAAGATGCAAATAACACTTTTTGGCCAGGTTCAAAGTTTTTTATCACAATTCTTTTATCATGCCTTTCTTTGATTTTAGACTTATAAGCACCAGAGTGGTTGTAAGCATCATACCTCATCTCCTCGAGTTCTGTCAATTGAAGCTTTCGATGAGCTCCGGCAAGAGGCATATTGAAATTGAGCTTCTTGATCGCCCAATATGCCTTGTGTTCAAGTTCCACTGGCAAATGAAAAGCTTTTCAATAGATGAGTCGATAGGGAGACATAACCAAAATTGTCTTGTACGCAGTACGGTAAGCCCACAAGGCGTCGACCAAATGAGTTGACCAATCCTTACGGGTAGGATTAACTGTCTTCTCCAAGATGTTCTTAATTTCCTGATTCGCTAGCTCTGCTTGACCATTTGTTTAAGGATGGTAAGCTGTTGAAACCTTATGAATAATAAAGTACTTTATCATCAAAGCGGCAATGGACCGGTTGCAAAAGTGAGAACCTTGATCACTAATTATACCCCTTGGCATCCCAAATCTCAATAAAATGTTGTCCCTGAAAAATTCGACCACCACTAAATGATTGTTAGTGCGCGTAGGAATTGCCTTTACCCATTTTGAGACGTAGTCGACTGCCAACAAAATGTAGAGGTACCCGAAGGACGAAGGAAAAGGGCCCATGAAATCGATACCCCAGCAATCGAACACTTCAATGATCATGAAGGGGGTAAGAAGCATCTCATTTCGTTGAGTAACACACCCTAAGAGCTAACACTGAGCACAACCCCAGCAAAAGGCAAAAGTGTCCTTGTACAAGTTCGGCCAATAAAACCCACATTGCAAAATCTTAGAGGCAGTCTTCTTGAACGAGAAATTACCACCACAAGCCTCCGTGTGGCAAAATTTGATCACGCTTTGTTGCTTAGAATCAGGAACACAACGACGAATAAGTTGGTCTGCGCAATACTTAAAAATGTATGAATCATCAAAGGAGAACCTCTTCACCTCGGCTAGAAAACACCGCCTTTCTTGAGCATTCCAATGAGCTGGGACTCAAACCCATCACCAAATAGTTTACGATGTCCGCGTACCATGGGGTTGTGAAGTGACATCTCGGATAATACTTGGCTTTTAGAACTCTATGCAACAAAGAATCCCCACCGTTCATCATCCTCCAACCCTGCTTTGCTAACATCGCAAGATTGTAACATCTGAGATCTTTAAACCCCATCCCTCCATCATGCTTCTTATCTGAAAGTTTGTCCCAAGACAACCAATGGATCTTTTTCTCTTGACCCTTTGAACCCTACCAAAACTTAGCCATCATTGCATTCAACTCGTTGCACAACTTGGCTGGGAGTTTCACACAAGATATGGCATAGCTTGGAAGGGCCAAGGCAACTGATTTAAGCATCACTTATTTGCCTGCTAGATTAAGGAAAACCTCATTCCAACCTTCTGTCTTCTTTCGCAACCCATCCTTCATATAAGAGCGGACTTTGTACCTTGTTTGACTGAGATCCGTTGGAAGACCCAAATAATTCCCAAGGCTAGAATCTCTTCTAATTCCCAACAATTGACTTAAGCTATCCCGAGCTGCAATAGAAGTGTTCGAGCTAAAAAAACAGCAAGATTTCCTGTAATTTATAAGCTAACCCGATGCCTTCCCGTACAACTCTAGAATCTGCTTAATGTGAGTAATCCCCTGCGTAGAAGCTTCCCTGAACAAAAGAGTTTCATTTGCAAAGAACAAGTGACTGACAAACAGACCATTTCTGCAGATTCTAACCCCTTTGATACTTTGATTAATTTCGCCTTGTTGCAAAAGGACAGATTGCCCTTATCCACATAACAAAAATAAGAAAGAAGATAAAGGGTCCCCTTGTCTCAAACCCCTTGAATTGAAGGTTGAACAAAGCCAGAAATTTGTCCATCTATCAAAAAAGAATACGAAACCGTTGACAAGCACTCCATAATCCATCCTACCCATTTTGGATGAAAACCCATCTTTAACATGATTTTCTCCAAAAAAAATCCATTCCACCCTATCATAAGCTTTACTCATATCAAGCTTGATAGCCACTATGCTTTCTACCAAATCTACAATTTTTAAGATGATGGATTAGCTCTTGCCCGATTAGGATGTTGTCTGAAATAACCCTCCCCGGTACAAAAGAAGATTGATTAGGAGAGACCACATCAGGCAACACTCTACAAAGACAGTTAGCAAGAACCTTAGCAAAGATCTTGTACGCCACAATACAAAGACTAATGGGCCTAAGCTAGGTCATATTGACAAGGCATTGCACCTTAGGAATTAAAACAACATGGGTATGATTCATACCTCTAAGGAGTTTCCCTGAATACATAAAGCTACAGATAGCATCAGTCAGATCCCTCCCCACCACCTCCCAGTACTTCTAAAAAAATCCAGCAGTCATGCCATCTGGACCAGGTGACTTCACTGACTCCATCTGGAAGAGTGCTGAACGAACCTCAGTCATGGGCACTGGCTTTAGGAGTCTCCTAGTCATGTCATCTGTAATCTTCTTTTGAACCCCTACAATCACCTCCTCCACCAGATAAGGATTGGAAGAAGAAAAAATATTCTAAAAATAATCAGCTACAATTTCCGCCACCTCGTATTCCTACTCTCTCCAAATTCCGTTTTTGTCCTCCAACCCATGAATCTTATTCATCGCTCTCCGTTGGACAGTCTTAGCATGAAAAAAACTTGTATTCTTATCGTCTAATTTTAGCCAGGAGACTCTAGGTTTGGCCCTCCAATACTCCTCCTCCTCCCTGCTAGCCATCCCCATCACACACACACCCCCCCCCCCCCCCCCCCAACCCCATCCTTTTGTACGCATCTGCATCGAAATCCGCCCTTTCATTCTCCTGTTCCAATTGATCTCAGAGCTCATTCATCTTAGCTTTTGAGTTCAAATTCCTACTAGCTCTCCATCTTCACAATTTCTTACGACAAAGCCAGATTTTCTATTGGGTACGGAACCACCTTGACCCAACAAATCTCTCCTCCCAGCAAGTTTTAACAATAGAATTGCACTCATCCTTATTTGACCATCTCGAGTCAAAGATAAAGCGAGGAATTTTCCTCTCAATAGTCATCCCATACCGCAGAAGGATGGGGCAATGATCAGATCCTCCTGGTTTGAGATGAAGAAGAGCCCCGTTAGGAAAGTCTACCCGCCAACGAGGATTTACCACTGCCCTGTCCAGCCGCATACGAATACTATCTCGCCCACCCCTCTTGTTGTTCCAAGTGAATGGATAACCCACATAACCCACATCGATTAGATCGTTGTCATTGATAAAATTCCTGAAATTTTGCATCTCCTAGCCCTCCTTATCCCTCCCTCCTGATTTCTCCTCGTTCAATAGAATATCATTGAAGTCCCCCGCAATCACACATGGTTCTTGGTCGTTTCCAAGTTTTGATGCAATGTGTCTCCACAGATCTCTTCTCGTCAATTGCTCTGTACTTGCATAAACCCCTATCAATCTGCTACACTGGCCTCTCAAATCAGTCACCTGAACATCAATAATGCCCCTATGCAGTTACAGCACCTCCATTTTAACACCGAGTTTCACCAGCAAGCACTCCACACACGCACAGAGTAACCAATTTCTCCATTCGCACCACTTTTTTTAACTTTTCTAATTTTTAAGGAGTACTGAATCTATGTTCTAGGTGCTGAAATTTGGTGATCTAAGTGCTGAATCTGTGTTTTAGGAGCTGATCTAACAGTTTATGGTTTGCAACTACTTCATATTAAAGTTTATTTAGCTAAATGTGGAACTATATTTCAGATGTTTTTCTGAATTTCCTTCAATATGACTTGAATCTGTTTGGTTTGCAAAATCAGGTTTACTTTTCTTTTCTTTTCTTTCTTTAAAACAAATTGACACAAACATGTTTTCCGCTTTCAATTTTTTTATAGGAAAAGTAAAAACTAATTTTAGCAAATACTACTTGAAAACAAGAAGCAGAAAAGTGACAGTATTACCAAATATAGGCTTAATGTTCAGCTTTGTGTGGATTCACAAAGTCGTCATAGTGGCATCAACCTATTGGATTACAAAAGCAGTATCGAGCTTCTGAAAACTAAAAATTCATTCTTCTTTGGGAAAAGGTATAACAAAAAGTTGCTTTGCAGGAAAAGTCGAAACCAAAGATAAATGATAACATAAAGGATGAATGAACAGAAAAAAACGGGTGGGACTGGAACACCAATGATCCTAAAAGAAAGAAGTTTGTTGGTTTCGTACGTCACATAGGTTTAGCCTATCAAACTGGTAGTGACATGTTTTCGTATCAATTCCAATGACTTCACCAAATTTATTTGCTAAGAAATCAGTGGAACCACATTTTAAAGATAGACTTTTTCACGGCCGCTCTGTGAACAAGGTGTTTACAGAGCGGCGCAATCTCAACTGTCCATTCGCGCAATCAATGGCTGAGATTGTTTTCAATTATGACCGGTCACAATTAACTTTTTCCCGAAAAAATTTCATTAAAATCTGGACTGTCCAAAACACTTTTGGACGGCAGTGATTCACTTCTGTAAACTTTCTTTACGGAGTTTCCGTAAAGAAGTTTTTCTCCCACATTTAAGAAGGAACGAATAAGATTTACAATTTGAAGATGGGAAATCAAGAAGTAGAAGATTTGGTGATGTTATTCAAGCAGTGGAGACTCCATTTGTGACACCTATGGTTTCCCCTGCATTCTACTATTCCCATTTCCCCTAGGCCCTACAGACTCCTCATTAAACACCCATGGGTTTAATAATAAACTTACCAAAGAACACATGCTTTCATCCAAAAAAATCATATATGTATCTCTCTCGAACAACTAAAATTACAGTAAAAAAAAACGCGCCTAAAATGCTGAACAAACGAAATCGTACAGAAATTGATGAGAGAGAGAAACGTGATTCTAATAGCACACATAGATTTCTTCTTTAATAGCTTTAAATTTTCTGAAAATGAAGCGCATAAAGAGAACCTCAAAAAGCATGGGAGAGCTACATAGCTTAAAAAACAAAATCAAACTGCAGAAAGGGAGAAGAGGATCACTCGGTGAATTCTTTTCCGAACAAAATGCGACTATAAGTGGCAGTAGTGGAGGCATCATAGACATTTGTTTGAAGATCTCTACAAACAAAATCCACGGATCTAAAATGTGAGGAAATATATTTCACAAACCATGCACGTAGCATAGCGAGTGTGCATAACTTATGAAAGGAAAAATTCTAATCAAGCAACCATATGTCAAACCTCCTCATAAGACTAACTTTCATCCCAAGAGTATCATTAGATCTACGAATCAAAACACAAAAAGAATCAATCAGTACCTAACAATCAAACTCACCTATATATGCACTAGTTTTATTTCTATGGACATCGACTCTTGCTCATTGGCGGCAAAGACACAAAAGTGGGCTGACAAAATGGCTAACGAGTAATTTTCAGCACATGAGCACGCAGTGAGCGCCCGCACACTATCAAGCGCACAAAATATCTCCAGTATCTCGCCATCTCAACCCAAAACTCAAGCGCTCAATCTAGCATGCTAATAGCTCTATCCAGTACTATCTCTCAATGCAGTGTCCCAATGCAATATTGAATCGCCGGTTTGTTTAACCATGAAAGGCATGGGAGTTTTGGGGCATGGCTTAGGGGGGTCCAGTGCCCAAGCACACTGTCAAGAACTGAAACAAAGTCTTTGGATCTCCGTGTTTGATCTAGGGCCTAAGCACACTCTCAATTTCATAACTTATAGCGTTATTTCAAACTTTATTGGACAGAAAATGAGATTAATGCAAACTAAAACATTGTATTAGATTATGAAAAGGTGCTTGAAAATATGAAAGTCTCGCGAGCTTTAGATTCAGCAGTCAAAAGTAAAACCCATCTACACTAATGTCCATATCATCGCATTCATCTCAATGCAACTGGCGCAAATATATTAATGTCGAAATAATAACTTTGATTGTCCCTCAAACTACAAAGCATTGCCAAATCCATGAGATCCTATCCCGCTCCCTAGAACCTCAGAAAATATATAGGCCCCCCTACTAATGTTGCAAAGAATTAGAGAACTCCTCCAGTTCCTTTTAATAGGTACGCGGCGTACGCCTATTCTTGTTCCATGTGATCACCAAGCCATTTATTCTTGTGAGTTTAAGTAGTGTTACTGGTTGTATTTTTCATAAACCTTATCTGTCCAAAAATAAGGTCCCCAAGTATTAAGCTGGTAGGAGTATGTTGAACTAACAAAAAGGACCCAAGTTTCTCTTACCTCGGAAACATCAACATACATTGATTCATCATTTAGACAGTTTACATCAGTAACCTGTCACTCTACCTATGAATCTGTCAGAGTCCCAGGTTGACCAATATGGAATCAACAATAGGAAACGAAGGCTTCAAGTTAGAGAAGTGGAAGAAGATTACAAGTTTTACTTGTTTTCACTTTCACCTACAGTTGATCAGAGAAGTTGGAAAAATAATAGGAAAGACAACACATGGGTACCATCTCAACACTCAAGCCACTTAGATATGTTGTTGCTCTCATACTGACTTCCCTCTGAAACTAAGATAATATCGCACCATGCTTGAGGTAGAAAGTTTGTCTAAGCCTCATGATCACCATACAAAACCCGAACCCCAGGTGACAAAAGAAACGATAAAAAAATCTTCACATCATCAACGATCACAAAATGGGAAAATGCTGCAATATTTCAATTTACTTTCTACCTAATTCATGGCCAAAGTATTTGAAATTGAAGCTGTCACAGAAGTATAAGAAATTTCGAACAATGAGCTAACCCCGTGTGGCCACAACCATAAATCTCAACACAGAAAAGAAAAAACATGGGCCTGCAATAAGGAAGGATGTGACCTCATGAGGAATTTTAATTGTCATGCGATCACAAAAAAACTGAAGCAAACACTGGGTTGGCTCAGAGAAAACGAAAACCAAATGTCGCAAGAATTCTTTGTTCTACCTGGATTTCCGTCAATCGTGGTTAAGGCTCGACATGAGCATCTAAAACGAAATACTCCCTCCGTCTCAATTGTCTGCTCCCCAAAACAAAAACTTAAAAATGTACTTTAAGCTTTCGTCTTGCGAACTGGTCAATCACTATGGGACGGAAAGAGTACCAACAAAATAAACAAAAACATAGCCCTAAATCAATCCTTTACAGAGTCTAGTACCAAGATTCACCTTCCCAAGATTCGACATATGCTCAATTTGACAACTAATAACCAATCAATTCAGGTATTAAATTAAAAATACTCAAGTGTAGAGACAGATAAATATATACATTTATATGTATACCGGATGTCTTTGAGGAAACCGTATTTGATGAGCTCCTCATTCTTGAACTTGTTGAGGCCCATGAAGATGGTGTAGTCGCCAGCCTCGGGTCGGACTTTGAAGTAGAACACCATTGTCCCTCTTTGCGTGAGCTCACCACAATCCGTTGTCTCTCTCTCTCACAAAAGTGGTGTTTGCTTCTTGAGTAAGGAAAGTAGTACATAGAGTAGGTAGGAAAGTACCAGAGAGTCATTAATGAACAATGATATGGGCAGACGATTTTACCAAATAGTCCTCTAATAAAGGAGCATAAAAGGACAAAATAGTGAGTAAAAAAGAGGACACATAAGGAAAACATCAAAAGTCCGAAAACCCGTTAAAGTAATTTGAAAATTACATGAATGGTGCCTCTGGACCATGCCAAAACTGACAAAATGACAAATATCCCTGAACTCAAATCACAGCCTCCACCAATCAGGCGGCATTTTCGGAAGTATTGGCCAAAGAGCAAGCCACGTATTAGGTTGAGCATTTCTCTTATTATACCAGTTGGTGGATATATAACCAATCAATATGTGTTCCGGCACCACTCCATATGCATCGTCTTTGATTTTTTGGCAGTACCTAAGCAACCAAACAAACCCTTTAATTGGATTGACTTACAACATTCCACATAGACCAACAACAATGATCATCACGGCATCGCCTCTACATTATGGATATTTATATATGCACATATGCACAAATATGCTCATAATAATCACAATATCATAGGAACACAACTCAAGAAGATTTGAACTTTTTCATCAGGTTTCTGCGTGGGAGTAGAAACAATCATGTATAGGATGGAATGAGTTCATCACAATTATACCAAATACCAAAACGAAAAAGCGTAGATAGCAATTTATGCAGAAGATCTTTGAAATTCAAAAAATGACAAATTGAGATCTATGACGGACTTTGTAGCCACCTCGGATTAGTTTTGAAACTGGAGAAGGATATTAAGCAGTAAGAGGAACTAAGTTACTACTTAAATCAATCAAATTTGGTTTTCTACAAATTTATCTAAGAACTGTGCTCCAATGTACCAACGAAATGATCCATCTGTCTCCTTTATAGTTGCTCTATACTTCAATAATTTTGCCTCGTCATGGGGCCAGAAGGGTATCTCCAACAGTGCATGAAAAAAAATTCCTGATTCCAGTCATTATGCTTATTAGTTGGACATCAGCTGATTGACTGATTAACAATTTTAACAGATAATGAGGTTATCTTCTAATGAATGGCTTAAAGGTACATTGCTGTTAAGCATCTGTAAACTTGGGGAAAAAGGAGAGCCCACAAACTTGGGTTTCTCTCTCTCACACTTTGTATATATGTGGACAAAGGTACAAGTACAAATCTACCCCTATGTAAAAGATACATGACAAAATAACCCCTAACAATTTAACACTCCCCCTCAAGTTGGTGCAAGATATCTATCAAGCCCAACTTGAACACAATGGGATGAAAAATCTTACTACTAAGTCCCTTCGTAAATATATCAGCTAACTGGTCCTCAGACCTTACAAACGGCATACATATCAAACTCTTGCTCAACTTTTCCTTTATGAAATGCCTATCAATCTCGATATGCTTTGTTCTGTCATTCTGCACAGGAATATGAGCAATATTTATAGCCGCTTTGTTGTCACAATAAAGTTTCAAATTCCCACCAAAAAAGGTGCAGTAGCCAGAAGTGGAGCGCCTATCGTCCACTTAACCAGCTCAGTCTACATCAGTAAATGCTTCCAATCTTAAGTGACTATGATTGGAGAATAAAATTTCTTTACCTGAAGCTGATTTGAGATATCTCAAAATACGATAAACTGCATCTAGATGCACTGTACATGGCTTATGCATAAATTGGCTGACAACCCCAACGGCATATGTAATATCTGGTCTAGTGTGAGAAAAGTATATCAGGCGGCCCACAAGCCTCTGATATCTTTCCTTATCTGTATGCTCCCCAACATCTCCACTGAGATGATGAATCTCCACTGAGATGATGATTAGCCTCAATAGGTGAGTCTGCAGGTTTGCACCCCAACATCCCTGTTTCTTCCAAGAGATCAAGAATATACTTCCTTTGAGAGATAAAAATACCTTTATCAAATCTTGTCACCTCCATCCCAAGAAAGTATTTCAATGACCCCAAGTCCTTAATCTCAAACTCTTGAGCAATACGAGCCATAAGATGGAGTATTTTTTCTGCATCATTGCCAGTCATAATTATGTCATCCACATAGACAATGAGGATAGCAATCTTGCCATTACCTCCCTTGATGAACATAGTATGATCTGTCTGACTCTGCCAGTAGCCAAATCTCAACATAGCTTTATGAAATCTGTCAAACCAAGCTCTCGGTGATTGCTTTAATCCATAGAGGGTATTTCTCAATCTACACACCATCCCTTCGATTGCAAAGGAAGAGAAACCTAGTGATATATCCATGTACACTTTGTGTGGCCCGTAATCCTTGACTTCAATCCTTTCCTCCGCTGATTCAGGGATCGTCTAGCTTCCTCACCCTACCCTGCACAATGAACACATGACTCAGACCTAGCTGGGGTTGCCCGGCAAGGCCCTCTGGCGAGAGGATCAAAATGTGCAGAGAATAAAGCTAGAGACTAGGGTTTTGGTTTGTAGAAGTCTGTACCTCTTAGGGTCGTGATCCTTGAGTATTTAGTCTCCTTAGCTTGCTCTCCAAGTACGGGCACATGCCTTGCACGAGCTAGGTGACATCATTGTGATGTCATAGAATGGCTCTGGTAACCGTTTTGGCGTGAGCTGGCACCTCCCATGTGCGCTCATCATTATCTCTTGGTGTAATTGTTTTTAATCACATCAGAGAGCACGCGACTCAGCGGGTGGCCAAGCCCCGCACCTGGCCGAGCCCAGTGATCGCCCCGAACGAAGAGCCTTCCAACGGACCCTATTCTCTCGCAAGTCGCCGAGCGTGGATGACATTTCTGGCGTCAGGCATAAGGTGGGTGCCATGTTGGCGGCTGATAGGCCTCAATTCAAGCCCAGCCCTGGCGCAGGTATGTGCACGGTAATCTAACGCGGACAATTATGCTCGGCCGGCTACAATAGCCCCTCAATCTCTACCATTGCCGAGCGCATGGTAGAGATTGACGTTGAGCCCTGGCCGAATCCATTTGATCGCCGAACATTAACCTTGATAAAGAGGTGGAATTATGGTCGAGCTTCAATCATTTTTCTAGCAACCGTCACAGACAAGCCCCAATGGAGGGGCGCCAGGTGTCCCCCCGTGGTTGGGTACGACTGATGAGAGGACGACTGGCACGCAGGGAATTCTGCAAGGCTATTCCATCGCTGCCACGTGTCGAGTGTTGATTGGCTGCTGGTTCGGAGGTGTCAGAATGGGCGGGAAACTCGACTTCCTATCCTACCTCTTATAAAGGAGGATGAGAGGAGAGAGAAGGGTTTTAAAACTCTCTCTCTAAACCTTCATTTCCAGAGCTCCAAAGCCCCAACCGATCATCTTCCATCTTGAGATCCCAGTGGTTTTATCATCAGATTTCGTCAAAACCTCAGGTATGTGTTTGATATCCACCTTTCTCCTCATTTCTATAGTTCTTGTCCCCTTTTTCATTACTTTTCTGGGTTTTTTTTTGGGGGGTTTTGTTCCGTGTGAATGGTATTCCCCTGGGGATGAACAGTGATGTTCATCCTTGCGTTCAACCTGTTCTTCCGAGCCCCAACTTTGAGGTTGGTTTGATTAAGGCGACGCTAAGTTGGGCCGAATCCCATGACTTGAGTTTCAGATCTTTCCGAGCTTGAGTCTCGTAAGAGTTAAAACAGGGTGGGCCAGCAGGGTAGCCAAGCGTAGGGAGATCCTCATCTGTCGCCGACGATAAGGTTTCTCACTTTCTTCTTGTGTTGATAGGTCTGGCTCACCCGGTCATAGTCATCTCTTCCGGCTCTGAAAGCTCAGGGGACGACTCTGGGGACTTGATAATCCAAGAGTATTTGGAAAGGCATAGAAGCCGGTGCCAGAACTCTTCAATTGCTTCAAATATGTCTGCTGATACCAACGACTCAAACGCCGAACGCGACTACGAATACGGCGGGGACGGATCCAATACCAAACCTGAAATTTCGTTCACAACGTCGACACACTCAGAGGCTGAGCCCCATCTAGGGGCCGAAGCTGAATCGAGATTCAACTCTCAGGCCGAAGCCACGCCTTCTCCACGATCTGGGCATGGCGAAGCGCCTTCAGAGAATAGAGAGGTCGCCGACCTCTACGAGAGGGATCAAGTCTGTCCCCACGCTCATTTCTTCAGTGAAGAACTTGGTGAATATGAAAAGTTTTGTAAAGACTATAGTATTCCTGAAGATGTCATTATCAGCCAGGTAGCCAGCAACCGTATTAGGCATAAGAGGGAGCATCATCCCGAGCATATAACAGTTCCCCTTATGGCGATTTGTGAAGCTGGGCTGCGATTCCCACTTCATCCGTTTCTTAGGGAACTTTTGGCTCAGTTCAGCCTAATTCCCCATTACTTTGCAATTAATAGCTATAAGATTTTGATGTCAGTGATTGCACTGAAGGAGCTCCACAATCTGGAGTTCACCATCACCGACCTTTTCCATACTTACATAATGTCTAGGCATGGCCAAACCGAGCGTCGATACTTGTCTATTCGTAGGGACAAGACGCCCCTAGTGGATGGTTTGCCCGATATAAGTGGGCAAATTTTTTTGTTGAAGTAAATGGCAATTATGAGTTCGGCGACCAGTCTAACCGTCGACACGCTGTGCCGAAGATAAAAGATTTCCGAGGTTGATTTCCTTTTATTCGGTTTTTTGCCGAGCCTTTTTTGTTCCCGTATCCCCCCCTTTTTAAACAATGGTGACTACCTTTGGTTTATTGTAGATCCCCGGTCCATAACGAAGACTCAGCAGTCGCTGGCCGTTGAAAAGCGCATAGAAGTCTTGTTGTCTCAAGCTATCAGAGACGGCCCGACACTGCTTGGTTACGTCCCATCTTACAAACATAAGCTCAAGAGGAGAGAGAAAGAGGTTGGTAGGCCGAGCAAAAAGGGAGGAATCTCTAAGAAGGGTGGACTTCCAACGGCGGAGGAACATCAGCGGAAGGGAGCAAACAAGAAGCAAAAGGAGCCAAGAGTGAAATTTCCTACGTTCAGCAAGCCAGCAGAATTCTGGTTCCAGGAAAGTCAACAGTTTGAGTTTCTAGATATAAACATTCCTCTTCAGACCCTCGTACCCGAGTTTGCTAGACAAATGGGAAGAAGGAACGTTGTTCGTGTCAAGATTAGGCATGGCGCCGCTGTTCAGCAAAAAGAGACCAATGATACCGAGCCTGTTGAAAAGAGGCAGAAAATTACTCATGATTTCTTCCCAACAAAGCCGCCGACTCCATTTCCGAGCTAGAAGGACAAGACCGAATCATCATCTGCAGGTGGTTCGAAGGAGGTCCAAAAGTCAACGGGTTCGGCCGGCCCAGTTACTGCTCAGGAATTTGCTCCATCTTTTGCTCTGGTTGAAGGCAGGGTTGTGACGGTGGAGGACTCCGTGAAGATGGAGCCGGGGCTGGCAGTTGCAATGGTCCAAGGTTTGGCTCTACCGTACGATATGCGGAAGGTTCCAGATGATCTTCGGCCGAGCTTGGTGCATGCCAGTGCTTACCTTGTCTAGGTATGCCCGTACCTGATTTGTTTCAACATTTTTCCGTGTGCATTTCCGAGCTTGTCTCCTTTTGTTGTGCAGGCAGGTCAGGCTTTGCTTCAAGCGTCGAACAAAGCCGAGCTTGTTACTGCCGAGAGATCTCGTTATCGTGATGATCTCCAGTCTGAGCGTGAAAAGGTGAAGTCGTTAAAGACTAGCCTGAAGATGGCGAAGGCTCGGGTGGCCGAGTTGGAAAAGAAAAATAATGAGGCCGAGGAAAAAACGAAGAAAGTCGAGCACGAGCTCGAGAAGATTTTGAGGAGAAAAAAAAGGAAGATGAAAGAGGTTGATGAAAAGGCCTATCAAGCCGGTTTCGACCGAGCCAGAGCCGAGTATATGCGGGATGCTCGGAAGATGGTCAATAAGGAGGTGGAGAAGAGGGTGCCCGTGGCTTATTGGAAAGGTTATAAGGATGGTGTGGCTGCTGCCGCCAGCGCTCTTCAACTGGAGTCCGACTCGAATTTGTACAAGTCGATTCCAGCACCTGCTATTCCCGAGCTCATCCTCCCGTACACTAAGGAAGAGTGTGCGCCGCTTCCTCTTGAGGAATTCCCCGAGAGTGATGACGATGTTGAGGACATCTCTGGGGATGATGCCGATGGTGGAGATGGGGCTGCTGCACAGGAGACTGGTGACGTTGGGACTGAGAAAGTGGCCAAGGACGCTGAGCAGGAGCCAATGAATGTTGATAAAAATACCGAGGCCGATGCTGATGTTGCTAAAAAGGACACTGTTCAAGCATGAGTAGGAGATTACCATTTTTCTTTCTTTTTTGTAGTCTTTCTTGTTTTTGAACTTGAACTTGAAATTTTTGTTGGGCTGGGCGGATCCGAGCTTGGATTTTACCGTGCCAGTTGTAATAGTTTGTGGGGGATTGACACCGAACGATATACTTGGCAGTATCTCCCAGCTTAGGAATTTTCTGCAACACCTGTTTTCTTTTGAATGAATGACTTTGACTTCTATGTTTGCAATGTATCAACTTTGCCGAACTTGATTGATTTTTCTCATGCCTTTAAAAATTTAAAAGGCTTACTTGTTTGGATGGTAGATATATGTAGCCCCCACTTTGATCTGGGTTCAGCCAAATATTAAAATATTGGCCAATGTAGGAATTGGTTTGTCTATAGTGGGATAATTGCCGAGCCTTGACCAAAGTACGGAGGTAAAATAGACTCGATGGGAAGCCGGTTAATCACCTGAAGTTCGATAGGAGCCCCCTACATGTGATTGGGGATCGGCCAATGGTGCCAGCCCCTCGCCAAGATATAAGGATCTTGAAATGTTAAATGTTTGTGGGTGGTTTGCTCATCAAATTATGAGTATAACCGGGCGTTGGCTAACCTTATAGTCTTGCCAAACCGAACCCGAGCCTAAATTCCAGCCAGAGTGTGAGTTTAGGCTCGGTGGACCATATGTCCAGTTTCTGCTTCTCTGGGCAGCGATAATGGCTGAAGCAGGGGCATTAAAGCCGTTTGTCAATGTGACCGAAGTCAACGTTTGTGGTTGGCAGAATTAGCCGAGGGTAGAGTTATGAGAAAAAATATTAAAACAAGCTAAAAGCGTAGAAGACATCGATCAAGATTCTTTGTAAATGTGAGAAACGTGAAGTACAAAAGAGTCGGGCCGAGGCCAGTTTAATCTTTGAAACAATGTGGCCGAAGTCACTACTTTAAAGAAATAAAGAGGATAGGCAGTGGCTGAACATGAGGCCTACTGTTTGTAGCTGATTACATGTATGCCTTCTTCAGATTCTGTGCATTCCAGGGGTTGGTAAGGATTTTACCATTCATGTCTTTCAGTACGTAAGCACCTTCACCAGCAATTTTGACAACACGAAAGGGACCATCCCAATTGGGCTTGAATTTCTGCTTCTTGCTGGCTTGCACCACCTTTCGCCAAACCAAGTCGTCTGGCTTGAAGGTCTTGGTTCGAACACTTCGGTTGTAGCCTCTTGCCACTTGTTGTTGGTACTCAGCGAGCTTTAGCTGAGCATCGTTGCGCTTCTCTTCTGCCAAGATCAGTTCCTGTTCCACGGCTTCATCATTAGTCCTTGGATCGAAGTTCTCTATTCTCAGAATGGGGAACCTGGACTCCAGTGGGATTACGGCCTCCATGCCGAATGCCATTGAGAAGGGCGTTTGGCCTATTGAGCGCCTCAGGATAGAACGGTAAGCCCAAAGAACACGGGGCAATTCCTCAGCCCATTTTCCTCTCTTGGAGTTTAGCCGACACTTGATCCCGACACAGACGGTCTTGTTTGTGGCCTCAGCTTGGCCATTTCCTTGGGGGTAAGCTGGAGTAGAGTTGAAAAAGCGTATACCAAATTCAACACAGAGACCGATTAAGTCTTTGCAGACGAATTGGCTTCCGTTGTCTGAGACAATGGCATAAGGGACGCCGAATCTAATGACGATGTTTCTCCAGACGAATCTTCTTACGTCGGCTTCGGTGATTGTTGCCAGAGGTTTAGCCTCTACCCATTTTGAGAAGTAATCCGTTGCCGTGATCAGAAATTTGAAGCCTCCAGGTGCCGTTGGTAGCTTTCCCACAATATCAAGCCCCCATTGTGCAAAGGGCCAAGGACTTGTGATGGGGGAAAGATTCTGAGCTGGTTGTTTTGGGATAGGGGAGAAAAGTTGGCATGGTCGGCATTTGCGGACGACTTCCTCGCAGTCTTTCTTCATGTTCTTCCAAAAGTATCCTTGACTTATTGCGCGTTGGCAGAGCGAACGGCCGCCAGAGTGGCAACCACAGCTAACTTAATGGAGCTCGGTGAGAATTTCAGGTACCTAGGTTGGGTGGACAACGAGGAGATAAGGGCCCGAGAAAGATTTCCTGTAGAGTTGGCCACTTTCGGAGAGCCAATAGTAAGCGGCTTTGTTCTTGATGCGATAAGCTTGCTTTTTGTCTATTGGAAGAGTATCATGTTTGAGGAACGCCACGATCTCGTCCATCCAACTCAGACCAAGTTCAACGTTGAGTACTTCTGGAGTGGTGTCATAGCTTGGGTGGTCGATGCTGCCAAAGTTGATAGTCCTGAATTCGGAGGCTTTGGAAGCTAAGGCAAGGCCAGCGAGTGCATCTGCATGCGTGTCGTGTTCGCAGTTGATCTCTTCGATTTTGAAATTCTAGAAGTGCGTGATGAGCTCGGCTGCCATTGCCTGGTATTTTGACATTCGCGGGTCCCGAGCCTCATAGTCCCAAGTACTTGATTAACTATGAGTTGCGAATCACAATAAACAAGAAGATCGGAGACTTTCATCGCAACTGTGGAGCGTAGGCCAGCAAGGAGGGCTTCGTATTCAATTTCATTATTGGTGGTGGGGAAGTCGATGCTTAGAGAACTTTCATGAAGTGTGCCACAAGGGAAAACTAAGACCTTGCTCCGGCTCCGTTGCTGTTGGAAGCCCAGTTGACATGTAGTCGCCAGATGTCGCCTTGAAAAAGTAGCCAAGGCAATGGTGCTTTAATTGATTCGGTGACAGGTTGAGGAGTGGGAGTTTTAAGAATTTCTGTGTCCTCCGGAGTTAGTTCTGCGATGAAGTCGGCAAGAATTTGACCTTTAATCGTGGCTCAAAGCGGATGTCGAAGTTTGCTAATTCAACTGCCCATTTGGAGACCCTGTTGGAAAGATCAGCCTTGCGGAAGAGGCTTTTTAGAAGGTGCTCTGTTAAGACAGTTATGGTGTGGGATTGGAAGGGAGGAGTTTCCTGTCTGCCGAGACGAGAGCGAGTGCCAATTTCTCAAGTGGTAGATATCGTGTTTGCGCTAGGAGGAGTGTTTTTCTTGTTAAGTAGATGGGCAAGTCGTCTGTGCCAACTCGCCGTACCAATGTTGAACTGATTGCGTGGGCGGAGAAGGCAAGGTATAGATACAAGTTCTCATACTCCTTTGGTTTCACGAGTAGAGGGGCCAAGCTTAAGTATTCTTTAAGTTCGGTCAAGGCGGAGTCGCAATCCGTGGTCCATTCAAAACTGCTTCGACTCTTGCCTTTCAAGGCATGGAAGAATACATAGCATTTGTCTAAGGATTTGCTGATGAACCGGTTCAGAGCCGCTGCCATCCTAGTGAGCCTTTGTACTTCCTTGATTGTCCTTGGTGGACGCAAGTCTTTAACAACCTTTATCTGGTTAAGGTCGGCCTCAATACCACATCGGGTGACCAGGTGTCCAAGGAATTTCCCAGAGCTCACGCCGAACGCGCACTTTTCAGGGTTTAGTTGCAGTTTGTGTAGTTTAAGGATTTCGAAGACTTCCACCAAATCTTTGAGGTGGTTGGATTCCTTCTGGCTCTTAACAACGAGGTCGTCAATGTAGGCTTCCACGATGTGGCCAATTTGTTCTTGCAACATCTTGAATATGGCTCTGTTGAATGTAGCGCCTGAATTCTTGAGCCCAAAGGCCATGACTTGGTAGCAAAAGATGCCATATGGTGTGATAAAAGCAGTTTTTTCCATGCCGTCTGGGTCCATGGCAATTTGGTGGTAGCTACGGTAGGCGTCTAGGAAGCTTAACCGAGCATGGCCAGACGTTGCGTCCACAAGTTGATCAATCTTGGGGAGTGAGAACCAATCATTTGGACAAGCGTCGTTGAGATTGGTATAATCCATGCAAACTCACCATTTGCCGTTTTTCTTCTTAACGACCACTGTGTTGGACAACCATGTTGGGTATTGTACTTCTTGGATGGCGTTGGCTACCAGCAAATGTTTGACTTCTTCAACGACGGCGTCGGCGTGTTCAGCTGCAGAACGCCGCGACTTCCAGATGACAGGCTTGGCATCTTTCTTGATGTTGAGAGAGTGACTGATAAAGTTGGGGTCGATCCCCGGCATCTCGTTGGGGGTCCAAGCAAAAACTTCTATGTTTTGCTTGAGATATTGGAACATTTCTTCGCAGTCGGCTTTGCTGATGGAAGAGCTGAGTAAGAAGAATCGGGAGCCATCCTCGTTGATGGGCATTTGGACGAGGTCCTCTTCTGCTTTGTCTTCGGCTCACTGGCCGACATCATCAATCACGGCAATGTCTGAGACTTCGACCCATTGCACTTGCTTGGCTTTGGTGGAGTTGTGGACGGTTGAGACGTAGCATTTTTTCGAGGCTATTTGGTCGCCTCACAGATCTTGTCTCCCATTGTTGCCGATGAAGCAAACGACCTGGTGATTGATAGGTTGAAGTGATTGCTTGCATGCCGTGCAACCAAGTTCGGCCAAGAATTGCGTTGTATGGGCTTGGTACGTTGACGATGATGAATTCGACGCTCAACATTTTCGAGCCGACGACGACTGGCAGGAAGATTCGACCAAGTGGCCAGTCAGGTGCTCCGTTGAATCCGATGAGGGGTACTTCGGTGGGTTGCAAAGCCGACTCTCGGAGATCAAGCTTTTTGAACAAGTCATAGTACATGACCTCCGCCGAGCTTCCTTGATCGATTAGAACGCGCTTGACGTCATGGACTCTAATTTGGACAGTTACGACAAGGGCATCGGAGTGTGGGGTTTACACACGCTCGAGATCGCGCTCGGTAAAAGTTATAGTCCATTTGGGTAATTCTTCTGGACGTGGACGTTCTGATCCAGGTCCTACCGCGAGTACTTGCTTGGAAGTGGAGGCGTGATTGAGGTCGGCACGAAGGTTTGTTTCAGATTCCTTTGTCACGGGGCCGTGAATAACGTGCATCGTCGGCTGTGGCTCATTTGGGTTGGGATATCCAGCAGGTTGACGGGTGGGTGTTTTGGTTCAATCGATGTACTGATCGCGATGGCCTTGGGCCGCCACACGCTCCAACAGTGCTTTGCACGGTGCGCATACCGTTGTGTAGTGACCGACTTCGTTATGATAAGAGCACTTTTTCCTTGAGTTTTGATCTTCTTGGCCGGTGTTTATGCCGAGCTTCCCTATTGGCCATTCGAACCATGGTTGCCTCATTATCTCCTTTAGGAAAGACCAGATGGGCTCCTTGAAGTATGTGGTTTCAGCCACATAGTCATGCACCTTTGGCGGACGTTTCTTTCCTTCCTTAATGTTGTTGACGTGTTTCTTTTGCTAAGACAGATGGGTTATGATTGGTGCAAGTAGCTGTGTCATGGCCGTTGGGGGTAGAGTAATTGGGTTCGGTATCCCCTGCGCCGCTAGGTCTACGTAAAATTCTTCAAGAGCGCAGAATCGTTCTACGATGCGGATCAATTCGCCCATGCCGTGGGGTGGACGGCTGGCGAGTTCGGCCAGGATCTTGCTGCCAGTTTCCAAACCATTTTTGAAGGTTCGCGCAACCCAGTACTCGTCGATTCCTGGGATCTCATTGAAGAGTTGCCAGTAGCGCTCGGCATACTGTCTGAGTGTTTCTGAGGGGAGCTTCCTCATCTGGGATAGTGACTCAGGCTCTTTGGCAGTCCTGTTGCTTGTGATAAAACGAGTGTTGAAGGCGCAATCGAGGTCGGCGAGGTTCCGTATGGATCCAGCGGGCAGCTTGTTGAACCACTTGAGCCCAAGGGAGCCGAGGCTAGATTGGAACGCTTTGCATTTGATTTCGTCTCTTGTGGTGCACAACTCAATAGTTTGGCAGAAGTGTATCAGGTGGGTATAAGCTTCGCACGTAGTTGGGTCGAACTTTGTGAATTTCGGCAGATGAAAGTTAGGCTCGACTGTTGTGTTGATTATGTGGGACGTGAAGGGGGAGATGCCGATGTCCTTCAACTATCGCTCAAAGCGTGGGCGCGGCAGATTGTCGTGCCCTTCTGTCTTCGTTCTTTTGGATTCTTTGCCAGGTGATTTCTCGCGGGCTCTGTGCCGAAATTTTTCGCGCAAATCTTTTGTTCGGTGTGGGCCGTCGACAGATTTTTCTCTGATCCGTCAGTTCCTGGCGTCTTTGTTCGGCCCTTCGATCTGTTCACCTTTCCTGTTCCACGGAGCTTGACTTCCATTGCCCAAGTTTTCTGGTGGGATCTCTCCGAGACATTCAGAGACATGGCACCTAGTTTGCATGGAATCTCGGCTACGGTGGGAAACCGTTGTGCGAGAGAACTCCGCGTGACCAGTCGAGTATGTGCTTGTGAATGAATCAATGTCCCTTGTGTCGATGCGATCATGGTGGCTCTTTGAGCGATGTGTTCCAGATGTTTGACGGAACCAAGGCGATCTTTGACGGAGCCACGATGGCCTTTTTCGTGAGGAAGCTCCAGTGGTGGTGGGAGGGGTGGTGGAGGCGGTGTTTGTCTTCGTCGCCTGCCGCCTCCAGCAGATCTGGATGTGGCAAGAGCGGTGTCTTGATGCATTTGTTGTTTCATTTGGGCCACTTCCGCCCTCAGAGCCGCCAGTTCGTTGTCTCTCTCATCATCGCGACGCTGTAGCAAGCGGATATAGGCCGTCGTTACGTCATCCGCTACTAGGGATAGTCCAGAGTTAGGGGGGATTGAGATGGACATGTGCCTCTCAAAGAACGATGGAAGGATTGTGTTTCCACTGGCGTCTTTTGATCGTGAGGTAGCGATGTCAATCAGATCTCTGCCCATGGAGGATGGATCTGTGGTTGTTGGGAGGGGGGTGGATTGAAGGAGATTGGAGCCGTTTGAGTCAAAAGTTTCATTATTCACGTTATGTTCACCAATTGTGTGGCCCGTAATCCTTGACTTCGATCTTCCTCCGCTGATTCAGGGATCGTCTAGCTTCCTCACCCTACCCTGCACAATGAACGCACGAATAAGACCTGGCTGGGGTTGCCCGGCAATGCCCTCTGGCGAGAGGATCAGAATGTGCAGAGAATAAAGCTAGAGACTAGGGTTTTGGTTTGTAGAAGTCTGTACCTCTTAGGGTCGTGATCCTTGAGTATTTATAGTCTCCTTAGCTTGCTCTCCAAGTACGGGCACATGCCCTGCACGAGCTAGGTGACATCATTGTGACGTCATAGAATGGATCTGGTAACCGTTTTGGCGTGAGCTGGCACCTCCCATGTGCTCTCATCATTATCTCTTGGCGCAATTGTTTTTAATCACGTGAGAGCACGCGACTTAGCGGGTGGCCTAGCCCCGCACCTGGCCGAGCCCAGTGATCGCCCCGAACAAAGAGCCTTCCAACGGACCCTATTCTCTCGCAGGTCGCCGAGCGCGGATGACACACTTCTAGGGTCAGGCACAAGGTGGTTGCCATGTTGGCGGCTGATAGGCCTCGGTTCAAGCCGAGCCCTGGCGCAGGTATGTGCACGGTAATCGAACGCGGACAACTATGTTCGGCCGGCTACACACTTCTTCTAAATCACCATGAAGAAATGCATTTTTAACATCGAATTGTTGAAGTGGCCAATTCAAAATAACAGCACAAGAGAGTAAGGTTCAAATAGAGTTCATCTTTGCTACCGGAGCAAAGGTTTCCTCATAGTCAATTCTGTATGTCTAAGTATAGCCCTTGGCAACTAGCCGCACCTTGTAGCTCTCAACTGTCTCATCTGCTTTATGTTTTACTGTGAACACCCATTTACAACCCACCGATTTCTTTCCCTCCGGAGGAGACACTAGTTCACAGGTGTTTTTTTTTCAAAGTTGTCATCTCCTCTACCATAGCTTCTTTCCACTTGGGTATTATGAATGCTTCCTTCCAACTCTGTGGGATAGATATGGAAGAAAGAGAGGAAACAAATGCACAATACGAGGGAGAAAAACAATCATATGAAACAAACTGTGAGATGGGATGTTGAGTACATTGTCTAACTCCTTTTCTATGAGCAAAAGGAGCATCTAGATTATCAGAAACAAGAGGGATGGTTCATTACCAGATGAGTCAGCCGAAGAATCAGATACTAGACTTGAAGCCGGAGTAGGTGATAGTGATTGGCAAGGTGGTATCGCACAAGCCGGCTGTCCCTTTTTTCCGTCGAGAAAACTTCTGCAAGTTAGGCAACCTATGCAGGTAAAGCCTATCATCATCAACATCTCAGCCACTCATGTCATGTTCTACTCTTGCTTCAGATATGGGTTCTTCCCTAGAATTTTTCTTCTCCCCCTCACCATAACGAGGTATTGGAAAGTAAGACCAAGACTCCTGATTATGGGATGTCAACATCTCTTCCTCCATATTATTCTCCCCCCGAAGAGATGTAGTGGAGAGGGGTAAAAAGAAATTTCCCAAAAAGTGACATTCATAGAAACAAAATGTTTACGGGAGTGAGGGTCATAGCATTTATATCCCTTATGAGTAGGAAAATAGCCAAGGAAAACCCATTTACGAGCCTTGGGGATCTAACTTGCCACCAGGATGTTTAGGAGCATAGACAAAACATACACAACCAAAAACTTTGGGTGGAAGGGAAGAAACCGAAGAACTACGAGGGAGAAACTCAATAGAGATTTTAAACTGAAAAACACCGGATGGCATGCGATTGATAAGATAAGTTGCACTAAGAACAGTTTCGCCCCAATAAAATTTTGGGACATTTATAGTGAAAAAGAGAGAACGGGCTACCTCAGCAAGGTGGCGATTTTTACGTTCAGCAACCCCATTCTATTATGAAGTGCCAACACAAGTGGTTTGAAAAAGAATGTCATACTAAGATATGCCTAAAACTGCCCATCAAGGTATTCAGTGCCATTATCACTACGAAGGATTTTAATGTTGGTGTCAAATTGAGTACGAACCATCTGATGAAAAGATTTAAAGCATGAAAAAACTTCACTGTTTGACCGAAGTAAATACACCCAAGTGACACGAGAATAACAGTCAATAAAAGTGACAAACCATCGATAACCAGAAATAGAAGTAATCGGGGAAGGACCCCAAACATCAGAATGAATAACCGTAAAAGGGGAATCACTTCTTTGATTAATAGGAGCATAAAAAGAGTGTGTTTAGCCAGCTCATAAGCTTCACAAAAAAAAACTGACTCCTACTACATTGCTTAGTTAAAGTAGAAAAAAGTTTTTCTAGAATCCCAAAAGATGGGTGACCCAATCTATGATGCCACTGATGCAATAAAGGAAGAGTTGAACTCGTATCTGCCTCAAGAGCTTGACCCAATGACAATGGTGTAAAAGATGGACGAGGTGCAAACTCCAAAAAATAAAGACCACCATGCGTTTTACCACTACCAATCATTCTCCCCGAATCCAGCTCCTAAAAGTCACAATGTGTAGGGAAAAAAATCATGGAGCAATTCAAAGAATGGATAAGATTACTAACAGATAGAAGGTTAGTAAAAAAATTTAGAACATGGAGAACTGAAGAAAGAGAAATGGTTGGAGAGTAACGAAGGAACCTTTCCCTAAAATAGCAGATAGTGAACCATCAGCTACTCTGACCTTATCCTGACCAAAACATGTAGAATAGGAGTCAAAAAATAGGAACAACCTATCATATGATCTGTGGTACCAGAATCTATTATCCAAGGAAGAGAGGAAGAAGCAGTAGATGTACTAGCAGGGATACCTGTGAGCAAAGTACGAGGATGAAGTGGAAGTAGAAGCTGTGGAAGATGTCAACATTAGACTCCAAAACATGTACATGAGAACGCACAGGACCACCACCTCGTCCACGAGGAGGACGACCATGCAACTTCCAACAAAATTCCCTCATATGCCTGGTTTTGTTGCAATAGTCACACCAGAGAAGCTCTTTATCAACATTGCCATTTTATCACCAAGCTGACTCTGAGTAGACTTACCATCCCGTGGAGTGGGAACGGCAACTAAGGCAAAGCGATCCGAAATTGGAGGATGGATCATCACACTCCGTCTACTCTCCTCCTGTTGAACACAGGCATAGGCCTCTCTTAAATTGGGAAAAGGAATACGGCCCAACACTTGTACTCTAATTGGATCATATTCCACATCAAGACCAGCAAGAAAGTCATCGATACGCTCCTTATCAACCATCTGCTGAAAAGTAATTGCATCGGCAATACAAACAGCATGAAACCCCTGATAATAATCAAGTTCCTGCCACACTCTATTCAATTCAGCATAATACTCGGCAAGAGGTCGATTGTGTTGATCCAATCGGCAGAGTTTCTTTCTCAACTCAAATGCCTAAGCATCATCACCTTTCTGGGAATAAGTTTGTGCTACAGCCAACCAAATCGTGTGAGGTGTATCCAGAAGCAAAAAGGTATGGCGAATGGTAAGAATCATAGAGTTAAATAGGCAAGTCATGGCTAAAGCATTCTACCAAGTCCATGTCTCATTTCGGGTCCAACAGCTGTTGGTTTTTGAACAAGGCCTGTGATAAATTCCAACAAGCCATGGGCAGTGATAGCCAGAGTAAAAGTGCGAGACCAAAGCAAATAGTTTGAACTATCCAACTTAATATGGCAAATATCAAGAGGAGAGTTATCCAAAGTCCCAATAGGACTCATCTCATTATTGGCACTAGCGGAAGTATTTTTGGGATCCTCCAACATATCAACAGAAAAGTAGCAAAAGACTACGAAAATGCCGCAAGTAAAAGAGGGAACCAACTACCAGACAATACCCCAAACAGTGAAAATAGTGCAGAAACAGTACATAAACAGTGCCGAACTACCTCAAAATCAGTTCTGAGTGCAAACGGTGACCTATTTGAACCCGTACGAACTTGAAATCAACATACCCAGCGTCTAAAAGACCAAAAAACGGCTTTGGATAGCACAAAACCCTGAAAATTAACCTGTTCATGGTCAAACAGTAGTCATACGAGGTTGGAAGTAATTGCGGTCGTCGGTGAGTACTCTGAGGTAGCTGGAAGTGGTTGTACGGCATCGGAATCAACCATGGAGGTGCCGACAAGGTTCGCCGAAGGTCAGGAAGTGTAGATGAGGGTGCGTAGCAACTGGGAACAACTGCATACAACAGGTTCTTAAACAGCGTCGATGTCTTCAGCAGATCTAGGTCTTCAAATGGATCTTCACCTCTAGTCAGTTGATCGACGAGGACTAACGAGGTTGGAGCCAGCTGAAGTCGCCTAATTCGCCTAGGTCGAAACGTGCTACCATGTAAACTTGGGGAAAAAGGAGAGCCCACAAACTTGGGTTTCTCTCTCTCACACTTTGTATATATATGGACAAAGGCACAAGTACAAATCTACCCCTATGTAAGACATACATAACAAAATAACCCCTAACAATTTAACAGCATCTAAATATTAATCACTAAACAAACTTACTTTGGGCAGAGAGAGCGCAATCAGCTGATATAACTTGCATTAAAAGAACTTGGAGGAAGAACATTAGCTCCATGATGAATTGTACGTCAGCTGACCATAAAACAAGCAAATCCTGGATAAATAAGCAAATTTGAGCTGGGTAGGCAATTGCAATCTCACCAATGGTCCATGCCAAAAAGATGCTTGAGATGCAAATTAGATGAATATGGCACATAGACACATATCCGTATCCAAGTCCATGCAAAACGCACCATTTAATTTCTGGAAACCACAGCTCCATATGAATTCCAAGGCGCCATAAGAAATAACTTCTTTGTCAAAAGGCCGGTCATAATTCAGAGGAGCTATCACCAAGAGAAACTGTGTATTGGCAAGAAGTGACGGGTCTCAAGGTATTATCTTCTCCAAATTGAAAGTTACTCCACACCTCGACACAGCTCCTGAAATCTCATTAACCTGCAATAAAAATTTAGAGACCAATCAATGTCACATAACAGCACATTTCTTCTCTCTTTTTTCCTTGATCTTGGGATAACAGTGGTCACAGCTCATTAATCTCATTGTGAAAGCATAAAATTAAACCAGTTAATTAGCACAAAATTAAATCACGAGGAATCTGAGAAACATCTAGAAAACCACATGTTAGTGCTTTCACTGCTTTGTATTGATATGTACATTATGGGTAGAACAATCAGAATTGCAGGAACATGAAATTGCAAATAGCATGCAAGAATGGTACATGAAGGCCGGTGAAATAGGAAAAAGGTTCACTTGCAAATTTACTATTATAGAACCCATTTCTTTAACTACTTCAATTCAACGATAGTGTATCATCACAATGGTAGGAAGTACAAGATTAACAAGCCTATGTAATCCAGTTTCAAAAGATTAATATCGTTGTTGAGCATATAAGAAACAAGGCTTCAGTTCCGCAAATGCAAACCTACCGTCAGCTAGATTTGAAAGTAGAAAACACATGGATGTCATAAATCAGTCTCTAGGGGTCCATGAAATTGCTAAAAAAGATCAGATGCACCAACGAGATTACAGAAAGGTCATTAATCTGTTTCAGAAGGGGGATTGAAGAATTTAAATAGAATTAACAATCATAGAACTTGTGTTCCTTCTTATTAGCGAGAAGTGGTTTCACAAGCTAAATGACATATTGCTATTACATTACCGTTAAGATGATAATAAGGGCAATCTAAATAGACACTTGCCAAATTGTAGATGGAAATGTAATACAAGACAAAAAAAAAAACTAACCTTTGCAGAAGCACCTCTGGATTATATGGGAACAGATGTTTTTTATGGAGACTCTGCACAGATTTTTTCAATGAAAGCAAACAATCCTTGGCATTCTCAAATGGTAGCTTCTTTGTTCTATAGTGCTTGCTACCATTCATAAGATCCTTCAGCCGTTCCTTTCCAGGAGAAAGAATCCCATTGCTTTTGACTGATGAAGAGGGTAGATGTCCCAGAATCTCTGATTCATCTGCAACAACTTTTCTTTTCTTGGCAGATAACTTATATACATCTGTCATGTTAACGATTCCCTCTTCCGTAGAAAATTCCACAAAAACATACCACGAGTCACACACACCACGCAAGGACCTAAAAGTTAATTATTTAAAAACAAAAGGGAAGTGAGAAGCACATTAAGTTTGGAAAGAGACAAAATATAAGAATCAACGCAGCCAAGTTTCAATCCTCTAAAAACTAACATGGGAAAAAAAAATTAACTTAATCCCAAATGATCTATTAAGCGGGGTACTTTGCAAAACTGAAAGTCCCAGTTAATTAATGTGCTTGTTTGCGTCAGCTATTCAAATCAATAAAATTAAGGGGGGAAAAAAAATCTTTCAAAGGCAAGAAAGCTCTAAAAATTAACTACACTGTTGTTACTTTAGCTTAAGTAGGAAACAGTTTGTCTTGGGCACAGGATTCGGGTAAATCATCGTTCAGTACCTATATTATTTGGACTTTCCTAAGGTGTAAAGTACCTGTGTCACACACTCAACTCCAGTAAGGGTAGGCGTTGCGTCCACATTCACCAAGAAAACATTTTCCATTCGGATTTACTATGAAACTCTGCAAAAAAAAAACTCCCATATTCTGCATGAAATGCCTATGAGACCTACTAAACACCATTTTACCCATGAAACACGTGAAAAATTAATAAGAAATTTAAATGCTGTGTCCCATTTCTTTATCTTTAATGAGAAGTGGATGAACTGGACACTTTGAGGCATGCGTTCACAAGAGTCCATGTACAGAGTTCCCAACATAAGAGATCTGAATGCAATTCAAGCAACTAAACTACCTCAAAAGATATTCGGCAGAATTGGCTCCTGTATCTTTTGAAATAAGGTAATCAAGAAGCACTTCATGATCATAGTGTAACTGCAAAGGTAATGAAGATTGTTCGCATTACTTTAGTCAATAACCAGTTCCTGTAAGTGAAGATAGAACATATAGACACTAGAATCATCTAAATGGTAGAAGAAGTCTTGTTGAACTTGCCTCTGCAAGAAACAGATGGAATAGATGTATGGGGTTGAAAAGGTTCGAAACATGGAAAAGCATGTCATCTTTCATCTCCGCAAAAGCACACCTGTCTTGGCAGATTCTACATGCCAACTCTCATTAGACTTCTGCAACCACTATTCTTAGTACCTACTAAAGCATACGAGCTTGTGTATTACTTACCGTTGCTTGGCGAAGAGAGGCACACAAAACAGTTGCAAGAGCACTTCAAATAGGATATCATCCTATATGTAAGAGTTAGATGAGGGATTAGTAGATAGAACTGTTCAAAAAAGTTCGTAAATCTAGGAACAAGAAATTACGAAAACAACAAAGACAACCATTCAAGCGATGAAACGTCGATGTCACTTTCACACTAGAAAATCACTATGAGGCTGGAGAGATTAATCTACTACATAGGCACCGAATGCCAGGGATTTGTTTTCTTTGCAATGTGAAATGTCACACACACACACACACACACACACACACACAGAGAACTGGATAAATGCCTTTGCATCCTGCCATCTTTCCATAATTGCTGGGGCACGGGACAAAGCATGTTGTGTGGCCAAAATACATTAAGAGTTGGGACATTTATGTAATCAATTTTAATGAGAAAAACAGAACCCCTACTAGGGAAAGATTAGATGAATGGGAAACCTCAAATACATCCGATCCCTCTTCAAAAAAACGAATACGTTCCTATTGCCGACAAAACCAATGCATAGTATAATTGCCTTCTGCACCGCACCAAAAACAATGTCTGATAAACACTGAGAAGGAAAACTAAAAGACACAATCACCATGAAAGAAGATCTAAATACCACAGCTATAAAGACTACGTCAAAGATAATTATTACTATTCGAAACCTCAGGGGAAGTCAGTGTCATTTACCCAATATTTAGTTCTTGCTAATGAAATATCTGTCTGCCATATAAGCCTACCATCTTTCAGATGTTGGTGAAGAATCTTATATTTTAAACAAAAACTTTTATCGACCTTAACATTCAGCACCACTGCTGACCATGATGTGTATGAGAAATACATGTGACCCACCCACCAGCAACTTCATAGATTGAAACATAGGTGGAAGAACAGATACAGTACCAACACAGCATTTAAGCACTTTCAGCAGAACCTTTACAAGCCCAAAGATACATAAGCCAACCCCAACAAAAGAAATGAACATCCAAGGTGGTTGCCTAAAAGAAATATACTAAGTTCTAAAACTATTGCAAGAGAATATGGAGATAACCTCGTGAATGAATAGCCTGAGGAAGGATAAGGAAAAGTTAGTGCATCTACTATAATAGGATTCACACGCTACAAACATTTCAGCCGGAAGGTGCCCTTGAAGCCACCAATAAAGCTCAGATAAGCCTGTCTTTCTACTGCAACACTCGAGGTCAGAAACCATGCAGAGCTTCATATGTGCACAATGACACTCTTCAGCACTTTTGTCTCTCATGCTGACCAAACAGAGCGAACACCTCAGGAAAAGGAAAAGAGCTAGCCTTTGTAAATGGCTGGGTGTCCTACTACACATTCCGGCATGAGAAACACTTGAAAAAAATGGGGAGCCTTCTAGACTGTCTTGATCAGACGCCAGCTGAGTCATTTGTAGCACTAAAAGATCATTGAAGTACTTGTGGATAAGGTGCAACCACGAAACAAGAAGAGAATACTCCAAATGGAGCTGGAAACTAAGCCTGGTCATTAACACCTGCATAGGACGTCCAAATCAGCAAACACAGCAAACTACACACTTAATAACAATGTGCTGTTAATATTCATCAGCAATGGTGAGCAAGGGTACATCTATGATCCGAAAAAAAAAATAACCATATCACAGCATAAACAGCTCTACAGCCAGAGACGCAGAATGGGAAAGGTAGTAGATATTAATACTTTGTCACAACTGTTCTTCAAAATCAAGTAAATATATGTCAAACACAAGGTTGTCAAATCATGAATTTAAATGGCCTTTTGTCTGAATTTTGAATCGAATCAAATCATGGACTTAAACTGTTAGAGCCTCGGTCGCGGAACAAAAATATGTACATATGCATGTAGATACTAAAGATTCATTATTAAAATGAAAGCTTCGCCTCAATACAATAAAAAAGTTTGATTTTAACGATGACTATGTAGCCTAGACCCTAGTAGGAAAGAAACTTTCTTATATGGCAACATATGTGGGCTAGCTCTGAGCCCAACTGCAATCAGTTAGTTAGAGAATACAAGAATTAAAGAGATCGACTTGTCAAAATTCACATTCACGTAGGATTTGGTATTGAACAATATTAACAACTGCTTGTGTAATCATAGTCTAGAAAAGTAAAATACTATTAGTGACATTTTAAAGACATTAATCCCATCTATTGACTCATATGATAATGAACTATGGAAATTTCACAAAACTCATAATAGCTACTTCATGAGAACAAGTTATGTAAGCTTTAAAAATATCTAGAGTGAATATTTTTATGATTGAGAAAATTGAGAAACAACGGGTTAAAAATATGCTACAAATTGAGAATAAATCTTCTAATCGACAAGTTAACTAACAAATTTTACATGGGAATACGGGTTTTCGAACTTAACAATCTATGGAGTCATATTCTTGTTTTTCCCAAAAACAAATGAAGGTTAAAGTGGTTTCATATTCATCAAATGCAACAAATGTGTTTTGCAAATACTTGACTTCCCTTTCTTACACCTCAATCGCCTACTCTTTCTAATACTTGACCGGCTCACAAGTTTTAAGCGCAAGGACAAGTTGATTCAAACCACTGCTCCCCCCAAGAGTGCATAAACTCAAGGAGGAAAGTAAAGCGCTTCAATTAAATGCTTTAATACAGTTAGGTTTACCATGGTGAAAGCGAATTTTTAAGTAGCCTCGCTTTCGGAGCTACTCCCAGCTCACACTATGTTGGAGGTTGTTCTTCCCCCTCACCAAGACAGTGGGAGTGGTTGAAGGTTGAAAGCTCCATAGCCAATAGTCTACTAAGGCTGGTGACCTACTTCATAGAAGTACATGGAGATCTTTGTTGTGCTTAGGAGGAAGGAATGAATTGAATCGCAAATCATTCGGTTCATCACTGATTCCATCTAAACCTTCATTCCCTTATAGATTCGAATCATTTTTGGATGAATCATTTGAATGTTTGCAATTCGTGAACTGTTCGATTTTGACAACTACGGTCAAACATGACATATCAAAGAACTAAAGCTTTCTGTTGTGTGTGAGAGAGAGAGAGAGAGAGAGAGAGAGAGAGAGAGAGAGAGAGAAGGAAAGTATACATTAATTGTACATCAAATGGACAACCAACCATTTTTTGATGTAGCACGATACGAGGCACACTAGGGAACATGAGTTCATTCAATCTTTTGATGGGTTCAATTGATTTTGGCCATAGCACGGTGGAAAACTTTTCGGTTATAAGGCGAAATTCCTTGTATTGATGATGCAAATTTCTGATAGTGTTTCAGCTACAGGGGCATCAAGGAATACAGCAGAGCATACTTTTGTTCATACATGTTCGCTAAAACAAGCAAGGTAATAGTAAAGTCGGACAATAGAATAGAAACCCCAAAAGTAGGGCTATTTTCTCATTACGTTCAGTTATACAAGAGTAAATGAATAATTACACTCTACATCCTTATCTACTAATCTATTTACATAAGAGATTAATTATGCGCTAATTGCACACTACACCCATAACTTAACACTCCCCCTCAAGTTGGTGCGAAGATATCAATCAAGCCCAACTTGAACACAATGGGGTGGAAACTCTTGCTACCAAGTCCTTTTGTGAATATGTCATCTAATTGATCTTCAGATCTCACAAAAGGCATACATATCAAACCCTCGCTCAGCTTCTCCTTGATGAAGTGCCTGTCAATCTCTATATGCTTCGTTCTGTCATGTTGAACGGCATTATGAGCAACGTTTATGGCAACTTTATTGTCACAGTAGAGTTTCATAGGACCATTATCAGAAAGTCCCAAATCACGTAATAAGGTTTGGAGCCACAAGAGCTCACAAACACCATGTATCATAGCTCTATACTCTGCTTCTGCACTAGACCTGGCGACCACGGATTGCTTCTTACTCCGCTAAGTAATCAAATTCCCCCCTAGGAAAATATAGTAGTCAGAAGTAGAGCGTCTATCATCCACAGAACCAGCCCAGTCGGCATCAATAAATGCCTCCAACCGTAGGTGACCATGATTGGAGAATAGAATTCCTTTCCCTGGGACTGATTTGAGATACCTCAAGATACGATAAACTGCATCCAGATGTGAAGTACGAGGGTCATGCATAAACTGACTAACAACACCCACAGCATAAATAACATCCGGTCGGGTGTGAGCTAAGTATATCAGTTGACCTACAAGTCGCTAATACCTCTCCTTATCAGTGAGCTCCCCACATCTCCACTAAGATGATGATTCGCCTCAATAGGAGAAATTGCAGGTCTACAACCCAACATACTTGTTTCTTCCAAAAGATCAAGTATATACTTCCGTTGGGAGATAAAAATACCTCTATCAGACCTTGCCACTTCCATTCCAAGAAAATATCTCAGTGGTCCCAAATCTTTAATCTCAAATTCTTGAGCCAAACTAGACTTAAGTTGAGAATCTCATCCACATCATTGTCTGCCATTATTATATCATCGACATAAACAATAAGGACAGCAATCTTACCAGCACCTCCCTTAATGAACATATGAACATAGCATGATCTGCATGGCTCTGTTTGTAACCTTACCTCAACATAGCTTTTGAAAATCTGTCAAACCAAACTATAGGTGATTGATTCAACCCATAAAGAGCCTTCTTCAATCTGCACATCTTTCCCTCAATCTCAAAGGAAGAAAAACATGGTGGTACATACATATACACCTCCTCCTCTAACTCCCCATGAAGGAGTGCATTTTTCACATCAAACTGGTGAAGAGGCTAATTCAAATTGGCCGCACAAGAAATTAGAGCTCGCACACTGCTCATCTTTGTTACTGGGGCAAACATATCCTCGTAGTCAATGCCATAGGTTCGAGTAAAACCCTTCGCGACCAGTCTTGCCTTGTATCTCTCAACTCTCAACTGTACCATCAGCATTCTGCTTGACAGTGAAAACTCACTTGCATCCCACTGATTTCTTTCCCCCTAGGAGTGACTCAAGCTCTCAAGTGTTATTCTTTTTCAAAGGAGTCATCTCCTCTACCATAGCTCATTTCCACTCATATATCATGAACACATCCTGCCAATTTTGTGGAATAGATATAGAAGAAAGAGGCTAAACAAAGGCATAGTATGAAGGAGATAAACGATCATAAGACATACTGAGAAATGGGATGTTGGGTACATGACCTAACACCTTTCCGAAGAGCAACAGAAAGATTATCAGAATCAATAATAGGAGGTTCAATGGGAGAAGATTCATTACTAGATGAGTCAACTGAGGAGTCCAGAACTGAAGCAGGGGATGGTGATTGGCAAGATGGCAATACACATGAAGATTGGCCTTTCTTTACTTTCTTTTGATACGTTGCCAAGGTAGTAGGCCATTCACTTGGTCTGATATGCCTATCCCCATCCACTCGTCCACCAATATCCTGTTTTGCACTATCAACAGACTGGTTCCACTCCAGACTTCTCTTTCTCCCCCTCACTATGAAAAGGAAGTGACCATGACCCTTGATTCTGAGATGTAAACACCTCTTCCTCCCTCATCTCTTCCTGACTAATATACTGCTTCCCCTGAAGAGATCGTGTGGAGGGAGAGTAAAAAAACTCGGTTTCTCAAAAAGTGACATCCATAGAGACAAAAAACTTCCTAGAGTGAGGATCATAACATTTATAGCCCTTCTGGGTAGAAGAATACCCAACAAAAACACACTTATTGGCTTTATGACCCAACTTGCCACCAACAGGGCGAGAAACTC
This sequence comes from Rhododendron ovatum, assembly GCA_019656835.1. Lineage (NCBI taxonomy): Eukaryota > Viridiplantae > Streptophyta > Magnoliopsida > Ericales > Ericaceae > Rhododendron > Rhododendron ovatum. The sequence goes on from CM033800.1 coordinate 20,614,020, forward strand.
TCTTAGGAAGAGTCAAGACACGAGAACTGTTAGGAAGCCACTCAATAGGAGTTTTGAAGTGAAGAACACTAATGGCATACAGTTGATAAGATAAGTTGCAGTCAAAATCTCTTCTCCCCATAAATATTTGGAAACATTCATGGTGAATAAAAGAGAGCAAGCAACCTCAACAAGATGACGATTTTTGCATTCAACAACTCCATTTTGTTGTGGAGTGTCAACACAAGTCGTCTAAAAAAGAATACTATGAGAAAAGCCCTAAAATTCCTATCAATATACTCAAGTGTCACTGTCACTACGGAGAATTTTGATATTCGTGTCAAATTGAGCGTGCACCATCACATGAAAAGATTTAAAACAAGAAAAGACTTCACTTTTTGACTTAAGTAAATACACCCAAGTAACACGAGAATAACTGTCAATAAAAGTGACAAACCACCGAAAACCTTTGAGAGAGGTAACCGGAGAACCCCAAACATCAGAATGAATAACCATAAAAGGAGAGGCACTCCGTTTATTAATAGGTGCATAAAATGAATGTTTATGTTTTCCAAGCTCACAGGCTTCACAAAAAAATGACTCCTAGAACAATGCTTAATTAAATTAGGGAAAAGTTTCTCTAAAATTCCAAAAGAGGGATGACCCAATCTACGATGCCACTGATGTGACAGAGAGAGCTGGACTCGTATCTGCTTGTAGAGCAAGACCATATGACATGGGTGAACGAGGTGCAGACTCCAAAAAATAAAGGCCACCATGTGTTTTACCACTACCAATCAATTTACCCGTGTCCAGTTCCTGAAAAACACAATGAGTAGGAAAAAAGGTCACTGAACAATTTGCAGAACGAATAAGACTACTAACAGACATAAGGTTAATGGCAAAGTTTGGAATATGAAGAACCGAAAATTGGGAAATTAAGGGAGAATCGCGATCAGAACCTTTCCCTAAAATAGCAGAGAATGATCCATCTGCTATTCTAACCTTATCCTTACCGAAACAAGTAGAGTAAGAATCAAATACAGAAGAACAACCTGTCATATGATCTGAGGCACCGGAATCTATAATCCAAGGAATAGTAGAAGAGACAGTAAATGCACTAGCTAGAATACATATGTGAGCAAAATAGGATGAAGTGGGACCTGCTGTGGGAGTGGGAGCTATAGTAAATGGAGAATCAGCCTCAGCCATTAGGCGCTTGAGAGCTTGCATCTCCCCCTGAGAAAATTCACTAACATGATCAGAAGATTCCTGAACCCTAGTACTGACAGCGCATGAGACCATGACCGCGACTACCGCGTCCACCCCCTTGCCCACGAGAGGGACAGCCATGTAACTTCCAACGGAAATCCCTGGTATGGCCAGGGTTGTGGCAATGATCACACCGGAGTGACTCGCGATCAATAGGCCCACTGCTAGCACCAAACTGTGACTTGCCACTCTGAGGAACAAGCCCAACAATAGAACCAAATTGACCCTGAGGAATGGCAACCAAGGCAGAACGATCAAAAGTAAGAGTATGCACCATAGCAGCCCTCCTACTCTCTTCAATGGCATAGGCCTCTCCCGAAGACGGCAACGGAACACGACCCAACTCTTGCACTCTAATCGGATCATATTCCACGTCAAGACCAGCAAGAAATTCATAAACACGCTCTTTCTCTATCCTCTTCAGCCAATTAGCAGCATCAACAGCACAACCAGCCTGAAACTCTGATAATAATCAAATTTCTGTCATGCTCCACTCAAGTCAGCAAAGTACACAACGAGGGATCGATGATTTTGTTCCAAAGTACGGAGTCTCTTCCTCAACTCAAAGCACTGTGCACCATTACCTTGCTGAGAATAGGTTTGGGCTATGGTAGTCCAAATTTGATGTGGAGTATCAAGAAGCAGGAAAGTATGGCAAATATCAACTCTCATAGAGTTAAACAACCAGGTCATAACTAACGATTTCTGAGATTTAAACTTCTTGAGTTCAATCGCCTCAACAAGTGGAGTAACAAGCCCCTCAATGAACTTTAACATCCCTTTGGCCTCAATAGCCAAAGTAAAAATACGAGACCAAATCAAATAGTTGGTACCATCCAACTTAATGTGGCAAATATCCAAAGAATAGTTATCCAGAGTCCTTACACGACTCAACTCATCATTTGGACTAGAGGAAGCCTTTTGTTTTTCCTCCGACATTTCAACGAAATTAGATGATAATAACCGATGTAGAATAAGAAAAAATAAGGCTCTAGAAACACTTACTTAATATGATTCAAACACAAACCAACATAAAAAAAACTCTTACCAATCCAAACGAGAACTACCAGTCCAGACCCAACTTCACACTGTAGAAAGCACTGATGCAGCCACAAAAAAAAACTCAAAAAAAGGATCACGATAGTCAAGAATTCCAGAAACAGCACAGACGTAGCCACCACGAAGATCACCAGAGAATCACCTGAGGGTCACAAGCCTGAGGGTCACAAGGGTGAGGCCGGGGGTGGCGTCCGGCGAGTGTCGATGTGGCTGGGTAATACCAAGGCAAAGGTCTGCAGCAGTGCACAGCAATGAGCGAAGGATATTGGATGCTGTCGGAGATCACCAAAGGCTGGAACAAGGTTGTCGGATGCAGTATAGAGTCAACAAGGGGCTGTCAGGTGTTGAACGATGGGTAACAAAGAGGTTGGAAGTTTCTAACGATGGGTAACTTTGGATCTCTTGCTCTGATACCATGTAAAGTTGGACGATAGAATAGAGACCCAAAACATAGGGCTATTTTCTCATTCCGTTCAGTTATACAAGAGTAAAGGAATAATTACACTCTACATCCTTATCTACTAATCTATTTACATAAGAGATTAATTATGCACTAATTGCACACTACACCCATAACTTAACAGTAATCAACAAGTTCAGAAGTCCTACCAAGCTTTTTTAATTCAAAAAGAAGACATGAAATACTTACGAACTACTTATAATGAACGCATGCAAAACATCTTGCCCTAGTTTTGTGACCATCATTTTGCGATATCGTATCAGAACAGTAGCACAATATCATGTCACACATTTGCTCATATCTATTCGTGCTTCTGACAACCAGAAGAAAGAAAGAAAATACTCCTTCATAATGCTCATTTTTTATATGATTTATGAAATAAAAATGATAGCATCATGTTCCTTCATGATGCTCATTATACAACACTACATGATATTGTACAATGGTTTATACAAATTGAGCGAGTACAATGTTCCATGTTCCATATATATACAGAGTCCCCTAATTAGCTTAAGTGCGGATCTCATAGATCCCGATCGAATTTCGATGATCCGAGCCGCTCAATGTGATCAGAACATGATTTTAAGGGTCCCCACGATAAATCGTCAAAAAAAATGTCAGGAAGGGCTTTATCCGAACAGTTTTTTTATTGAATGGTTCAAATAAAAACTGCTCAAATCAAACCCTTCCCGGTCATTTTTTTTGCCGATTTCCCGCAGATACCCTTAAAATCACGTTTTGATCACAATGAGGGACTCGGATCATCGAAATTCAATCGGAAAATAGGAGAAATGGGGAGGTACGCACTTAAGGAGTTTATTTAAGGTCCTCACAGGAAGCTCACTGCCACAAACATAATAACCAAACTTCATGCAGTACGTCTGAGTTTTAAATATAATTCCAACAGAATAATAAAAGAAAAGAAGAAGAAGATAAAGTGCATAAAACAAAACTCATCAAACTTTGAAATTCATTCAAAGAGCGACTAATGGAAATCCATACCAACATCTTGTGTCTAAAGTACTCAGACATGCCCATATTGTTTCGATCTCCATGACCAAGACACCAGGCTAAAAGTCTGGGAATGAGGTTGCTGATTTCACAAATAATAGGATGTGTATTTAAGGTCACACCAACAGCTTCCATCCACACACGTGAATTAACCAAGGAACAGAAAATCTGAACAAGGGTACCACGAAACAGGAGTGTTGAATCTAGTTGCCCAACTCTAGAGTAAAAATTCCCATTAGATATTTTAACAGCCTCACAATTCTGATCATTGTGAAGCTGATCCAATGACTTCCAAGGCAAATTTGGAAGACAAGAACTGATTGAATTCAAGTACACTTCAAGAAGCTGGTCATCAAGGTCCTCCTTCAAATGTTTCAATATATTGCGTAAAACCCGACCAACACAAGCCACTGAAGACCAATTAGCTTTTGTAAGTTTTGACGTCAAGGAAATAATGGCACTTGATGAATCGCGATTTGAAACCAGGGCTTTAGTAGTTGGATGCTCCAAAGAATGCAAAAGAGCATTAGAAATTGCCAACTCCAAGCAAACGCACAAGGATCGCATAAATTCACCCCAATTGCCTCCCTATTGAGCATATAACTCTAATAAGATAAGCACAAGATAAACAGGAATGAATTGAATTCTCAAGCTAACATATTTCACATACAGATGCCACCATGTAGTCAAAGATGGCTACAAGAATGTTTCCAGCCAAATGTTGAACAAATTGACTCTCAAAAGATAGGAAAAGTATCTGTAAGAAAACAAAAAAACATGAGTTCAAGAGAAGAATATTAGCAGGGGAGAAAGTGGACCTTGACAGTTCGGCAGCAATTCAAGTACCAGAAAACAGGTACAAATCATCAACAACACAATGGATGATGCTCCAAAATGATCTAAGCATTCATCTTAATACTCTGGTAAATGTTTCTTTTACCCCAAGGTCAGGTATTTCTAATACAAGGACAGTCATAGTACGACAATGTCTAAACACACGAGAAGCTTTTGAAATGCATATCAGCAAAGAGAGGCCTAAAATGGTATATCACTTAATCACACTACTTTCTAAAACTAATATGTTTAGAGTGGAATGTACCACACTCTCTGAGTCATTTTGTGTCTTTATCTAGAGGCAACTTACTATTTTCCTTCATTATGCTCATACGCACACGAGCACATGATGTCTCTCCAAGCATACTGTTTCATCGACCACTTTAGCACTCTAGACACCCATCAAAACCAAAGTTCTCTTCAATGGCATTCAAAAATAAATGACAAGAACTTTAAGTCAGAGCAATCATAGTTCTTCAACATTAAAAGCTGAAAACTACATATAATGTTATATTGTTATTTGACAACATTGATATTACAACAAAGTAATAATCTCCCATCTTTAATAACACCAGGAGAAAAAGAAAAAAAAGAAGCTTCTCCCGGTACTGCTGAATCCCACAGAATCACATTCAAAAAGGTGGAAAACTCATCTTTAGCATGATAAAGACCAATTACCAAGTCACCAATAAGCTTAGGCAAGCAGTCATGATCGTGACAAAGTGAAGTTCCGTGGTCAGAAGCTGCTACGTTCATCACCACAACCTGTTTCAGATTTGGAGGTTTTTAACTGATGGGGAGCTAAAGTGTCCAACCAATTTCAAATTCCATTTGACAAGAAAACGACATAATGAAGAGAAAAAAAAAGCAAGTGAGAGTGAGTCTGACATTGTCGTTGGAATCCACATCAAGTTCATGTATCCACTGCTGGATTTGCCGAAAGAACTGAAAGATAATTCATAAAAGCAACCATCCATCAGCAAAACAAAAACCCCAAAATCGAAGAAAAGACAAGGGTAGGGGTGACTTCAGAATTTTATCTTAGTGGGACAAAAATGTACTAAAAATATTTTTGTACACAGGACACTCTATAAAATGGAAGTTTATATTTTGAGTGAGAACTTATAGGGCATAGTTTTTTTTTTTTTTGGTTAAACTTACACACAAATTTAAGTGAATTTAAGTGAATATTCATCTTTTCTAATTTCTAACTTTATATGAATGATACAATATTTAAAAAATACAACACATCTATACTATATTTTAAGCAAAAGTGTCTATTAGTGAGAAGGCCTCACGGCGCGACAAGTGACAACAATTGATTGGCCAAAACAATTATTTAGTACAATAATTTTTGAATGTTTGAAAGAAATCTCAAATCCTTAATTTGTGGGATAATTTGTTCAAACATGGAATTTAAACATGTACAAGGATCCTATATTAATCAAGCAGGATTTGTGGGATGAAGGAAAGGTAGTTATGGCATAAGTAAATCCTACAAATATACTATGCTAATACTGTTTGACCTTACAAATTTAAGTCTAATTTTCATTGCTTCGGCTTAGAAGAGGGAAAGAACAAATTATTCAATCAATGTCCGGATATGTGCCGATCAGAAAAAAATTTGCCCGGATTTGTTGGTTGCCAATAAGACGCGATATAAATTCCAAGTTTATAAATCTTCTCCCTTTTTTGTCATTTCCAAATCTTCTCCCGTTTTTATAAATCTTCTCTAGCAAATTTACGTGTCTAGTTATGTTGAGGTCCTCAATTTTCTCTCATTCCGCAATTTGAAGTTCTTTGATGCATGTAGCTCCTCTCCACTCTGATGAGTATCTACTTCTAAATTTTTTTGTCATTCCCACCAATGTCTCTACCAGAGTTATCTCATGTATGTAATAAAAATCTGCCATAATGTATGAAGTTATGAGCTGTGAAAGAAGAAATGCATAGGTAATACGTGCCACCGCTAAACAGCAAATTGCTGATGTGAACTTCTCGAATCATCCTTCATCTAGAAGGTAGGTATTTTCATTCCTCCCTCATGTTAGTAGAATACCATATACATATTTTTTCTGTTCTTCCTCATGTGCTTTGACACTACAGGTGTCGAGTCCGCACTTGCTCTACATAAAAATCAAGGACTTGACTACCAAGCATGTTATGAATTAACTTTTCAAACAATTTGTGTGTAAATTTCAGTTTAGAAGGACCCATAAAATGCTGGCTTGCTTAACCAACTCACAAGAACATAGAATGTTGACTTGATTAATAGTTGAGTTGAAACTCTTAACTAATCTCCTTTTTATGTTGTTTAGGTCCATTTTCAAGATTGGATGTTGATGACTTAACCGCATTCAGTTATTTTTTAGTTCTGAACAATGGGAAGGTAAGTTCAGTTACGTTTTTTTTTTTCCATCAGTTCTTTAAATTTGCTGGAAATAATGTTTCTTTTTTCATCAGTTCTTTAAAAAGATAGTATTATACATAGATTTACATAGAGGCAAAGCTAGGGTTGATGCGTATTCAAGAAAAACAGAAACTTAGCATAACATTGCATACAAATTGGGATGTTAGAGCCACCAACTAGCAGAAGAAGAACCATGGCTCACCCATAACAGAAACTCAGCATACCAGTCGAACAAAAACATTAGGGATTAGGATTTAGCTGCAGAGCCTATTGTTTGTGTTTCCTTGGATTAGGGAAAGCATTGCAGGGAATGAGAATTAATGTCGTGGCGCAAGAGACTTTAGAATTTCTACAATTCTCCATAGTTAAAAGAAATTTTAAAAAAAATTAATTGTCAAAAGTACATATTACGGAGTGGAATTTTAATTTTCATGTTTTACGATTCCCGTGCTATTGCTGCTAGTATGTAAAAAAACCACAAAGTTTTATTGCATTTTTTGGACCCAGGGTGTTCGCTTGAGTCCGTGGTTTAAAGAGAAGGGAACCTGAGAAAGAACGATGAGAAGGTCTTTCTCGATCTCTTTGGCCAATTCCTCCTCCTGCAAATACTGGGATTAACACAAAGAATTCTAGTGAATAAGAAGATTAAACGGGATGTACAGAGCAATAAGGAGTGCTGAAGGAAGAAAAACAAAGAAAATGGAATAAAATTACGGCGAAAGGACGGAGAGACTCGTCGATTAGACGGCAGAGCTTCGAGTGTGCGGCGACATGATGCATTTTCCCCGGCGAGTGTTTTTCTTTCCCGGCCGCGTTCAGTCTGTGAGAGAGAGAGAGAAAAAGAGAGTCATTAGCAGCTGTAGCGCCTCCCTAATTTTTTTGGGATCTTAACCCATATTTGCAGGGTTGTTATTCGAAACCGGAAAATCAATCGAAATCGAAAAAATCGGACCGAATTAAATTTTTTAAATCGGTTGAATAATTTCGATCCGGTTTATGTATTTTAAAAATCGGTTGAAACCGGACCAGTTATATATATGTATAATATATATACATATATATATAAAAAAACATAGGAGAGAGGTTGAATTATGGATTTTTGGTTGATATTTTGTGGTGTATATTGGTCTAATAAATATATTTATTATATAAAAACTACTTTTATGGGCTTAATTATGTTTTAATGGGTTTTTTTTAATGTATTGAGTTTAAAATTGATCCTTTTTTGTTGAGCCCAAAAAAAAAGTTGAATTATAGATTTTTGATTGATATTTTATAGGTTAAATTGTGAATTTTTTGATGCGTTGAGCTAAAAATATTGTCCTTGAATGAAAATCGGTTAAACTGGATAAATCGGACCGAAACCGGTTGAACCGGTCGAAACCAGACCGGTTTATCTCAACCGGTCCGGTTTCTAAAAATCTCAAACCGAATAACTGATTTCAACCGAAAAATATACCCAAACCGGTCGAAATCGGACCGGTATCACCCCGATATATTTGGGTGAAAAAGTTGAGAGTATTTGGGTATCTCTATGTTAAACCTTTATTTAAAAAAACCAAAATCAAGTGTTTTTTAATCGTTTTTTATTCAATTTTGCTATCTGCAGGGACAGAGATCCCGACCTCCAGGCCGATCCTAGGTGGAAAGTAAGAGCTCCACTCCCCTACTTCTTGCAGCAGCTGTGTTCTCAAAATTCAGAATTTCGAGAACATAGATCTACTTTCTCAGAGGCTCGGACTACTCTCTCTCTCTCTCCTTTTCAAAACACGGTCTCTCCTCCATCTCTTCCCAAACTCCGATCGCACCACCACCATCTCTCCTCTCTCTTGACTAATTTCCCTCTACGCTACCCCGTAATCTCTCTTATCCATCTCTCCTCCTAAACCACCGCCTACGGCCGCTACACCACCGACAGCCACAGGGTAATACCACCTCCAACAATAATCGAGTTCTTCTCTAGGTAAGGTTTTATATATTTATCTGTTCCATTACTATTTGTTTGCGATTTAGGGCTCTGTTTGCGATTTAGGGTTTTAATCGATCTCTCTTGATCACTCTGTCCATTATTATTTGTTCCCTTCAAGACATTCCACTTTGATTTGGGCTTTATACGGGGTTTGAAGTGTTTGAATTAAGGTACATAAACTAATTGCAGATCCGCTCTCTCTCTCTCTCTCTCTCTCTCTCTCTCTCTCTCTCTCTCTCTCTCATACACACACACATACACGAACTGATTTTTGCCTCACAGGAATTGAGGGCTTTGGTGTACTGGTGGATTCCTGAAATTTTTTGCCAAAGGCTGACTGGCTCCCTAGGCAGCCAACTAGTTGGTGCCTAGCTAGGCTGATTTTCATCTAGCAGTTGACCTTCACCTAGCTCTTAGAATAGAGTATCAGAGCGTATGTTTAAATGAATCACCAAACAAGGAATTATATTTTGCCATATTTTTGCAACTTTCTTTGACAGTTTGGCGTAATCAAAAGGCTTAAACTCGCAAGGGATAAGAAGGTTGGGTTGGATCACTATCATTATGCTATTGATTTTTAGCTTTGTTTGTGTGTTCAAATTGTTTTGACTAGAATGTATGCTACAATTTGATGTTAGACTGCAATTCTCTTATGGGTTTAGTTGGCTAAAAATTTTTAGTTGTTTGCGAATATCGTAGCTGAGTCTATGCATGTCTATACATAACTATCTTATGTTTGCTCACATGTTGCTAGTTCATCTTATTCCTTTCATCTGAAATTGTAAGAATTGTCATTTTTGATAGATATCATTTGAGTTGTTTGAAACCTACCTCAGTTCTTTCACCATTTGGATGAGGAAGTGTTGGTATGTAAAACATGCAGTAAGGGGTGTAAAACACACGTCAGTATGTAAATTTTGAGGCAAGGCCACCATTTTTGTGGAAATTCTTATAAGTGATAACGGAGCAATTATCATTACAAGGTAGCTGTGAAAATAGTTCCTGTGTGGATGATTTTCAACTGAATAAACCTAGGTTTTTTTGTCAGTAACTGATTATCCTGTTTTTGTGATTTGATTTTATAGCAGGTGGGTGGCGATTAGCGCTAAGAAGATTAGGTTTGAGGAATAGTAGATCTTTATGGGAGGATGTTAGTATGTTGTGCATATCATCTACTATCTGTTCCCCATTCATGGTCGTGAACTTCCGTGAGAAAGTTTAAATTCTTTTCCCTTAACCATCTTGCGAGGAAATCTGGATGCGGCGGATAAGACATAATGGAAGTAGAGGTTATGTAGTTTGAAGTTGTGTTTTTCCTGTTATGATGGAACCAAAGGTTTTAGCTTTGAGGGATGCAACGACTTAATTTAAGCAGTATTCCAAGGTTATTTGCCCATACGTTTTGTTCCCTATATGAATCGATGCAAGTTTTTGTTGGAACTTCATTATGTTGATGCTTCCAGGGGTCTGTTTTGAACCCTCTAATCATTGTTTTGAACCTTCTGGTTTCATGGAATACAGTAGATGTTTTATATAATGAGCAACAGAGATGCAATAGAAAACCAAGTAAATCCTACTTTTGAATATGATGCCAAATATGCATTCATCTGCAAAGCATTCAACTTAAGTCTACAAACTGACAAAGAAAACATGATTCATGTTCAACATATGCAATTTTAAATTTCAACCATGTACAGAACATTAGAACCAAACGAATTAACCTGTATTATAAGCAATTCAATTTTTTGAGCATCATATACTAGATAAGGGTCGAGAGTAAATGTTGTGGCACATGAGAGGAGGACAAAGAGAGATGTGTGGCTGCAAGGGCTGAGAGGGTCTTGAGAAACAAGCCCAAATTTTTTTTTTAAAACGGAAACAATCACACATTGATTAGGTCGTAAAGCAGACTCCCAGCAACCTCCGGGGAATTAATAGGTTTCCTAGAGCCAACAGTCCAAAATAATAATAGTGGCAAGATTCTATGGACATGGATACAAGACACTCACAGGAAACTATAAAAATTCTAGGTTATGGCTATTACTGCATTGGATACGAAAGCAACTCACCATCGTAAGAAAACAATGGACTAGATCAACTCACAAATTTTATTCAAGCAACTAGCACAAGTGTTTTTATTTCTTTTCTTTTATTACTGCTAATATCAACAATAATTGTTGCTAATGCGTCCTGAAATGCAATTGGATATAGGACAGACATGTCCAAACTTGTCTCTATAACAGGTTATAGGACAGACATGTCCAAACAATAATGGACAGATTGATCAAGAGAGATCGATTAAAACCCTGAATCGCAAACAGAGCCCTAAATTGCAAACAAATAGTAATGGAACAGATAGATATAGAAAACCTTACCTAGAGAAGAACTCGATTACTGTTGGAGTCAGATGGTGGAGGTGGTATCACCCTGTGGCTGTCGGTGGCAAAAATGCTTGACGATTTTCTAGTCCTAAATTAATGGGTTGCCCCAAGCGTAGGACAGAGATTGACGTAGCACAATATCTGGTAAGACCGGAGTCAAATCCACAAAGACGGTAATGTGTATTGACTTAAAAAGTCGGATTGTTATAATTTAAACGGGCTCTTAGATAGTTACCCCTTGTCGATTTGATTGAGATTAACTAAAACCTAGGAAATTGATTGTTCTTTTCAAATAATTAAAAGGAAGTACGGTCGTAGAGATCATAGCACTCGCAATCAGTTCCGGACTTATCTGCTCTGTTCGGTATTCTTAAAAACATTTTATTTTAGAGAGAAAAAGCTACCCCAAAAGATGCGAACCTTTGTGGTCGCCGTTTACCCATGTGCAGCGGAGAATGAGTTTTGGACCCCCATTCCTCCATTCACATGGGCTCCAACAATGCCAGGGTTCGTCTAACGAATGTTCTTTGTTAACCTAAAATTGTATTTTCTTTATTGTTTGAAAAACATGAGCAGAACATGTCCAACCTAGTCATGGTGTACTAATCACTCTGCGACCATACCTAAACAACTACTCACTCATTATTAAGCAAGAAACAAAAGAAACCTTAATTTGAAACATGCTTCTATCACGCAAGATGAAAAATAAATAAGAAATATCGACTAATTAAATATCAACGAATAACTTTTATTAAGAACAGAAATTAAAACGAGTTACCAGAGTGTGAGTAATTGAACAAAGCTTCAAACTTGTAGGAAAAACAAAAAAAAAAAATTAAACAATATTAGGAACAAAAAGCCTCGGCTCGGCAGCCCCGTTCTCCGTTCCTCTTTTTCGTGTGTGAAAGTGCTGCTTCCCTTTTATAAGCCACGTAGCCGACAATGTATCTCGGATAGCAGCCCCCTTTTTTTCCTCTTACAAAAGCCCTTGTACGATATCATTAATTTGCGCCCATGCATTTCCTTTGATAATTGAGCAACTAATTTCTACCTAATTGGGTCTTGACCCAACTCCCTTTTAACTTCAACAGTACACGTTGCACTTGTGCACAGTCAAAGAGAATCAAATTCTTCAGTATTTAACATTGGCCCCATAACATACAATGGGCCCATCAATTAAATTAGTATCATTGGCCATGCTGGAAACTCCATGTATCAATCTGCCCACTCATATGCCAATTTTGCCATAGTAAAGCCCATTAGAATGGTAAACCTCCAAATACCTACAACACAAAATAAACGCATAAAACTCCAAGTAATAATATAAATAGATGTAGCAATGATAAATTAGGAAGCGCTTATGTGAACATTTACGCGTCTATCAGGTGCAGCGGCCGTAGGCGATGCTTTAGGAGGAGAAATGGATAAGAGAGAGTATGGGGTAGCGTAGAGGGAAATTAGTCAAGAGAGAGGAGAGATGGTGGTGCGATCTGAGTTTGAGAAGAGATCGAGGAGAGACCGTGTTTTGAAAAGGAGAGAGAGAGAGAGAGAGAGAGAGTAGTCCGAGTCTTCAAGAGAGTAGATCTGTGTTTTGGAAATTTTGAATTTTGGGAACACAGCCGCTGCGAGAAGTAGAGGAGTGGAGCTCTTACTTTCCACGAAGGATCGAGCTGGAGGTTGGGATCTCTATCCTACTGATAGCAAAATTGTTTTTTATTTTTATTTTTATTTTTTATGTTTTCCCTCCAAAATATGGGTTAAAATGATTCATTTATATATCAATAACAAGAAAGTAAAAAAGTGATATTGAGAAAATCGGAAATGCTACACGCATAGGAGGTGTGGCACACCTCAGCCACATCAGCTGAGGTGGCAGTGGTCCCAATTAAAAAAAAAAACTCAAATCAAAATCAGTATCCACTACTACAATAATAGATATGCGTTACGCTAAGGAGATTCACAAAGATTGCGATTTTCAAAGAAAGCGTAATAAGAAGTGGTGCTTAAAATTTTTTATCTCAGTTTAAGTCCAAAGCTGAGATAAAAAATGGGTTTTAGCACGAAATAAAAGACCTTGCTCTTGCGGTGAGATAAAAGAAAAACAACCTCACCCTTGCAGCGTGATAAAAGATTTTAAGGCAGAAAAAAAATGAGATAAAAGATTTCGCTCTTGTGGCGAAATAAAAGAGAAAAGACCTCACTCTTGTGGCATAATAAAAAAGAGAAAAGATCTCACCCTTGTGGCGTGATAAAAGATTTTAAGGCGGAAAAGAATGAGATAAAAGATCTCGCTCTTGTGATGAAATAAAAGAGAAATGACATCACCTTTGTAGCGTGATAAAAAAACTTTAGCGCAAAAAAAAGTGACATAAATGATCTCACTCTTACAGTGAGATAAAAAGCCTACCTATTTAGGCACGCAGTCTGAATTTTCACGTGGGCGGGCTAGTACTCATTTAGGCAGACTTTGAAAAGTTATGTGAGAAAACAATGTCGTTTAAGAACTTCGAAAAGTTTTTTTTTTTTTACAAAAGGTAAGAAGATAAGCCCTAATTACACTCATTCCAAAATTTTTTTACGTTTCATCCATCTTCACGCCCAAAGAGAGATAGAGAGAGAGTGAGAGAGAAGACAAATCCACAACTAGGTTCCACCAGTGCCTAGTTGTTTCTTCGACGATGGACAGACTATTCCACTAGTGCCCGATTTTCACCTGGGCGAGCCGTGATCTTTATGGTTTATTGTAGTAGTGAAATTTAGTTATTTTGGATATCTTCCAAGTATACGTTTGACACATTAGGTAAACTTTTTTTTTCGCCCCAAGAAAATTTTTTGGTGACCAACAACTAATTTTGATTGGCAAAAGATCTGTTGTCGTATTTTTAATATTTTTTAAACAATTTTTACATATGTATTTTTATATGTTTATATATGTATTTTTATATATTTTAATATCATGTTAATTGCATTTCAAAAAATTCAGCAAATTTTAAGGGGAAAAAAAAGTTTTCACACTTTAGGAAGTAAGTATAAATATTTTTGTTTTCCTAATGTAACAGAAGTTCTTGGCTAGCTTAGTGGTAAGAGCTTGAGAAATCAACTAAGGGTGTGTGGGTTCGAAACTTGGCAATGACAAGAAAAGATGGTTTAGTAGATACAAAGAAAAGATCACGCGTAATGGTTTTTCATCTCAGTTTATGGTGGTGTGATCATTTTGAACTTTCAATCACGGTAATAAACCGTGATCTAAAGTGACATACAATCACACCCAGAAAAGAGAAATGATCATGCCTAAGAGACACAATCACAGTTTATAACCGTGATAAAAGAGAAACGATCACGCCTTTTGGCCGTGATTGTTTTTCTCTTTCAATCACGGTTTATAACCGTGATAAAAGAGAGTGACTTACAATCACACTTAGATCCATCACGATAGCAGGAGTGTGATGGAAAACTTACAATCACGGCCAATTGCTATGATCTTTATGGTTTATTGTAGTAGTGATCGGTTTCCTATTCAATCTTCTTCTGCGCTCAAAATTGAACGAAGAGAGAGCAAGAGAGAGAGGATGGCGACCTCTACCCAGACCAACCGGCTAACACTACCGGTGATTTCTACCACCATCACCACGACCGATGACCTCCGCCGCCATTAGCCCCTCCCCTTCACTGACGGCAACCACCACCGGCTGCAATTGTGTCACACCACTAACTGACTACGCACCACCAGTGTCTCTACACACTCGTACACTCACTCTCACTCTCTCTCTCTCTCTCTCTCTCTCTCTGCCATAGCCCTAGAACTTGTTCCAATTTCACTCTGATTAGGGTTAGGGCTTGAACTGAAATTGGGGATGTGAACAAAACTTGTTTCTGTTTCGATTTCAATTTCTATTATTTCTTCACTGCTTTTTTCTGCTCGAATTAGAGTTAATGCTAAACAGAAATTTCGATTTGGTTCGTTTATCAACCCACACCATAGTTGAATTGTTCAAAGTCTGTAATTGATATTGCCACATGCTTATGTTTGGTTGATATAAAAAAGCAGACGAAAAAATGTGATTGATTGTTAAAGTCTATATTGCTTGGTTACTATGGATTTTAATGTGTTGGTTATTTTGTTCATTTTAATGTTTTCATAAATCATACGTTCATTTTAATGGAGTCTAGCATATTTGCTTATATGTTACTTTTTATTTTTATCAATAGGTGATGTTTCCTTTGCCATCACCATCGTCTTTGATATTACTGGAGTCTATTCGGTCGGCTATGCCTCCTCCGGATGGTGAAATTGATTTTGGAAGGTATTTTCCTCATCCTTTAATATAATTAACATGGTTTTTTGGGCAATAGTTGAACAAGATTTAATTAGTGGTAATTTTTTGTTAAAATTTGAGGAGATGTATAAGAATATGAGGAGGAGGAGGAGGAGGAGGTAGGGAGTGGAGACAATGAAGAAGAGGTATTTGTAGACACCCTATTCCGGATTGTCCAGATTAATTTACTTACGGTCTTTGATTCACCGATGATGTGTAAGATCAATAACACCCCGAGAATGTTAGTGTGTTTGAGCTTTGAGTATTTCGAAACTCTTTCAAACCCTTTCAAAACCCCTCATGCCAGAACCAAAAAGCCTCAACAAAATCCTACTTGCATATGTTGGTACCAAACTGGTGTGCGCTGGTCCACTGTCACTTGTCAGTCATCGATCAGCTTTGACCATTGATCACGCTATGACTAGCGCACGCATGTCCACTACTGGTGTATGCCGATCAAAGGTAGTCCCATCACCTTTATTCAGCCACATTTACAAGACTTTTTTGACATCCAGTACACTGTTTGATCAACTGAGATGTGATATTGGACAGGGGATTTTCCCTCTCTCTCATGCAAACTCCCCATCTCCTTGTCCCATGCATTTAATGCATGGGAGACTTACACTCCAAGGCTAACCAGCCCATTTTAGCTGGTTACCTTCATCTCCCTCCTCTATAAATACCCCCATTGCATTTATATGCAAAGGGTTACCAACTTCAAGAGCCCTAGTTAAAGCTCCCCGCCCCCCCACCCCCCCCCCCCCCCCCCCCCCCGTCCTTAACCTTTTGTTCATCATTTTTCTTTGTCAAAGGAAGTGATAAACAAGTCTCACACATCCCTGCTACCTGCATACATTCTTCATCCATCCATCAAAACCACAAGTTCAAAGTTCAATCACTCCAACAAACTCAAAACCAAAGGTATATCACCTTTGACAGTACTCTATTCTGATCCTTGAGGGGAGGGGGGGGGGAGGGGGGAGGGGGGGGGGGGTGGCAAGGTCAAGGCTAGTAATCAATACCGGTCGTGGCCCTAAAGCTATCAAGGCTTCAAAGGTGTTCGTGGTTAGAACTAGCGCACGTCAGTTTCATGTTCGCATACGCCAGTCATGGCTGTATGTGTAGTACTGGCGTGAGGATCAGTGTCTAGCTGTTTTAACCCTTTATTTTCATTTTTATCACCCTTGAGCACCTTTGAGCATGTTAAAACTAGATTACTGTTTTCCATGGCAACTAGGCCTTGGCCTCTGTTTTATCCCCACACTGTTTATGGGGTGTTTTGTTCTTTTTTGGCCTCTAAACCCATTCAAACTGTTTATTACTGTATATATTTATATATAGAACTATTTGGTTTGTCCTGGGTGTGCACTAGTCATTTCCAGAGCCTAGAGGGCTGAAAATAAGAACTGTGGGATTAGGCTTACTTGCGCACATCGGACCAGTAGTAGCGTACGCAATTGGGATCAGTGTGCAGTGACTTGGTCAGTGCATGCTGGTTTCTTCCTGCGCATGTTACTCTAAGCCAGTGTATTCCAGTCTGTTTAAAACTCCCACAGGAGTCTATTTTCAATCTATATTAATTGTTTCAATAAAGCAAGCATGCCATTTTACCACATCCTGCCAACATGTTACAATTTTAATCCCTTAAGCTGTTCCCCTGCCTTAATTGGCTAAATAAATGATTAATAAGAGAGAATCAAATGTTTTACAAATGCTTGAGTAGAGACCAATCTTCAAATTGGGCGAGAGGGGTGCCTTAAAACCCTTCCCCTCTCGTAATCGGACTCCCGTACCTCAGATATCAAAGGTGACAACGAACCAGTCTACCCCTTTTCAAAATCAAACAAACGTAGCAAATATTTCAAGTTCGGTTTCTTGGGTGGTTTACCGCAAAACCCGCGTGGCGACTCTAAATCGAAGAGTTTCACCGCGATTTTCCAAAAAGGATGCACCCGATTTTCATATGGAAATTTCAGGGGCGTGTGCCCAAAGTATTGAGTGGTAGGTACTAATGAGACGACAGAAAATTGTAAAGATAGAATTGAGGAACCGAAAGTGGGAATGGAATTTGACACATCAAACGAAGTATATCTGTATTACTTAAGATACGCTAAATAGCAAGGATTTTTTGTGGCGAAAAGAACGTTAAGAAAGGGAAAAGATGAAAACTTGAAGATTCTAACTCTTTAATGCAGTCGTGGTGGAAAGGCAAGCACGCAACCTAGTGAAACCATGGCCGCAAACAAAAATTGATTGTCCGGCTCGCCTTATTGTTGCTTCATACCCAGAGGGAAAATGGAGGTTAAACCTAGTTGTCTTGGAGCACAATCACGATCAAAGCCCGAGAAAGTGCAGGTTCTTCAAGAGTAATAGTGTAATTGATGAACATGTGAAAAGAAAGCTCATGTTGAATGATAAAGCTAGTATTAAATTGCCCCAGACTTATGCCTCACTTCAGATTAAGGCGGGGGGACCTAATAAGCTTCAATATAGTCAGAAGGATTGCCGAAATTATGTGGACAAACAATGACGTTTAAAACTTGCGGAAGGAGATGCTGAAGCGATGCATAGTGATTTCATAAGAATGAAAGTTGACAATTTTGACTTCTTTTATGCCATGAATTTGGATGACAAAGGTTGACTAAGGAATGTATTCTGGGCCGATGCAAGAAGTAGGGCAGCTTGTAAGGAGTTTGGTGATGTTATGACATTTGACACAACTTACTTAGTAAATAGGTATGACATGCCTTTTGCTCCATTTGTTGGCGTGAATCATTATGGTCAGTCGATTTTATTGGGATGCGGGCTCATCTCTCATGAAGACACAGAGTCATTTTCATGGTTATTTGAGACTTGGAAGACATGCATGTGGGGTTGTGCTTCAAAAGCAACAATTACAGGCCGGTTTTTGGGCATGAAGAATGCTACACAAAAAGTATTCCTTGACACCCGACATCGGTTGTGCATATGACATATTATGAAAAAGGTGCCAGAAAAGTTTAGTAAGTACAACACCTATGAACAAATTAATTCGTGCATGTGCAAGGTAGTATGGAATTCATTGACAATCAAACCAATTGAGGATGCTTGGGATGAATTCATCAAAAAGTACGAGCTTCAAAATAACACATGGTTATAGGGGTTATATCTGGAGAGGGAACTGTGGATTCCTGCTTATGTGAATGACTGTTTTTTGGCGGGAATGCCATCCACACAAAGAAGCGATGGTATGAATGCATATTTTGATGGTTACATTCATTCAAAGACGACATTGAAACAATTTGTAGAGTAATATAAAAATGCATTGGCAAATAAGGTGGATAGTGAAAAAGAAGAAGATGGGAAAAGTTGGAGGAGTTTCATCCCGTTAATAACTAAAAGTGGCTTGGAAAAGCAATTTCAAAGTGTTTACACGAATGCGAAGGTGAGAGAGTTTCATGAAGAATTTGTCGTGAGACTTGAGTGTTCTTGTAGTAAAAAAAAAAGAAAGTCTATTCTAATATGAGGTAAAAAAAAGTGGATTACATATGGAGAAGAGGAAAAGAGAATTCAAGTGCCATTTATTGTTGATGTTAATGCTGAAACAAATGAAACACATTATAACTGTCAATTGTTTGAGTATAGAGGAATGGTTTATAGACATCAACTAGCAGTGTAGAGTCAAATGGGAGTTGAAAGAGTACCTGACAAATATGTGTTGAGGAGATGGAACAAAAATGTCAAAAGGGTGCACACTAAAATTCGAATCAACTATGATAACTCATCAACGTCAATTGAAGCACGTCGGCATGACAATATGTGCAATCTCTTTAATGAGGTTGCCGATTTGGCGGAAGATAGTCAAGAGAAGTATGATAAGGTGATGACACTGTTACTTGAGCTAAAAGGAGAGTTGATTGAATCTTCGATTGTTTGTGGAAGTAATGTGATTTTCGATACTCCTAATAATTCTTTTTCAATTGGAGATGGAGTTCTACCTTCCAAAGAAAGCATGAACATAATTGACCTGGTAACTCTTTGTTGAAAAGGGAGACCGCCAACCAAATGCAAGGTAGGCGTTGTTGAAAAAATTGGTAAGAAGAAAATAGAAACAAAAAAAAAGACATTATCCAAGGGAAAAGCCAGGGTATAAGTTAATGTAAAGTTTAGAATTTTTTTGTATTGCTAATTTCATGTTTCCAATAAACTTTTTATATTTATGTTTCATGTAAACTTTTTTTTCTGGAGGTTAGGACACAAGAGAGGTTGAAACACAACAACTGTTCTTTTCAGGAGGTTGGGACACAAGAGAGTGTGGTAAATGTTAATGTAAGAATTTTTTTGTATTTCCCGTTAAGCTTTTTACGTTTTTGTTTCATGTTAAACTATTTTTATTATACAATTTCATAAATCATGTTAAAATTATTGTTAATTCTCATTTTTATTGTTGGCCAAAGTCAACCAAGCTACATGGGGCAATCAATGTGGCCAAACATGATAAAGCATACTAAATATGGCACAAGGCGGAAGTATCTTCCAATTTTCTCCAAGTTCATACCCTACCGAAATAGGCTTCAACCAATTTATGTATGCGTTTCCAAGTTCACAAACAAACATGCCAACCTCATTTAGTAGTCATGATTGGCGAGGGCAATCAAATATTACAAGTAGGCAAGTTTGGGGAGGAGGGCAATCAAGTTTTTTGGAGACTCAAGGGCAATGTGTTGGAGGACCACCACCAAGTTCACAAACAAACACGCCAACCTTATTCAGTAGTCATGATTGGAGAGGGCAATCAAATATTACAAGTAGACAAGTTTAGGGAGGTGGCAATTAAGTTTTTTGGAGACTCAAGGGCAATGTGTTGAAGAACCACCACCAAGTTTTACGAAAATGCTGAATGCACCGAATAATGCTGAAGAATAGTTCAGTTCACTTGATTTTGGGTGTTTTAGTATTTGTATCATGTCGTATCTGTGGTGTGTCGTATCCATTTACTAGCTAGTGCCCAATGGGATCTCAAACTATTTTTTTGGCAAGACTTGGTATTGGCATGTAAGAAAAAGTTGTTTGAGTATTTGTTTGTGTCGTGTCTTTATCATGCTATAACATCTGGTTATCTATGTTAAAGGTTTGAATGAAAGCTTGCAACTTGAGTGGCATTGACTTATGGTTCCGCAGTTGGGTAGATTCTTAGATGATTTTTTTGGAAGTTGCTTAAGAAAGCAACATGACCACTTTGTTGAAAAACACCAGAAACTGAATTCATACAAAATAGTAGAAGAAAATTCATGTAAGAAAATTTATCATATTTATGTTCATAGAAGATGCACATAAATGATGGTTTCCGAAAAATTTCAGCAAAGTCTCCCCTGTTTTTTGTCCTAGCCCCGACGTCTCGTGTCTCAATCAGTACGTCAATAATACAACAATAACAACATCAGATTACGCAAAAGCCCATGCTAGGCATTTCTCATTCTAAATCACCATTCACAAGCCACATTTATAGCTAGAATTCATTGCCAAGTTATCCGTTCACAACAAAAACCATAAAACGAAATGCTATCACAAAAACTCTAAGCTAGTACAGGTTACCAAATGAATTACATCTCCTTTTTATTACAACTGACCAAATTCTATCACAAAAACCATAAAACCAAATGAATTACTAGACTTGACACTGTCACAGCAACTATCCTGCTAATAACTTGAATCCAAGTGGCCAACCAAAAATGGCAAATAGAAACTCTTTCCACCAAACTTTTTCTCGCTCTAGAAAAGGAACCGACTCCCTTTTCAGTGCACAAAGTAAGCTTGCTTCTCTCGGTGGGGGGGAGGCTGCCGGCTCTTCCCCCACCACACCCACCACCCCTCCACCTGTTACCCACCCATCCTCCGCTCGAATAAGCATCCCTTGGTCCCCGGTGCCGATTAGCGCCATCGATCAGAGCGTTTTGCTTACCTCCGTCGCCTTGTCTCCCCACCTCTCTGCTACCTCTGCTGCAGTGTCTCCCCAGGTTGCTTCTGTTCCGGCGGGTTGGAGGAACTCCTTCGTTTCAGCCATGCGCACTCTTTCTCAAACACCCAGCCGCTCGGACTCCTCTATTCCGATTGCCCCTTCCCCCATCTATTCGGCTGGTTTTTCCAAAACCCGATCGGCCTCCCTCTTTCGAGCTCCCCTTCCCGTCTGATCGGGCTCATCCCTTTTTTCTCTTCCTCCGATTGCATTCGACTTCCCCCCTCGTTCTCCCCTACCCCGTCGGATTCAATCGGGCCCTGGTGTGTGGCTGAGACTTTGTTTGTAGGTGTTTCTGTTGCTTTTTGCAGGTTATGGGAGTTTCTGTTTCGTAGTGGTTGCATGTTTTAGGCTACCCGATGTGCGTCATCCGCCGTTTCAATATGGGCATGATCCGGCCAGCGGTATGGTCACTTCGGTTGGGGTGGGTTCTGGCGGGTTCATCTAGTTGATTTGCTTGGTGATTGGTGAATCATGCAACTTCAGTTGTGGTTCTTTTGTGGTGCATTAGTTTCATTTTAGTTATAAGTTTTCAGCTGTTTTCGGAGTTATGGGGTGGGTAGGTATAAACTTGCGGTGGTGGTGGTTAATTTGTTTTTAGTAGTTCATCTTTTAATAACCATGGTTACAATTTGGTTCTGCTTTTTCTCTATCGAATATGCTCTATAGTTGGCTCCTTGGTCATCTAGTTGCATGAGGTGTTTTCGATGCACGCAGTGCTCTCTACCGAATGGTGTAAAAAAAGCCACTAGGTTGGCATCGGTCACACTAGGTTGGCATCGATCGGTTTTTGTGGGAATCATCGTTTATTGTGGAACTACCATGATAGTTGAGCATCGGCACGTAGCATGCGCGGCTCTGACTCCTGACCGTCTGATCAGATATATCACTGGACTTGAATCCTTCATTTGGTTGGATGTGTTATTTGCCTCCATGTGTGTAATAGGTCTTTGTAACAGTTGTATTAGTTGAACATGGTAGGTTGTATTATCATATTCATCAATGCAATTCTAACATGTTCCTAAAAAAAAAGTGGCCAACCAATGGATTCCCATCTTCTGCAATGATGCCACAAGACTATGCCACTTTTTAGGTTTTTAGTCTTCTTATACATCCATATCCTAGCTGCGCAAAGATCACAATCTGCAACATTAACCAGCTCATATTCTATAAAGGGAGGGATTGTTGTCCTTATTCACTTCAAAGGAACTAGGTCTGTGACCTCAACACGGCCCAATTTGTCAACTGCAAGCCTCATGGATCCCTTGAACATGTCAATCTTTGCATTTCGGAGAATATGATAGCTGCGCCAGGCTTCATCAAATCAACTAGGAGACGAAAACAATTAAAAAAAAAATCATTACTGAGTGTAACATCATAAAAAGGGCAAAAATTAGTAATATGGGCAACATTAAGGTAAAACAAATTCCTAGCTTTGGTGATTCCTTATTGGGAAAAAAACTCCTAGTTCCCTAACTATCCAATACCAATTCCCACCAGCATAATCAAATCAAGTACTAACCACACAGTCCACAATTACTCAACCGAACTAGTAACCGGCCAATAGAGTGCCCGGCCTCTACCCATATGCCCACTACGATATACGTAGCATGCCAACATTTTTGGACTAGGTATTGACATGGATGAAAGACTCTAACCAAGTTGAGATAATGAATATTTTTTTCAGCAATAAGATTTATTTTCCCAAATTTGTTTCAAGTAGGAAATTTCTTGAGGTGATTAGAAAAAATAAACAAGAAAAAGGAAAAGATAATGAAGGCTTACATCTAATGGAGGGCTCTGCAGATGGAAGTTGACCTCTCTCATTAAAATCTACAAGAAACACAGGGAGAAACCATACATAAGTTCCAAACAATTGTACTCCTTGAGAACATAACTACAAATAATCAAGTACCAGGAGGGATGATAGGATTCGATGAAGAAGATTACCTCATGCCAAACACTTTGATTTGCTATCCGAAAACGAATTTGTCGACTGATAGCTAGTAACTTTTCTATTATTCTTCTAATGGAACCGTGGAAATGATTTGTATTTTGAGTTACCTAAAAAGAAAGTGCAAACAAGCAATTCAGACTTTAACAATCAATCGCATTTTTTTCGTCCACTTTTTTGCGGCAACCAAACATAAGCATGTGGCAATATCAACAACATATATAGTGAACAATTCAACTTGGGCAAGGGTTGAGAAACGAACCAAATCGCAATTTCTATTCAACATGAACCCTAATCCGAGCAGAAAAAAGCAATGGAGAAATAATAGAAATTGAAATCGAAACAAGTTTTGTTCAAATCCCCAATTTCAGTTCAAGCCCTAACCCTAATCAGAGTGAAATCAGAACAAGTTCTAGGGCTATGGCCGAGAGAGAGAGAGAGAGAGAGTATGAGTGTGTAGAGATGTTAGTGGTGTGTTGTCACGTTGGTGGTCGCAGAGGCAAAAATTGTGGCCGGTGGTGGTTGTCGTCAGTGGAGGGGAGGTGCTGATGGCGGCGGGGTCGCCAGTGGTGGTGATGGTGGCAGAAGTTGCCAGTAGTGGTGGGTTGGTCTAGTGGTGGCACCGTATGCTCTCTCTTCATTGTGTTTTGGATGCGGCGGAAGAAGACTGAAGAGGAAACACGATACGAATTTTGATTTGGGTTTTTTTTTTCGTCTTTTTTTTAACTGGAACCACTGCCACCTTAGCTGATGTGGCTGAGGTGTGCCACACCTGTTATGCCTATAGCATTTCAGTGGGAAAATTGGGTATAGATTTGGGTCTCCCCTCATTTGGGTAGCAGAAGAAGGATAAAACTCAAAATGAATAGGCAAAAGGAGAAGTCATTATTAGATATTGATTTTTAGTGTTTTTGCTCTATTTTTGGATTTGGGTAGAAAAAAGGGATAAAAATTGGAGATACTCTTACCTCCCTCCAACATTTTGTTGATGCTCAATTAACCTAACCGTCGTAAAAAAAGTTCTAATTAATCAATTACTCCAAATTGCAAGTTTTTTAAATTTTATTCCCAAAATAGAATGAAAATTTTATACTCCTTCTGATTCCTAATTGATAGTCCATTATTCCATTTTGCAAAATGAATGTCCCTTTCCAAAAATAAAAATAGAAATTTAATAAAATTTCAAAAGTGTTCCTCATATGCGAAAACAAATGGTGCAAAATAGATAGAATATATGCGTAATATTGGAACCTACATGAAAACTGTATACATGAGACGGACTCATGAAGTGAAACCTACGCATGCATGAGACACACTGTGAGAGAGCATCCCAAATAACCATTGTGTTCAAACAAAAAATTCAAATTAGCAAAAGGTGTTATTTGGCATCTAGAAAGTTGTTCTTACGAGGAATTAAGAGGATATTCAATAAATCTATACACCATTCACCTTTCATGAGTGATTACAAATTTAAAACCATGTAGTACCTACCAACTACCAAGGTTTTGTCAAACTGCTCTCAAATGGAATGTAAAATTCGTAATAATATGTCAGCATATGGAGGGGTATCGAATGAAAAATAGGACGAAAATTATGTAT
This sequence comes from Rhododendron ovatum, assembly GCA_019656835.1. Lineage (NCBI taxonomy): Eukaryota > Viridiplantae > Streptophyta > Magnoliopsida > Ericales > Ericaceae > Rhododendron > Rhododendron ovatum. The sequence goes on from CM033800.1 coordinate 20,639,259, forward strand.
GAAGGTGAAAAAGGGTTCGCTTTTTAAGTTTCACTTTTCATGAACAATTTAAAAACCACATTTGTATGTAGCGGATCTACAAGGTATTTTCAAATCCTGATAAAAAAGAAGAAATTATTTTCAAATCGCTCGTTCGCCTTGGCATTACGTAAATTAGAGGTTGGGACACATGCAATGTGTGTGCAAGTTTGATTTGTACAAAATTTTCAAACACATCCGACTTGCACACGGATTTTGATCAATTTTTCACAAATTTTGTACAAATCCGACTTGTACACATGAGTGCCTCGCCCTCTAGTTGAAATAAAAGCAAAATTTGTTTGGTTCAAACCCTAATCTACACTATTCTAGGGGACATGGGGGGGAAAATGGGGCTTATGGGGATCGAACCCTCCCTATATGCATGGGAGTATGTAAGGGAGACCAACCACACTCCACTCCAATTGCAACTGCCAATTTCAATCACTATTTGAAAACAATTTCACAATGAATGCCGTCATCTAATGACTGCAATTATAAAGATAAAATTTTCTTCCTTGTGAAGTTCAAAGAAAACAAAAGGCAGTTAAAACAAATAAGAAAAAAGGAAAGAAAAGCAAAGGAACCTCTTAGACTTATGAGACATGTGTGCATGGTGCATTAGACAATAGTTGTGGGGAACTGTGTTTTTCTTCTTCCTATTGGAGTTCACCATTCGTGCAGAGAGAGGAGGAAGTTTTCCTCCAAACAGATTACTTGACAGAACTGTGGGTGTGGTAGTTGAGGGGAAACGTGGGGTAGGCAGTTTTGTGGAGAGATAATTTTACAGTCTAGCTGTGGGGTGTCCAATCTATCTATTCGAGTATGTATATAGGAAAATGCTAAGGACACATCAATGTGTTACACTCCAACCACATTTTTCTCACATGCATGTGTGAGAATTTCACAATAAATGTTAGGAACCCGCATGCATGTGAGAGGGATGTGGTTGAAATTTGATAAATTGATGTGTCCCTAGCATATCTATGTATATAGACTGAGGTATATGTAATTGGTAAAAGTACATTATTCATCATGTATATCATGTATAAAGCTGTCGAGGTTGTGTCAAATCGCTCATCAAATTGAATCACGTATAAATTGTATATAAAACGTAATATAATAAAGTGTGGGTATCTCCTAGAGTTGTGCCAGTAGTGATTAAAAACCAATAATAGTGATTCTATTAGGACCCACAAGAGATTCCTCTGTAGCCCCATAAAAATCTAGTTTTATTTAGGGTAGTTTACATAGACCTCCCCTAAGGTTTTCGACAAATACACTAACCTCCACTCAGGTTCTAGAAATTACTGTCACCTCCCTTACTTTACAAACTAACATGCACCTACCTCCCTTGCCATCAAATCATGGCTAACGGTGTTAACTTTGATGAGTGAAAGACCAAAATACCCTGACCACATATAGATCAAATTGCATTAGTCTTCTATGTGCTGACACATATTCTTTTACTATTAGCATATCACAAGTATATAATATTTTTTTTATTTTTCAAACTCCATAGAATATAAGAAATAAAAAGTTAAAAAATTGAATTTTTTGAATTGTTTTAATTGTTAATACATCTTTTTATAGTTGGTCATAATAGTGTTTTTCATTTCTATTGTTTACGCAATTCAAAAAAGTATCAAAATTTTGTCCCAACCTAAAGACAAAAATATGAAAAATATGATTTTTTATATTTTTATTCGTAGTGTACTTCTTCAAATTTAAATTTATTTTATTTTAGTTTGATGGTTATTTCTTGTCAAGATAAACCAAACTGAGATTAAACTTTTGATAGAAAATCAAAGTTAGGAGAAATCAACATGTGTAACATTTTTTTCTTAATTTTCGGTAGTTAAACTTCCCATAAGATGAGAGAAGTCATTCTTTACAAGTTGAAAGAGCTTTTTAGTGTATCTATTAAAACTTAGTTTGAATGTTTTTTTTTATGTTTATCATAGAGGCTAACTGAAAAAATAATAGAAATTGGTTAATAACCGTAAAAAATTTACCAAGGATAAGAAATCAAATCTTGGACCAATTATAAAATAATATTGAATCATGTATTTTACAAGAACAAAATAAGATAACAATATAGGTAAAGGCGTAAAGCCTATAAATCTTGTCTTTAAGTTACTCTTTTTTTATTATTACCGTGGAAAAAATTTAATACTTTTCTGTGTTGTATAAAGGAGAGAGATTAAAACAAATATATTTTGACCAATGATGAAAAGATACGAACATTAAAATAATCCAAAAAAATTCAAAAAATTTAGAGTATCGTTAGTTTTTATAACAGCATTCGAAAAATAAAATAGTTTTTATACTTGTGATATGCTAATACTAAAATAATGTGTTAATATAGAGCATGAAAGGCACTCAAATCTACATGTACTGAGGGTGTTTTGATCTTTTTCTTATCATAGTTAACATTGTTAGCCATATTTTAACAGCAAGGGAGGTAGATGCATATTACCAGTTCTTAAAGTAAGGGGGGTGAGAATAATTTGTAGAACCAAAGAGGAGGTCAGTCTATTTGTTAGAAAACCTCAGGGGAGGTCAATGTAATTTACCCTTTTATTTATTGCAAGTTTATATATATATATATATATATGACACTAAATCTTGATTGTTGATTTGGACGGCTCAAATTAGAAGTTACAAAGCCACACACACACACACTCTCTCTCTCTCTCTCTCTCTCTCTCTCTCTCTCTCTCTCTCTCTCTCTCTCTCTCTCTCTCTCTCTCTCTCTCTCTCTCTCTCTCTACAGTGTTTACACCATTATCAGTCACGTTTCTTCACACGGGGAACTCCCACCGTCGACGACCAACGAGTGTTGACCTTCCAACCTCCGATGACGAAAGAAATCCGCTTGAGTGCTTGATTTCTGGCAACTGTAACTCTCTCGTGTTTCGAATTGAAGGATACAATGGCCAATTAAAAAAAACTGAAAGCAAAGGAAAAAAAAAGATTCTTCCTTCCAAACCTGGCACCCTTATCAATTTCCTCTAACTTTTCCCAGAAACGAAACAAAGCCATAGCAATAAAATAATCATCAGGGGCTTAATCTTGTAAAACATCAATCAAATCCCAAGGTGGCTCCCATAATTGCAAAACAATTTAGCAGCATAAGGAGAAAATAACAGACAGTTAAGAATGCACACATAAACGTGCAAGTACGTAGATGATGATAACAAATCATTGGATTTTTGAAAGAAATTATATGCTACATATTCAGCAACCCAACTCCAGAAACCCAAAAAGCCCTAAATTTGTTACCATGGCATATGTGTTTTTGCTAGTGAAAGAGAGAGAGATAACACAATAAACACTCACAGAGAGAGAGAGAGAGAGAGAGAGAGAGAGAGAGAACATGGTGAGGGAGAAGAGGGGAAGAGAGCTTGACTGAGAATAGCATAGAGATCAGAGAAAGAGAACGGTATAGAGTGAGAGAGAGAGAGAAAGGACACGTGAGAGAGAAGGAGGAAGAGAGAGAGAGTGTGTGTGTGTATGGCTTTGTAACTTCTAATCTGAGCCATCCAAATCAATCGTCGAGATTTAGTGTCAAAAGTATTGGAAAATCTATTGTCTCTAGATCCCTTCCCACATATATATATATATATATATATATATATATATATATATATACATGAGGGGGCGGAAGCACAGACACAGTATAGAGGAACATGGGAGACGGAGTATGGACTACAGGTGACAAGTACATTTCTAGAATAGGAAAGAATTGAAAAAGCAAAGCAAATGTATAGAATTAAATAGGAAAAGTAAAGCTAGAATTACAAAATGGGAGCACTAGTCATTATAATCAAATATAATAATCAATTGGTAGCAATTGTGCTATATCGTTCAAATGGGAATATGGTTTCTAATATAATAATCAAATTGGAAATATAAATGATTACAAAGTATAGTATTCTATTGTTAATATTATATGTATAAACATATATGTATATATAGTTTACTAAAATGGGCAACCATTTACATCAACAAATCGAATGCTAAATCAGGAAAACAATCAAAATAAGGATAGAATGATTAAAGTTTACAAGGCACTTACTAAAACTGTCTGGTTTCAATTGCTGAATCAGAAACAGTTCATGACTTGAAAGGTTACAAGTGGTTTAGTGGGTAGGAAAGCTGGAGTATATTCAAACTCAGCTATTGACTAGGCTGTTAACAAGAGAAGCAGAGCTTCTAACTAATTTCAATACAGAACTTAATTGACTCTCTCTCTCTCTAAACTAACTTAACTTGACTTCTTCATTCTCGGTTCCTTTTATAGAGTAAGGACCTGAGATTTACAAATATTTTAGAAATGCTAGATGACTCAGCCATGTGACTAAAGTTGGTAACTTTTCTCTTTCGGTGGAGAAATGACTAAAGTGGGTGTTTGCTGTCGTCTGAAGATGTTGACTGTCTCCACTTTCGGTGCTGAAATGACCAAAAGTAGAATTTAACTGTTTTTCAAAAGCAAAAAGAACTTGCTTTTGTAGTGCACGTTGTCATGATGACTTGTGACCAAAGGATTCAGCCTTCCATCATATTGTCAATATTGTGTAATTCCTCACACGTCAGATTATGCCCATTATCTTCACTAGTGATATCTTGGTCAGACTCCTGGTCTTCTCGGTCTTCAAGTTGGTGACTTTGGTATTCTGTGATTAATTTTTGAAACTTGGTATAAAAAATGAATGGAACTTCTTGAATATGCTCGGTGGACCTGATGTTTTAGATGGGGTCTTCACAAATTAATTTGTAAATACTCTCAAGGAAATAATCATTATCCCCAAGATTACTTGCAATTGACTCAACTTTGTGATGTCTGATCTGTGCTCTAATCATCTTGGAACACGGCTAGGGACATTCATCTTGAATAAGTTCAATTGGTGGATAGACCCTACTGAATGGCCAATTTGTTGAGAGATACATGATGTGCTGTGCTAGTATCACATTCCCTGTATTTGTCCATTTTGGCATTTTACTTCTAATCAAGACTTAGCATCTCAGTGCACCATATTTTGCAAAAAGATTATTGACGCATACAACCAATTTTCTGGTAACTCGGTCAATTTGTTCTAGAGAAGTGAAGATTATCTGCCTAAGGAACCCATAATCTAGTAGGGTCATTGGACTGACTTGGATAATCTTCCCCTTATATAAAAGAACAAGGTCTTGAAAGTATTGCATGTCAATATAGGCTTTGGGGACACTAATGATTAACTAACACAGGAAATCCATTCTTTCTAATGGATTAGTTTTGGGGCAATTGACTCTGTCTTGGTCTTTGTAATAGTGGGTTTCCCAAGTGATGGATAATCCTAGAGGTGGTTGACTAGCTATTTTAATAAGAGTTTCAAATAGAAATTCTTGAAAATGGTGACCATCCTGTTTGGCTAATGTTGGCTATGGCTTACTATTTCTGATGGTGAATCCGGAATGAGGGATAAGGATTTTGGCAAAGTTAGGATTTTGAAAGGTTTCAAGCACCAGCATGCTTGTACCATCATCCAGTAGGGATGACTACATTTTCTCTACTTTTACCAGTGAGGTAAAAGAGATCTTCTTTTTTACTCTTTTTGACTAGTGTTGTAATATGTAGACTTCTGCTTTGAGCTGGTTATTCTCATTCATCTGATGGTGATACCTATAATTTAAATCTATGAAATTGCGAGTCATTATTTCACAATGCTTGCAAGAAAGGAAGTTAGTATAGGAGCTATTGCTGGTGAAGGCTAGGGATGGGTTTAAGGAAACTCCACCCAAAGAACTAGGGAAAATAATCCCACTAGTTTGTTTATTCTTATTTTGCTGATTAAAATAAATACTCAAACTGTTTAAGCTGTCTAGAAATCTGCAATTATCCCCAAGCGTGTTCCAAAGGTTATTTAGGAGACATTGTTGGGTTTCATCAATACTGTCTAAATAACTAAGCTTCTTAATCTTTATGCTTGCTCCATCAGGAATCACTAACAGGATGATTTTTTCCAAATGTGATGACCGTCTGTTGATTTTGAGACATCTGTAAGGCAATCAAATAAATCATTAGTAGGATAAATAAAATAATTTTTTAATTGACTTAATTCACATTGTTCTAGTGCAGATAAAAATTCAAAATTTATTTATTGACCAAAAGATGTAGTGGTAATTTTATGACTAGTGGCTGTGAACGGGTAAAATAAGTAAATAAAGGGTATTCCTAGGATTATTTTGTCAGTTAAGTTTTGGACTAAAACAAATGAGGTTTTAAAACAAACTTTATTTTGACAAATACGAACTTTAGGTAATTTATATCTAATTCGCATTTTACTACCATTTGCAGAACTTAATCGTTCAGTTGTTTTTTGATAATATTGCCTTGGTATTATTCCTTCTTGGATACAATTTAGATATGTTCTTGTATCGATAAGAGCAGTAACTTCAATTTTATAATTTCCTATTATTAATTTGACACTAGCATGCCATTTTTGTATATTTATCCAATTTATTATGTTTAATCTATTACTTTCTTGATCGCTATTTGGGTGATCAATATCTTTTTCTTGACCAGAATATTGTTATTGATTATTGGTTTTGTTATATTCTAAGGATTCATCTAAAGATGGGCTGTCCATTTTAAATTTAACAAATCTTTTGCTTGGTTTTGGAAGTTGGTCTTTGATTTTTGTGATTTCTTTTTTAACAAGATCTATCTCTTACTGTAGATCTTGTAAAGTAATTTCTTTATGAATTTTACTGGATCGTTCTATAGTAGCATTAAGACTTACTATTGATTTATTATATTGTGGTTTTTTACCTTGTTGTACTAGGAGTTGTTTGAGTTTTTTAACATATTGTTGTTTTAACTCGGAATCATCTATCCTATTGATTAAATCAATTAATAATTCTTCTTTTGGAAATTCTTTGATAAGTACATTTATTTTTTTGTAGCGGTTATCAGTACATCCAATCTCAATTTGATCGTCACTTGAACTATCACTAAGAGAATGGTATTCTGAAGATTTAATAATTTCTTCTCCACCGTCTGAATTACTTAAATTTTCTATCCTAAAAATTTCTAAAATCTATTGTTTATCAGTATCAGACATATTAAGTTAACTGATTTTTGCTTTAACTTTACATTCATTTTTATAATGTCTTTTCTTATCACAGTTGTGACATGTAATATTACTTTTGTCATACTTTACATCATTGGTTGTATTTTTCTTTTTATTCTTTTGACTTTTAGGTTTTTCGTAATATTTATCTTTAGAGGATTGTGGTTTATTATTCCTAGAATACTTATAATTTTTACTTTTATTCTCAACTTTCTTATGATGTTTATGTTTTCTTGGTGATGGTGCTACTGGAGGCAAACCGTATTGTTCACAAAAGTTTTCTAACTCATACTTGGCTTTATTTTTATTTTTCTGGGCTTGTTTACTAATTTTCATATCAATACACATTCTTAATCTTTCTTTTTGAATGGTACTAATAACGTCACCATATGTTAACTTATCATATTCAATTACTCGTGTAGGTTGACTAAGGACATCTCTAATTTTGTGGACAAATAAATTTGGAGTCTGTTAATAAATTTTTCTCTCCAAAATAACTTTGTACAATCATCTCTAAGCATTACTCTAGATATAAAAACATCTTTGTACCATCTAAAATCGCTTAGTGTTGGACAATGCAAATTACTTAGTTGATCATGTATTCTAGAAGTAATTTTACTATGTTTTCTAATAAAATGTTTAATTATGGTATAGATAAGAGTATTAACTCCATCCGGTACTCCCATGCCCACATCGTTATCAAAAATTAGGAGACCATTCTCATTGATTTGGACGGCATGTTTTATCTCTTCACGTGACTCATTGGTGAGGTATTTATCCCACAATGCTTTTAACATTCCAATAAACCCAGAAGTTAATAAATCAACAATTTGTGATTGATTAGGTTAGTGTTACTCAAGTAACTATTGGCAACCATTGATATGTGGTTTAACTTTTCTAATATTTGGTGTTCACTTAGACCATTAATATTCCACTTATATAACTTATTTGAGGAAACAAAAAATTGATTAGTTAAATTATTTTCTTCATACCGTAGGTCGGGGGGGTTGGCCTAGAGTACCAATTCTTTGTTAGACTGGTAGGATTTGTTGAGGGGTGAAAAAGACGATTTATCTCTTGGCCAGAGAATTGTCTTTGTAATTGTGAAATTTTTTCATCAGAAGAAGCGGGTGAATTTTGACTAGAAGTACTAATATCATAATTTTTTTGTAATTGTGATAACTTGGGGTACATCTGGTTCCCACTTAATAGCTAACTTTGTCAGTATTTCCTCAATTTTTTAAATATTTTGATTCTGATTTATACTAATTCTTGATTTTTTTCAGAAAGGTGTATAAGGGATTTTTCTATATTTTTACTAGATGAGCGAATGCTGCTAGATGATCCTTCTTGAATTGTAGTTTCTATTTTATCTAATTGTTTCCTTATAGTCTTGAAACACTAATTAGTGTAATTAATTTGTTCAACTATTTGTTTGCGCTCAACTCTCTCATTTGGTAGTTTGAATGGGGATGCTGTTATAGATGTACCTTTGTAATCAATAATTATAAAATCTAAAGGAGGATGGCTAGAGGTTATAATAGTATTATCTGACTTTTTCCACTTCATTTTTGTAATAGTGTTCGCTTTTTTATAGTAATGCTCCAAAGAATCGAAAAAATAAACTTGATTTTTAGTCTCTTCCATAAATCTTTCCCAATAAGCTATTATTTTATATTGTTGACAAGGTGTATATTTACTAGCATATTCTTTTCTTTTTTACTTATTTTCTTTTGACTTAAATTCAAGAAATAATTTGTCAATATCAATATTAAAATCTTTATTTATAACACATAAAGACGGATCAACAGGGTTTGAGGTTATTTCTTCAAAATCAGTTTCAGTTGGAGACCCTTGTGAGGTGTCTTCATCGTCAAATTTTGACTGTGTAGAATAACAAGGTTTACTGATTTGTAAACTTGATTCAACACCCTTTAACTTAATTCTAGGATCAAATAAATTTCTATCTAGCCTAGGCATAGCGATTGAATTATTTGACCTGCTTAGTTCTTTAATTCTAAGAGGAGGCTTTACTCTTTGTTGATCAAAACTTATCCTAACCATATCATCTAGGTATTGTTGAATATAGTCTAGATCAATAGTATCATTTTGTATTTTTTGTAGGTAACTTTTATTTTCACTAAGCCAACTGGCTGGTAGCTGGATATCACTCCATGAGATGGTTTTGGGTACTTGTATGTTAGCATTAGTGCTACTTTGTATGAGTAAAGTTTTATCCTTTGGACTTTTGACTTAGGCATGAATATTCAAATTAGTTTTCATACATTTATAATAAACATAGTAAATCAAGACAATTGATTGACTTCCTTCGAGCATTTTAGTAATTGCTCCGACAGTTTGAATATTTAAAGTTAAGGCTTTTAATATATTCTTGTCTTTTAGACTAAGAGGTAAATCAGGGTAACAGTTAAAGTAAACTGGACCATTATGTAAGCTTGACTCCATTAATCCTAACAGACTATCACTATAGACTGTGAATCTACTATCTCTTAGATAATAAGACTGAAGAATTTAGTTCTTTTCTTGTAAGGGGTTTAATAGCTACTTATACTAATCCTACATGAATATAGTTATATCCTCTTCCAATGTGTCATTTGATTGATTCTTTACTAAGAAGTGTGAATCTTTTTTCTTGTTTAGTAATAGCATAAACATGTTCTATAGTTTTTGCTACTTGATCAGTTCTAAAAGTATCTTCTAAAAAACTTGTTTTGTAAATTTCTTTTACTGGGATTTTGGGTATATTCCAATTTCTTAATTCTGTATTTAAATCTTGGTACTCATGTTATTCTTGATTGACTATGACTGGAAATTCAAATAACGAAGCCATTGAGGAGCTGGCTGAAGAACTACACTTGAATAATCTATTCATTGTGCTTAATCCTAGAGATTATTCTTTCAATATTTTAATCCTAGACAACCATGTTTAAGACCTATCATGTATACACGCATAACCTAGTTTTAATTCTATCCTTTTCGACTGCCTCACACTAGGACTTACACATACGGATAGATAACAACTTGGGTGGCCATTGACAGAATGCTCAAACGATGACAGCAGAATTAAAATACTAATTAAAAATTCAATAGGAATAAAAACAACTTACAGATTATTTAGTGTTTACTTCTTCAACTATATCCTACTTGGCTCTGATACCATGAGGGGGCGGAAGCACAGAATATATATACACACACACATACATACATACACACACACGCACACTTTTATAAAAGGGCAGGTAAAGAATGCAGCCAACATTTACTGTATTTATTTTCGCAAAACGTGAATCTAATCGTTCAAGTATGAACCATTCATCTACAGTACACATCATTTCTCTCCTCTAGTCAATTAGTTGAGAAACCTCGTGGTTAGGGACGAGCAAATAGTAGTTCAGTTGGAGAGGAATGTAGCGTTCTCATATAATACGACTGTTGGAGAGTAACTTCTGCTAATGAAAAAGAAACAGAAATTATTCGACAGGCAATTATGCTCAAGAGATGGGTAGAGGAAGGGGCTTCAGCCCCTGCCGAAGAAGCGGCCCTGCCGCCTCCACCAACAATTCCAGAATTTCATAATGGAATGTCAGATTCCAACTTTAGAAGTGCTTCAAAAGACAACGGGCCTTCTAATAACGGAAACCTGGAATATAATTTTTAATGGTCGTAGCATGTATCATTCAGTGATTCAGATGTTAGGGGCCGTTGGCGACAACGGACGGCTTATGTTCCGGGATCATTTACACGTGTTCTCCTTTACTCTCTAAATAGATGTTGATTTGTGGACTTGAAGAGAAATTTAGCGTACATCTCAGATCAGAGACCCAGCAGCATCTGTACATGAATTTTTACTGTGTGGACGTAGACGATCAGAGAATAAGAGAAAGATGGGATTTATTGTGATAATCAAAAGAGTAGAATGTTAAAACCCAAGATTAGAACCTTAAATAGACATTAACATCAAATACCATTCTCGTGAGTTCAATAAACAAGCCGAAGAGGACAAAGGTGGCATCCATTTCCAGATCAACAGAATTAATTCTTAACAAGGATCTATAGCCAAAACAATCAGGTCAAGACGTAATTTACAATGTTACAAGAACAAGGATCTCAGGGCATTATACCCGCAACATTTGAAGTCCAAAGGCAAGAAAAAACCTCTGATTCAGAGACCAAGAATCCAGCAACCCGTCTGCAAGAATTGTCCATAGAGTTCAGGAATCCAGGCAAATCCAGATGCCATGGGCTGCAAATAACTAATAGTAGTTCCCCACAGAAGGGATGCTGAGAATCAATCAAGCATGTAAAATGTTGCCTCCGTTATCATTACCTCAGGAAACTGCTACTAGCGTCGACCAGTGCGACTTTTTGCTCTTGCTTTCTGCAACACATAGTATAATCAGTGAGACACCAGAAAAATTGAATATTAGGCTCTCAAAGGCCTAGTAACAACTTAGTTGTGCCACGTAAACAGCTTCCCCATCTGTATTTTAAAAAATCTAGTACTATTGGATTGGCACCAACATTGACAAGAAAATTGAGAATGGTGGGACAACGGAGCTACGTCTTTCTATTCCTTGTACCTCTTCAACATTCATAAATACATGGTGGTCAGCAGCAAAGTTCACAAGAGCCAGTTTCTTTAAAATTGTGCATTTGTGTGTGCAAGTTTTTTTTTTTTTGGCATTATTCATGCATTCTGAATGAAAGAATCATGGTAATGAGCACATAAATTCGATCGGGTCTCTAGATCTGCCTTCTCCGATGCATTCAGGCCTTGATTTGGGGGGCATAGTTCCACGCATAACGTGCCTTGCAATCTTCGATTTTTTTTGCTCCTAATCTAGTGGTATGTCTAGAACAGCCACTTTGTGCATCTATTACCAAAGGTTGGATCCGTCTCCAGTCCTCCCCACCCACACCCTCCTCGATTGGGGATATACCTGGCTACTGTCATTGCATTTATGCTGTTAAGTTCCCAATTGTCACAGACTCACAAAAGCTTAATCTATTAGGATATTAGGATATGGGCCTTACTATGTATATCAAGTTATTCAACACCTTCTGTCAAGTGCAACCTCGTCTTGCGTGTGGAGATGCAAATATTTATAGGTATTCAAAAGAGGATATGAAGAGGAGAAGCACAGCAAACGAGAAATGAATCCAAACGGAGAGACTTTAACCCGATACCTCTCACAACCTGAGTTTTGATACCGTGTTAAGTTACCAACTGTTCCTTGGACTGTTAGGAAATGGGCCCAATAACATAACAAAGTATATCAAGCTATTCACCAAATGCAACGTAGAAGAGAATTCATAAGCTTGATATTTGGTCTTTTGGTCGAAAATAAAACTAAAGCAAAGGTCAAATTTAGGGTGTTCTTCGGAAGAACCAAATGGAATCTAGGAATGCAATTGTTTCAAAACATTCAAGCTCTCTTTTTGAACATGCAGGAACATCAATACAAAATAGTACCTTTTGAGATGAAAGGAACGAAAATCGAACACTAAACCTAAATTTACTTGGAACAACCATCCAACTACTTGGGCTAGCTAGCAATTTGAATATTTAATTATGTAATTAATACAGGATAAAAAAGCCAGGGCCTTAGTTGAACGACCTCTCTCCTATCGGGGTAATAATCCACCCCAAAACCTCGCTTCCGTGCTCCCAAATCAAATCTCTCAAAATCTCGCTCCCATCTTGAAAAGAGCATGTTTACAACTAGGATAGAATCTCACAAGCATATGAATGCCAAGAAAACAAAAGAAAAGTTACCAAGCAAGAGAAAATGTGAAGCAATCATCAGATAATAGAAAAACATTGACTCAAATTTGATAAAGGATAAACACAAAATTTGCTTATATTTGCAAGAAAAAGAAAACACAAAGCCAGCATACACCAAATTTTCCACGCACCAAAAAACACGAAAAGAAAATTGCTTTGATTTCAATGTCGTTTGCAACACTTCAAGAATGTTAGTTAGCTGGACTAGTTTTGGGGGATTAAATAAGAAGAGCGGATGAGAGGAGGCTATGAAGCACAGATACTCTATTTTGGTCTCCGTATCACGTATCGTATCCGTATCGGATACCAATACTCTCGGATACTCTCCGGATACGTATCCAATACACTTTTTAAAGTATCCTGCTTTTAGAATTATTTTTGGGTATCCCGATACGTTTCAGATACGCGCTGGTACTCTCGGATACACTCCGGATATGTATCTGTATCTAATATGTTTTGGATACACGCGGGTACGTGTTGGATATGCTCGGATATGTTTTGGATACGCGCGAGGGTAAATATGCTCGGATATGTTTCGGATACGCACGAGGGTAAATATATTATTACTTAAAATATATGGGTTAAAATTGCAAGTAGGACTATATTTTTCTTTTTCCCCCACCAATCGACACCAGAAACACACCGACAACATCCTCTCTCGACAACCTTGTAAATCTCTCATCTCTCGTCTCTCTCTCTCTCTCTCTCTCTCTCTCTCGTGTGTATGTAAATATATATATATATATATATATATATATATAACAATATAGACACAATTATATATATAACTATACGTGAATATATCTCTCTCGGCATATGAAATGGTGAACTTGTGTAATGAAAAACTTTAATCATTAATGAAATTTTAGGAATTAAAAATTATATATAATATATTTTTTATTTATTTTTATATTCAAAGTATCCCCCAACGTATCGTATCCTTCTTTCTGAAAAAATCACGTATCCGCGTATCCGTATCATATCGTATCCCGTATCCGTATCCGTATCCGTATCCGTATCCGTATCCGTATCCGTGCTTCTTAGAGAGGAGGATATGGTAGAGGGAGGACATTAAGAAGGGAATGATTTTATACTTTGTTTGGTTGGTAGTATGTATGGGTGGATAAAATTTGGTGGATGATGCAATAGTCTATCAACCAAACACTGGTAGTATTAGTATGTATCGGGATTAAATAGTTTGGGTCCGTGTGCCTACCAAACATTGGATTAGCTAGTCCCGGTCCCCAGATTAACTAGTACCGGAAAATAGTCAATCAACCAAATAGTCCAGCTAACAATAGGCTCTTCAGAGAGTGGTTTAGGTGATGTAGATGACAAAGCAATGTAATACAGAATTTTAAGAGCGTATCCGAATAATCGAAGCCTAACTCATATTAGCTTAAAATTTGCCAGTGTCACCAAGAAAATCCAATAATCCACATCACCCCCTCCTCGACCAAAAAAAAAAGAGAGAGAAAAGAATACTAAGGTTGTGGTTTTCAAACGGACATAGTTTAAACATGGGGCACATGCGCTCGCGCGCGTGCTCGCGCGCACACACACACACACACATAGAGAGAGAGAGAGAGAGAGAGAGAGAGAGAGAGAGAGAGAGAGATCACTAACAGATGCAGTCCCGAAGCTTGCTCCCGACCCTGTTGCAGCACCTACGACAATATTAAGATCACTCGATCAGGCAGTGAAGCTCAGATTGCAATTAGAAAACCAGCCATGTAAAGGAAAATTTGAATGTTTCATCGCTAAATGTTATGAACTTCTTTGTAACAAAATAAAAATAGAACGAGAGGGAAGAAGAGTCCCACTTCGAGGGGGGAAGACCTCTGATTGGTTCAAATAGAGGAGAACTGGACCTCTGTACTTCAAAATAGAACACTTTTATCAATCAATATTCAACTCCCTTAAATGATACACAAAGGTTATATTTATAAACAATGAAGGACAACCTCCCACTAACCCACTACACTACAAACCTTACTTATCCCACTAATAATATCTTCTACCACTACCTTAATTAAAATAAATACAAAGTGATTTTAGGAAAACAGATACGTAACAATTCTATCCCCTTAGGATCAACCTTGCCCTCAAGATGGAAATACAAAAAACATTGGAAATCCACCGGGATCCCACATTTTAATAAAGAACCCAGTAAGCATGCGAACGAGGTCTTTTTCTAGGTCACAACAACCAACTCTTCGGAAGCACTAATCTTGTACTTTAACGCCACTTGCTACTTTGTGTCGATAGATGATAAAATAAGTTGATCCATACTCGAGTTTTGATGAAGCCAAGGATTGATGGCTCTGATACCACTTGTTACGAAGAAGTTCGTAACAAAAAATAGAAATAGAACGAGAGGGAAGAAGAGTCCCACTTCGGCGGGGGGGGGGGGGGGGGGGGGGGTGTGGTTAGGGGGACTCAGATTGGTAACACTAAAACATAGTCATAACAAGGAGGCCATGAATTGAGGTCTTTGCAAACCTATGATATCTATGTATTCATCAATACTTGGCAAATAGTGTCAAATTGGTAACACTAAATTTTTGGTCTGGTATTTTTTCTGTTTACTTTTGCAATTACTGTATTTGTTTAGCTTTTTGTCGTAATTTTTGGGATTAATCATTCGTCTCAACTAGAGGAATCAGAAATGTATAAAAATATGGACCGCAGTTGAAAAAAGTTCATATAAGACAACACTAAAGACAAAAATACCAGTTGTTTGGTAGCTTTTTCGTCTTTAGTGAACCTTTTTTTTTTTGCTATTGGTCATAATTTTTTACCATTTAGACGCCTCTTGTCAAGACAATTGTTAATAAAAAAATATATAATGTGAATTTACAAAAATTCAGAAAAGACGAAAAAACGTACCAAAAAAAAAAGACAAATATTCTTTGGGAGAATGGGCTAAAAGGTTAACAATCATTTGCTAAATTGTAAGAACTAAGAAGCAAGATCAGAAGAACACATTTGATCAACTATCACATCTAAATCAGAATTAAGAATATTACAAGCTTGTAAATAATGTGGCAATCTGTCCAAAATACAACCCCATTGACATATTTTGTCTGTTCCAGACATCGCCTTAAGAAAAAGTAGAATAAGAGAAGGGGCAACATTTGAAAATTGGCAGTGTCACATGTGTTGGATATTAATCTAGTTCCACTTCTCAAACATTTTCTGTTTTTGCTTTGTAGCTCAGGGGTACTATTATGTATAGAGTTCATGGCCATGGGCTGCCCATGTTCTGTCCTAAGGATCACGCCATAAATCTGTGTTGAGTAAAGAGTACTGTTTTGTTTTGAGGTAGGTTTTGAAAATTATTAGTCGCAATCTAAATAGGAATTCAAAATCCTGACAGGAAAAAATGTTCCGTGAAGTCCATACAAGACCAAGTAATGCATATAATTCAACAGAGCTGAGTTCAGAGGCTTGGGAGTAGAGTCATGCAATTATAGCCTTATGTGATGCTGTTAGAGAATCTAGGTGCGTTGCCAAGTTTTAAGAGTTCCTTCTTAGTTTAGGTGCTTTTGGCCTAAAATATTCCAGAAGTAGATCTTGAGTGAAATATATTGGAATCTTATGCATTGTACTCACAAAACTAACTCTTCTCCATAACAGTTAAACCATTGACTAACGTTGTTGCACACAGTAACCAGAACAGTCCTTTTGGTTCCTTTGCCTTGTTTGGTCAAGCGGCCCTAACCCTACATCCATCAATACACTACAAAAACTAGTTTCAAAATTCCACAAAGTGCTGTCCTACATTGTTGCACCAAAACATTGATTTGGATCTTTAAAGTATTCTAATAACATAATCTGCAGCACTCCAAGATCTTGGAACACAGTTCATAGTAATGTATATGACTAATCTTAGTGGTTACCAAAGCCCACATGAAAGACAACTTCAGATAAAACCAAACAATACTGGCTACCACAATGACATATGAGTCTTTGCAAGTTTGTTTTCCTAGCCCTTGTCCCCAATCCATAAATAACAACGATAGTCGTAGAATGTACCTGAAGCAAATGGGGTCAAAAAGGATGAAACTCCAGCAGAAGGGACACCAAGTAAAGAAGGGGTATTACCCAATGAGGGTGTTGAAGGACCAAAAAGTGACGATGGGGCTGATGCACCAGGTACTCCAAATGAGGCTGTTGGAGCAGCACTGGGAGTGGAAAATAACGAAGACGAAGACGCAGCAGCAGATGGAGTACTAAAAAGTGAGGACCCACTCCCTGACGAAGCTGCTACAACTGCTGCAGAAGTGTGTGGGGCAGAGGATGCCTCAGGTGTTGCTGAGCTGGCAAACAACCCTGCAACTTGAGTCAACGGTTGTGAACTTGCAGGCAAATGCAAGGTTGGGTGTACCCTCCGGGCAGCGGCTTCTTGTTTGGCTGTTTCCCTTCTATCAGCCTCAAGAAATGGATCATTTGAATCCCCACGGTGGCGTTGGTCGGCAAGATATGCTGCTTTCATGGATTCAATGTACTGATGAATGCTCTCCACCTACACAGCACCAGAGAATAAAGTTCTTACGATAAGTGATAAATACAGAAGAGCATATTCATGAGTACATGAGAAGCAACTCCAATCAAATAAGAAGCATGTCGAAAGTATAAACTATGAAGGGCATATTACAGTTTCTGAGCTCCAAAAAGTATGCTCACACAATCACTGATCCAAGGTATTTGAAGTAGTGTAGAAGAGAAATTGCATGATTTAGAGTTCAAAAATGTAGACCTGAGAATACAGTCCCACAAACTGCCGCAGTTATCATGCTATCTCACAGGGACCTGATAATGTGTCTAACTGTGGTGTCCATTGAATTTCTATATTGAGGACGTCTGAACATGCCAAAAATAGTGATATTTCTTACCAAGTCCGTGGTAATTTTGAAACACAAATTGTGATAGCTAGGTAAATCCCAACAGGCAGACATGGATCTCATACCATTGCCGAGCATTTTAAGTGTCATACATTATAAGAATCCATGTAAAATGGCTATCATGTAATTACTGCCAGTCTGCCACTAATGTATCACACCAGACTTCCAAAAGTAGACTCTCAGATTCCACATTCCAAACTAAGTTAGATATTCCATCCTTTTGAACAACTGAGAATTCTTTCCAGCTATACATCAAGCTAATACCCGATCACAAGTGAAAATAATTGCTTTGGCATCTGGTTTCATAACCGAAACCGAAAGCAACCAAGGAAGACACTAATTGTGCTTCCATTCATGTTATTATTAAGTAGACAGTAAATACTGAACTTCTTTACGTTCAAAGAAGTTAAAAACAATCGACTCAGTTTTCTTCACCTTTGCTGCCACATGAACAAAAAAGTCGTGCACATTTGACATAACTTTGGGAAGAGACTGTAACAATGAGGAGCTAGAGTTTAAAGAGTTCCTGCCAGAATCGACAAGCAGCAGCTGCTCTAACTCTTCAATCCACTGACGGCATTGACCAATATACTTCTCAAATCTTGCAACTGTTTGCTGCAGAAAGGGAGATGGTTTCTTGGGGAGACCACTATAGAAATCAAAAATTGGCACTACAGAGGTAGCTACAGGTTGAGTACTTCCACTTGGAGCACCAGTCGCTCCTGAAAGCTGTGATGGTGCAGTGGCGTTTGACGCAGCACCTGTATTTGGACGGACAAACCTTGGCCGTAACATAATGAAAGAACGAATAGCGACCTCAGTGTTGCGTAGCATATCTTTGACAACAGCCATAAGTTCATACAAAACAGCCTTCTGCCGTTCCATTGCTGTACTAACTCCACCTAGTTCCTACCACAAAAAATTTCAATATCATCATCACCAATAAAGTCAGATTTAAAGAGAGAAAAGGTTGTTCAATAAGACTTGAGGCATCTATCTAGCAGAGGTTACAGTAGTCAAAACTTAGCCCAACAAGGGTTAAAAAGAAAAACTTAGCCCTACAAATTCAAGAATTAAACTATATTTTCTCCTAAACTTAGCAGCGATCACATGTCTGTCTACAAGACTACAACCAAACAAAAATTGAAGTCAATTGAAGAATTTGAGATTCAAATCTTCATTGAAAAGTTGGTAAGCAGAAGAAATGAAAATAGTTTTAAGAATTCCATTAAGACATCAGTTTTTCTTTTTCGGGTAACTTGATTAGAGACATTCATGTTGCTTCATATAACAGAGGGACTGAACACATCCAATCATGGGCAAGCTATAATTTAGTCATCTCTGACTTTTATGTAAAATCTGCTTCCAAATCTAGGTCAGAAACCATCACTGGGAAAAGCCGATGACTAGGGTAAAGGAGCAATAATTTTGGGGGAGTTGCAAGATCTTTTATATCCGTGAGGAGAAAGGTCGTTGCCCACCTTATCATAGTTGAGTTGAAAAAATAAACGTAAGAACTTACCATAAAGCTAGGTTTAGTAAGCTACAATCATGTCACAAGCAGCTACAGTATGAAATTCATTAAATTAGGAATGTAAGAAACCTGTACAATGTGGCTTGCATCAGAATCAAACCCGTCATTGGAGATCAAAGAATCATAAAGTCTACTACACTGATCCAGCCGCTGGCTTTCGTCCCTACACTCAAGTATCTTTTCCCTAGCCACCAAAAACCACTACTTTAGCAACTCGAAGCCTAAAATAGCAAATCAGATTCTAAGATAAGGAAAACACTCTACTGGCGAAATTGAAAAGCTCCTTAATCAAGACATTGCAGGAGCTCAAACCAAATCCCCAGCCAAAACTACACACACCAACTTCCACCGGCTAAAACTTGTCACTCAACATATACATGCGTCTATTGCATTATATTATTGTCTATAGTCCCAACATTTTCAATTTCAAGAAGTATACTTTGAGGGCAAAGAAATATCCAAATCATCGAAAAAACCACCCCTTTAGCAAAACAATTAGTACATATCTTCACAATCAACAAATTAACAAAACAATTAGCACAAATTTTCACGAAATTCAAATGCACCTAATTGAAACCATTGAGGCACTTTAAAAACAATCAACTGGGTAAATTTTTTTAACTCTTATGCGCGCAGATATATACACAAAACTATGTCATTTGGAACATACTCAATTTGAAGGAGGAATTTCTGGGAGTCCGGGTGGAGGTCGGCCCATTTGGTGCCGTACGTGGCCGGAGTTTTTTCGTTGGTGAAAAGGTACAATTGTTGCTGCGGCTGGTGGTGTTGTTGCTGCTGCTGGTGTTGTTGCTGCTGTTGTTGTAGAAATTGTTGCTGTTGTGGTTGTAGTTGAAATTGCTGTGGTGGTTGTTGTTGTTGGAAAAATGGGTTGCTCTGTTGGAATGGGGATTGCTGTTGCTGTTGAGATGGGAATAGTTGTAGTTGTTGGGGTTGTTGCTGTTGCTGTGGGGTGAAAGAAAACGCCATTGCTGAAACCGTTGATTTCTTCTTCGTTTGTTAATTGGCAAAATATGGTTTGAAATCTGGAAGAAAGAATTTTCAGGCGAAACGTCTGCTTTAAAACCCTAGAAAAGAGAGGGAACTGAGAGAGTAAAAGGACCCGCCTCCGGCGGAGACAGCATTCGGGTTTGAGGGCTTTCTCACGTACTCAGCCCAGTCTGAGCCCAAAAGGCGTATACTGTTCTTTGCTGGGATTGATTCCAGCGCATTGTAGACATTTGTTCCACACTTAATCACGATCGTAACTCTAAGGTATAGCTATCTGTCCCGAAATGGATTACAATCACCTTGTTTGGTTCTCATTTTTTAAAGTTATTTTTATATAATGAATGGAGAGATAGAGAGAAAAACGTATTGAGAAACGTGTAGATAGAAAAATGAGATGAGATGGGAACCAATATACTCCCTTCGTCCCAATTTATTTGTACAATTGTCGAAATTCGTGTCTTTTAAAAATACACTTATATCTTATATTTTATAATATTTTTTTTTATGATTTTGAAGATTTTGTATAATAAAACTAATTGAGATCTACCAAACAAGATCCATATTGCATATTAAAAACATTACGAATTGAAAATTATAAACAATTTTGTTAGAGGTCAAATATTCTTAAAAAGTCAAAAAGGGGACAAACAAATCGGGACGGAGAGAGTATTTTTTTGAACCTTTGAAAAAACAATTTGTAATTTTCCGTTATAAAATTTGAGGAATGATATGTCACTCCCTTTTTTACTAATATCACTCTCTTTTTTGTCTTAAAGTGTATGAATTTATACCATACATTTTGTGAAAGTTTATTGCATTGTCGGGTAAATTAGTAAATTCACCTAGCTAAAAGACAAAAGGGGAGTGGCAATGGTAAAAATGGGAGTGGCATTATCATTGGCCTAAAATTTCTTTGTGTAATATAAATCTTATTTAATGGAGTAGATCACAGTCAATTCTATTAGACAATATTTTCAACATTAAAGGAAATTATAAGTTACATAATAGAATCAAATTTTTGGGAGGCACAAATGTAAAATTTGTCATTCATTTTGTGACGGAGTGATTTAGTTTGGTTTTTATGAAGTTCAATCTAATTTTCTTAGGGAGTCCTAAATAAGTTGTGAGACCAACTATAAAAGTCAAGATTGTTGGAGAGACCTGTAGAGGAATTTGTAGACGGAAAAGAAAATACTCCTACAATGTCAGATTAAATAACCATAGTGCGGAAGCGGGTGGTTCGGGTTATCTTGCGAACTTTAACCGAATCGGACATTGGTGTGGATGAATTACGAACTCTCGATCACGTACCAAATCAGCGATAAATTCTTGCGATGGAGTGATACTACGAGGATTGAGTATCACTCTCTATTCCACGGTGCAAAAGCTCGGATTGCTCTTTAATGGTAGAGAGAGAGAACTATTGAAGAGAGAGAATTTCCCAGAACTCTATATCTTTTTTGTATACCTCTAGTGTATATACTTGTGTGTGTTCTTTATGAATGTCCTATAGGAAATAAATAGAGAGAGAGCATCCTAGATGCTTTAGAAGTCTTTTTTAATCCTAAGAGATTAGAATTATTTCAACTTCTCCTATCTTATCTCCAAGATGAGATAGGACTCTCTAATATATGGGTCACCGGGTCATGCCCACATGGGCGACCCGATTTGGTCCCGGACCGGCTCCAAATTCCAACATCTCCCACTTGTCCATGCATTGGCATGACAAGTTGTATCAATCTCTCTTCCATCTACCCAACTAAGAAGCAAACTCACACACGCTAATGAATCGTGCGATCGCTGGAGCACCTGCAAGTGGGAGCTCTACACTAGAAACTCTTTAAGAGCCAGCATAGAGACATCAACCCATAAGAGTGCCTCATGTATCTTGAATCCATTTAGTTACACCAGACCAAGCATCTTTAATCTTTCCAAAAAGCATGCTTGACCCAACAACATCATGCACTCTAACTTTAACTTCCCCTACATGGCCCAAACACATCTCCTAGTGCATTATAATTCCAATAAAAGTATAGTTGTCGCTTCTGTCCCCACAAGGAATTAGCTACAAGAAGCTAGCTATGAATTAATTGATTGGACCATACATAGAGATATCATTGCTTAAAATCAATTGCAAATAAATGTGGAGCGCATGTTCCATCTATTTCCTTGTTCAAAGGAGCAATAATTTTCCGATCAATGGCCCCACAAGAGGTCCTCTTTCTAATGGGCAGAATGAAAGCAATGGCTAATATTTGAGGTGTAATAGCATTTATCAAATGTCCAGCGGGTCGCTCCCACCTTGGCACCAACGTGCGCGAAAGGCCAAAGGAGCACCCTTTTTTCTATTGTACACCCATGATGGAAATCATAACACCCACTAATGGGGCTTTCAAGATGACTTGCCCCATTTCAGAACACCTTCTTAAAAAAAAGTATTGATGAGTAGGGAAAAACCTGACAAGATCAGCGCTATACAATATACGAACCTGGGAGATAGCGGCCAACTTCGCCTACAATTCCCAAGGAGAGATGGCCAATGACAAGGTCAGGGGATACCGACTCCGCCTATAGGACGGAGCTGGCGTAAGGTCCAAGGACCAGCTTTGGACCTTGGTTAGAACGGCATAAGTAATATTCTTTGGATATTACTTATCCTAACCAAAGATGCCCGGACAAGATAAACTACAACTGAAATCCTACAGGATAAGGAGTGCTATAGACGAGATAAGCGCTAACCATCCCAGATGTACATGGACTCCTAGCTAAGGCAGAACTCCTCCTCACCCCAAGTGGGTGATCCGGAATACAGTCCTACAAGGACTCTACCTTCCAAATAAGATGCCTATAAATATGATGGTAGAACTCCAATAAAAGGTATGCAACCCTAAATAGAGAACAAAAAGACTCTGAAGTATACTACTGACTTAGGCATCGGAGGGTGGTTGGCAAGCCACCACGCCGGTGACTCAAGCTCTCACGTTGTCTTTGCAGGAACAGGTCGGGGCCAGACACAAAGCTGATTCATCAACTGGCGCCGTCTGTGGGAAACGACTTTTTCCTTACGGTGAATAGTTTTGTATGGTGGACACCCGATCAAGCAGAACAACGATGGCTTCAGACCTCCCACAAACGGGTGTCGACAACACCACGAAGGCCGCAGACACAGCCAAGGCGGCCGAAATCGCCAAGGCCACGAAGGATGCCAAGGCCACCGCCGCTGCCAAAGCCGCTAAGATGGCAGAGGCGGCCAAAGCTGCTGTAGTGAGCAAACCAGGAGGCGACCAGATGACCCCAGAAGCGTTCGCTCAAATGCAGGAGCAAATTAAAACACTAACCCAAGGGCTACAAGGAGCGATGCAAGAGAATGCAGATCTGTGAAAGCAAATCTCAGAGCCAAGCATCTTAAATCAACGACATAACAAAACCAGGAAGAGGATGACAGGGAGGACGCCGAATCTAGCGAAAAGGAAAGCCATAACCGAAAAAAGCATGGCAAACCACTCCTAGAGAAGCAACCCCACGAACAGGAAGCGTTGCTCAAGATGTAGGACCAGATTGATGGGTTGATGAAACACATCAAGGCACAAACTCCTGCCACGGTAGAAGAGTTGGTGCAGAATACGGATTCACCCTTCACATCTAAGGTCATGGGGCTGCCATTCCCCAAGAAATTCAAAATGCCTTAGTTGGAGACATTCAATGGTTCCACGGACCCATTGGATCATCTAGAAACATACAAATCCCTAATGCATTTACAAGCAGTACCAGATGAGGTAATGTGTCGTGCATTCCTTGTTACCCTCAAAGGATGTGCTTGGGCGTGGTTTAACAAACTCCCCCCAGGAAGCATACGTAGTTTCAAAGAGCTTAGCACTGGCTTTGTTAGCTACTTTATTGCTGGCCAACGCTACGGCAAACCAGCAACGCACCTCTTGACAGTAAAGCAGGGGAGATGGGAGTCATTAAGGGAATATATTACTAGGTTTAACAAAGAGGTGGTTTAGATAGAGGAAGCCGACGACAACGTGAGCATAACTGTGTATATAGCTGGACTGTATTCAGGACAGTTTCTATACCTTCTATTTCAAGAACCACCCAAGACCCTGGCAGAACTTATGCTTAGAGCACAGAAGCATATGAATGCAGAGGAAGCCGTCTACGCAAGGCGTTCCCGTGATAGTTTTGATCCCTATGCAGGGCCATCACAGGTTGGCAAATTTCCCCCATCCAATAGGAAAAGAAGAGAATCCTCTCGCAAGACGGGAGGGGAACCAAAAAATAAGAAGATGGACTCCAGATCCTCCCTAAAACGAGGAGGAGGACCGCCCCAAGGCAAATACAAGCAGTTTACACCACTCATTGCCACGGTAGAACAAATCCTCAGCAACTTACAAAATGATCCGGACTTCAAATGGCCCGAAAAGCTAAGGACTGATCCTAACAGGAGAGCCAAAGACAAATACTTCAGGTTCTACAGAGACCATGGTCACAACACGAATGACTGCATTGACTTAAAGCAGCAGATCGAGGAGCTGATCCAAAGAGGCAGACTTCAACGTTTCGTAACGAAGAAGTATCAGAAGATATCCATGAGGGATGATACAAACAAGGAAGGAAAAGATGCCACGGCTCTCCGATCAGTTCCCATTGGAAAGATCAAAGTCATCCATGGAGGACTTGCCGGAGGTGGAGAGTCTAGCAATGCCAGGAAAGCTCACCTCAGGAAACTGAGAACGGAGGAATATTTGGAGGTCAACACAGTTGGCCGTCCAAGTAAATTCCAAAAGAAAGAGGAAATACCCATCATTTTCTCAGAAGAAGACATTAAGGGAACTCAAGTTCCTCATGATGACCCTCTTGTAGGGAGGTATTCCCGAATAGGTCCAAGAAGAGCCCGAACATGGTGTGAAGAAAAGGTCAACGCACTATGGACCAGTGACATGAGAAGTCATTGGTCCAGAGAGGTTGTACAATTCTCAGTTCAGTAAAACATGAGAAGTTATTGGACCAAATAAAAGGAAAGTGACATGTGAAGCCACTGTTCAAGTAACTTGTTCGGCGACGAGAAAGCTGAACAGGAGGAGAACTCCTAAAGAAAGGAATGGTCCAAATAATTGATAAAAGAACCAGTTACATGTGAAGTGACTGGTCCAAGCCGTCTGTTCAGCAATGAGATGGCCGAACAAGGAAAGAGCTCCAGTCAAGAGTAGGAGCAGAGGGAATACTCTGGAAGATTCCAGAGTAGTCATGTCCCATAAGGGAATAAGATCCCGAGAATATAGGATCTGGGAAAGATACCTAATGAGAATGAGATGTTTGGCTTGTTATGGAAAAGAGTCCTACAAGGATTAAGAGAATAATCTGATAAAGGAAACGAGAATCCTTGATATCCTGGGATTTCCTATACGAGTTAGGAATCCTAGGGCAACAGGGATGCTTGGCCAGCAAGCATACACAAATCTATAAATATGAGATAAACCTAGAGGAAAAAGGTACGCAATACACTGCATTCTTATTTCTTTTCTACCGTGAATTAGGGTTTGACTGCTAGTACGTGATACTAACTTTGGCATCGGAGGGCCTTTGCCACGAGAGGCAAAGGTGCATTCACCCCTTGTCTATTTTGCAGATTAAGGATTCGACGACGAATTAAGGTTCCAGTGAAGAGGCATGAATAAGCCGTTTCAATCTAAGCACTGATCAAAGCACTAATTGAATTTGTCCACCTACAATTGGCGCCGTCTGTGGGAACCAAAAGAGTTCCCTTTGAAATACAACCATGGTGGAAGTAGATCCAGCAACACCGCACGACCCAAAGGATGTGTTAGATGGAGGAAGGGATAAATCTCCACCTGGGGCTCCGAGAAAGCCCGAGGGTGGACACAAGAGAACCACGAGTAAGGGCCGCCCCCTTACCGTTCATGATAAAAATAGAGATGGAGAGACGGCTTCGAGATCCACGATAAGGAGTAAATCCCATCAAGGGGATGAATCAGTCGCACACTCCAGGAGTGTGCACCATAGCGAAGACGTTCTCGATAAAAAGAGACAAGAAATTGTGGAGTATGCTCGTCTGATTAAAAAACGAGAACAAGAGATCAGAGAGCTGGAAAGAATTAGGGAACATCCGAAGGACTTCGGACTGTCTCGAAGAAATTCCAGAGGTAGTGGGTATGCTATGGTACAATTCAGAAAAGCTCCTTCATGAGGAAGAAGGAGCAGGAGCAGAAGTCCAACCCCAAGGCAACGTAAAGCTTCTCCACGAAAAGAGAGGAGTAAGACCCGAACGCCGGAGAGAAGGAGGGATTCCCCTTTTGCAAGAAAGAGGAGAAGCAGAGGTCGAAGCTCTACCCCTGAGGAGGAAGGGAGTAGGAAACATCATAGGGACAGGTACGAAAAGACCTGATTCCAATTGGGAAAGAACTAGACCCAACGAAAAGAAAGGACCAGAGGATGAAACCATGACTGCACGAGAAGCAGCACGGAAAGCACTCAAGAATATAGCATCCTCCCCTTTTGCAAGAAAGTTACAGGAGGCTAAGTTGCCGACCAGAGTGAAACACGAAACGTTCATCCTCTATGAGACAGATGCTGATCCCGTGGCACATATACAACATTACTAGCAGGCAATGTTTATGCATGAAGGAGATGATGCAATTATGTGCAAGATGTTCCCGTCAAGCTTAGGGAAGGTTGCTTTGTCTTGGTTTCATAGATTGGGTTCACGTTCCATCCGAACATGGGTGCAGTTGGCCGAGGAATTCACTGCACGATTTTTGACGAGCAGAAAAGCTCCAAAAACTTTTGAGAGTCTTTTCTTTATGAAGCAAGGCCAGGACGAGCCGATCAGGACATATGCAAAAGAATACTGGGAAACCTTTAACGAAATTGAAGGTTGCAGCGAGGAATATGCCATTACCACTTTCAAGACAGGTTTGCCTATTCGGGGGGAGCTGCGTAAGTCCCTAAAGATGAGTCCGGTGCAGACACTCGCAAAACTGATGGAGCGAATTGAGCAGCACGCTAGAAATGAGGATGATATTCTTCGGGAAAATGGCAAGCTGGCCGCCGAGCAAGTAAAGGGGCCCATAAAGAAAGCAGAAAAGCCAGAGCCCAAAACTTATCGTGAAAGGAAGGATCATGGGCAAGCAAAGAAAGAGCCGTACAAGGACAAACAAGCTCCGGATCCCAAGTCATTCTTTTCAATAAATACGGTTTGGAAAGAACCCATTTACAGGATTCTTTATCGAATAAAGAATCAACCTTATTTTAAATGGCCTCTAACTCTAGGTGGGAACAAAGATGCGAAACATGCTACGAATCAACACTGTAGCTACCATAAGGATTGGGGCCATATGACAGAGGATTGTGAGATGTTCAAACGGCATCTTGATGATCTTGTCTCGCGAGGTTATCTCAAAGAATTTATCCAAGAAGATCTCAAGGATAAAGAAAAAGCAATGGAATTGGATTACGAACAGAATCCAAAGGGAGTAATCCATATGATACAAGGATTAGCCAAACCTTATATGAGAAATGAGGTGAGATTGCTTCAGAGACAGATTAAACACGACCAACATGTGATGCAGTTGGGAAAAAAGAGAGGGCGTAGTGAAGAGGCATGCAACGAAGGCATAGTTTTTACAGATGAAGATCTGGGAGGAGTCCAAGTACCTCATAATGACGCATTAGTCATAACCCTACGAGTTGGGGAATATGACATGGAAAGAATCCTGGTGGACTGGACTCTGGGAGTTGCACCGAAGTGCTGTATTACGATGCATTCAAGAAATTGGGACTGACTCAAGAAGACTTGGTACAATCAGTAACCCCTTTGGTCGGATTTGGAGCAGGAGCAGTCTGGCCGTTGGGAAAGGTAACTTTACCTGTTCGGGCTGGGACAGTGGTACTACGAATTGACTTCCTGGTAGTGGATGTACCGTCCTCCTATAACGTGATTATAGGGAGAACATGGTTACACAAGATGAGGGCAGTCTCTTCTACTTTCCATCAAATGGTAAAATTTCCAGGATCCAATGGGATTGAACAGATCAAGGGTAACCAAAAGGTAGCTCAACAATGTTTGGTATCCATCATAAAAAGAATCTATAACGCCCAGCATGTCAACACAATGGAAATTCCAGATCAGCTGACCATTGAAGATATCGGTAAGGACCCAACCGAGAGGGTAGTTGAGGGTTTGAAGAAAACATAGATCAACCAGATTGATCCAGATAGGTATTTTTTGATTGGGGAATCACTGCCAGCAGAGGAAGAGACTGAATTAATGAGTTTCTTAAAGACTTATGTCGACGTATTTGCCTGGACACCAGAAGAAATGCCCAGGGTGAGTGCAGACGTTATCTGCCATCATTTGAATATAGATCCACAGCATAAGCCGGTCATTCAAAAGAAAAGAAGAGCAGCCATACAGCACGTTGATGCTGTAATTGAAGAAGTAGACCATTTGTTGGAAGCCAAGGCAATAAGGGAAGTTTATTATCCGGAATGGCTATCAAATACTATTGTTGTCAAGAAAAAGAATGGAAAATGGCGTGTTTATGTAGACTTCACAGATTTAAACGAGGCGTGCCCAAAGGATAGTTTTCCTCTTCCAAGGATTGACCAGTTGGTTGATGCAACAGCAGGATACGAACGGATGAGTTTTCTCGATGCATATCGAGGATATCATCAAATTGCCATGTTCGGGCCAGATCAAGAGAAGACTTCTTTTATTACGCCACGAGGGTTGTACTGTTATAATGTCATGCCCTTTGGATTGAAGAATGCAGGGGCAACATATCAGAGATTGGCAACCATCATGTTTAGAAAATTGCTCGGCAAAACTATGGAGGTTTACATAGATGACATGGTGGTGAAAAGTAAAACTGGGCAATGCCATATAACAGATTTGAAGGAGGCTTTTGAAATCTTGAGGAAATACAAGTTGAAACTCAACGCCTCGAAGTGTGCGTTTGGGTCGATTCTGAAAAGTTTTTGGGCCATCTTGTAACCTTGAGGGGGATAGAGGCGAATCCCGACCAAATAAAGGCCTTACAGAATCTGCAGAGTCCTCGGACAACGAAAGAAGTCCAACGGTTGACTGGGATGGCAGCGGCTCTTAATCGATTTATTAGCCGGTCAAGTGACAAGTGCAGACCTTTCTTTCAGCTATTAAAGAAAAGGGAATGATTCAAATGGGGAGCAGAATGTGAACAAGCCTTCCAGGATCTGAAGGGATATTTGGCCTCTCCTCCCCTTCTTTCGACTCCAGAACCAGGTGAGTCCCTAGTTTTGTACTTAGCTGTTTCTGAGCATGCTGTGAGTGTAGTCCTTTTGAGAAATAAGGGATCCGAGCAAATCCCTGTTTATTATGTGAGCAAACCGTTGTTAGATGCGGAAATAAGATATTTGCCCCTCGAGAAATTAGTCCTGGCACTAAGGACAGCAACCAGAAAATTGCCACATTATTTCGAGAGCCATAAAGTTGTGGTTTACACTGAGTTCCCATTAAAATCACTGCTACGAAAAGCAGACTTCTCGGGAAGGATCTCAACTTGGTCCGTTGAGTTGAGCCAATATGACATCGATTATCAACCGCGCACAGCAATCAAAGGCCAGGTGTTGGCAAATTTTGTGGCAGAATTCTCACCCATGGTTGCACCTTTGCCTCCTACGAGAAAGGAGTGTGAAGCAAAGTCACCTGTAACGAAGAAACAGACATCAGCCGAACAAGATCCCCGGGAATGGAAGCTGTTCGTTGATGGGTCAGCCTGCAACACCGGATCAGGGATCGGGGTAGTGCTTTTACCCCCTGAAGGAACAATGTTGGAACTATCTGTTCGGCTTGGGTTCAATGCATCAAATAACGTGACAGAGTATGAGGTACTTTTAGCTGGTTTGAGAAGTGCAAAAACCCTAATAGTAGAACGTGTTAGGGTATATTGTGATTCACAACTTGTAGTCCATCAGCTGTTCGGGCAATATGAAGCCCGGAGCGAGAAGATGGCGGCCTATGTACAGGCAACCAGAGATCTGCTCGATACTTTCAAAAGGGGAAAATCAATCTAGTTTGGAATGCGTACTTGGTTGAACTTAAATGTCTTAAACAAATTCGGCAATTGCGGTACTCAAAGTATCTATTTTTGTGGCATGGTCGGATTCAATTTTTGAAGCAAAGTGTGGGGTGGAGTGCTATGTTCATCGTATTAGCTCTCATTGGCATAATGAATGTTTGGAGCCCGCGTTTGACTAAATGTACATAAACTCTTTCTTTTTCTCCCTTTCTTTTCTTTATCTCTTTTCTTTTGCTCTTTTGATGGTCCGGTATAGCCACCCATTTTGAACTTGAAGTTGTTGCATGACTTGTTCTACGATGCTTTGAGTGAGAAATGGGGAGAAAAGTAGTACCCGTTCAATCACGTGACGATTTGGTGGATTTAATTTTACTTGTCAGTTTTCGCGCCCGGATAACATGAGCTGGGTGGTACTAATGTCATTTGCTTCTTAGTCGGTAGTTGGTTCTTAAGTCTTTTGCAGGGTAAGCATGCTACCACACCAGCCTTGGTGGTTTAGGTCTAAAAGCTATGGTGAGTGAGACATTCAAGAGCCCTAAGCATGGGTGCGATTACGTGTCGCGGTTGTAAGACCAAGAAAGCCTCGGCGATGACCTTGTGTGACTAGCTGTGGTTCCGATGGAGGAGCCGAAAGAGTGAGCCTTGGAAGCAGTTCCAATGATGAAGGGAAGCTATGACAAGAAAGCCTCCAACTTGGTCGAGGTATATGGGGGTTGACATTCCCTCCAGAGGTACAATCTTTTGTTCTTTCCTCTCAATACTGTTGTTCTCCATGCTATGAGGACATAGCATCGTTTAAGTTGGGGGGAGGGATATATATGTTCATGAGACTTGTCTCATTTTTCTGTCTTTGGTAAAATTTTTAAATTTTTTGTGCAATCCTTCCTTGTTAGTTGTAATTTCTCTTGATAGATACTTTAATTATGCTCAATTATGTCAATATGGCAAGAGTCATGTATCCCATCAAATTTGGTTATATGTTTGAATCTATGTCATATGCATATACATGAACATTGATGAACAAGTTGAGCCTAAAAGTCAAGTCAAGTGTTATGCATCGCTAGAGTGGAGATTCGTTTCATAAGCATCCCATGCTTTTCGTTCTCCTATTCCGCACTTGCATAAATAATATCTTTTGTGCATGCTTAAATAGTGTTTATATCTTTCATGCATCTTATTGGAGTTGCTAGCGTACTTAGGAAATGATTCAAGGCATTTTTGTTTCATTAAACCACATAAGAGTCTCCTTGTCCTTGTTTTGAACCACAGTCCGTATCTCTTCCATTGTTCAAACCTAGGCAACCAGATGCTTGGAGGGTTGTGTGTCAATGGTTTTCAAAGATTCAAGGAAGTTTGGAGTGGGGTGAAAATGATAGAAGTGGTTGGGATACAAAAAGGCGGAGAAGTTGTAAGTGATTCCTTATCTCTCCTTTCCCCATTACAAATGTTAAAGCACCAAATTTTCATCTCCCTCTCCCAAGCTCTCAAATTGACCCCTCAATCTTTCTCACTATAAATTTCACCTCAAATGACCATATTCCTCAAAGAAAATCAAAGAAATGCTATGAAAGAGCAAAATTATATTCGAAAGAGGGTTGAATACTATGATGAGAGGATTGGTGTGACCTCCGGGCTATCTTACATTCCAGATGAGAAAGAATCCGATGGAAAGGAGAAGCTCAAGGCTCAATGCCTTGAGGAGCCGGATGAGGATGACGACTATGTGTTGTTGAGTCGGTGGTAGTAGTTTTTCTTTATTTCTTTTTCGTAACTTTGTTTGGTGTTTGGCCGAGTTGTGGCCATACCTTGGGTAGTTTAGGGTTGGTAGTGGCCAAGGGTAGATGAACCGTGCAAGTATATGGCCACTACATTTTTGTAGTCCCTTTCCCTTTGTATCCAAGGTCGTTATAAGCTAATAAAGTCCTCCGTTGATCTTTTGAACGCTAATTAGCTCCGTTTGATGCATAGTCGATATCTATGATTACGTAAGTTGTGATATTCCTAGTCTTTTAATACTTTTCAATAACTTTTAATACTTTTCAATAATTAGCTTTCCTTTCTTTCTTAGCGCTCTTTTGATAGCATGCGTAGCTTTTTGTCTCTTGCTATTGCATTTACTCGCTAGCGCTTGTCATGGGATGTATCTTGTATCTTATTGTGTGAAAAGTCGAATAAGAGCGTATCCTTGTGAGTTTTGGAGTTGAAACTCATTATGGTGCATGCATGCTTGACTACTTTAATATGGTATAGCTTGTTCGTCCTAGTTCATGGCATGCTTGTGTGTGGATTGCATGTACTCGGATTTGAAGGGGTGTTTTGGACTCTTGCCTAGTTGTAGTAGTTGAGCATAGTTTTTGTATCTTGAATCTCGAGAAGATTGCATAGTTTAGTCAAATACATTTTGTTTTAGTTTGCTAGGGACTAGCAAAGTTCAAGTTGGGGGGTGTGATAAGCACCCAATAATGCATATTCTTGGTGCTTAAGTCCTCTAGTATGTTGTGTTTGTACATATGTATTGTCGTTTTTATGCGATATTGCACGTAAGGTATGTTTTTGTGTATTTCAGGTAAAACGTGCTAATAAGGCGGTTTTGAATGCCAATAAACGTTCCGAGATGTAACCAAGTGTTCAAGTGCCCGGCGGTACATATTTCATCGTCACCGGATCCTAACGGCATCATAATAAGTCTCGTAGGTCATTCGGAGGTCAAGGATGGCGAGGAGTGAGCCAAAGCTCATAAAGCAAGGCAAACGCATCAAGGATGGTTTCGAGGGCATCCAAGAGTACAAGGCCACATGGCATACCTCCGCCAAGTCCCGTTGAACATGTAATGAAGCATTGGAAGGCCGTCGGGTCACTACAAGGCATGATGGCCCAAGCTGACCTTGTTCTGCAGTTTTCACACAGAGGTACCAATACCTCATTTTTTAGGTATTGGTACCATCATGCCGAATTAGAAGACAGTTGGATTGGTACCAATACCTCATTTCTTAGGTATTGGTACCAATGCCCTTCGGCCAGCACACTTTTTGCTGAATATTTCAACCTTCCATATATGGAAAGTTTCTACTTCTAGAATGTTTTTGGGATATTTTGGGGGCCTTTTTGTCCATTGTAAGGCTGATTTTGTAAGGCCTATAAATAGGCTTGTATGCCATTTATGGAAGAGATGGCCATTACTTAGTTTTTAGGCCTAAGTTTTCTAGTTTTTGCTCTAGGATTTTCATTGTTAGTCTTTCAAGCTTTTCAAGTTATTTTCTTCAAGAACTCAAGTAAGTTTAAGTGTTTTGATGTTTTCTCATGTATTAATATTGTAACTACTTGTTAGATCTTCCTATAAATCAAGTTTATTTTCGTTTTCATCGGTAAATCATGTTTTCTATGTTTAACTCTTTTTCTAGTCTTTTTGCTATGTGTGAGTAGTTGATTAGGCTTGGCATCGGGGTGATTAACGCCTCGTGACTTAGGGTTAACTTTGCTCTTCTCAACTTAAGACTTGAGGTTTGGTTTGTAAATGTGCGTGGTTCACCTTTTATGTAACAAAACTTGTCGATGTTAACCTCCGGTGATTATATGCTTGCACATATGGTTCCGTGAGCTATGTCTCGCCTCGTGTTTGCCAAAAGAACCAAAGAACTTGCTCACTTTCCAAACCATGCTTCTAGTTCTTGACCTTGATATTTAGTTCGAATGCAAGTCTTGGCGTTGTTAACCTCCGCTGATCATATGCTAGCACATATGGTTCCGTGAGCTATGTCACGCCTTGTGTTAAGCTTGTTGTTCAAACTCTATATCAAGTCTAACCATTTTCATTGCTAAATCTTCCGGTTGATAGCCTATGCCATGCGATTCAATCGTGTTTTCGTTGAGATTGGTTAGTTGGCCTAAGTTACGGGCGTTATAAACTCCAACGCCTTGCCGCTTGTTTAATCTAGTTAAAACTCATTTCTAGTCTTTTCCATAAGAGTGTTTCTCCACATTTCAAAGGAAAACCAAAAGTTGGCCGTCTAAACGCCGGAAACCCTTACTTCTACAATCCGATTAAGCTATTTTCGATTCTCTGTGGGTACGATCCCGGACTTTCCGGTTATTATGCTATCGACGACCTAGCCCTACGCTTGGGGTGTTTCAACCTTATTTGAAGGCAAGGTTCGGAGTTAAGCAGAAGGCGAGTGCAATTGTCGGTGGTATGGCCAGGCATCTGGTGGAATTCACAGTAAACACTTTGGTTTAGGTTTGGTGGAATGGTTTGTGGTGGCGAGAGAGGTTTCAATACCCCGATTTCTGTGAGCTTCTTAAGTAATGCAGATCTTGGGGTGCTGAATTGGGTGAAGACTCGATTTTGGGATTTTGGTTTTCTGAAAATTTGGTTCACTTGTACGGGCTTGGCAGATGAAGTTCCATCTTGATTGACATTCCCAGAAAGAACATTACCATTACCAGAATATGCTCTTTTGGACTTTGACCCCGTTTCCTTTTTCTCTAGGGTGTCATCCCACAAGGCTTCATTTATAGCCAATCCAGAGTCATAGAAAGTTTCAAAATTTGGGGCGGCCTGGGAAAGAACCATGTATGGGGCAAAAGAGCTTGGCAAGTTCTTTGTTATGATTCGTATATGTGCCTTGAGATCCGGCTTATTTTGCATGGCCTTGACTCTCCAACGTTTAACAAAATCAGCAAAGCTTTCTTTCTTACCCATCTTAGTGCTTTCTAGCTCTCTCGTGGTCATTTTTAGATCGACATTGAAATCATATTGAGCTACAAAAGCTGTCCCAATATATTCCCAAGTCCTTTTCTTAGATGGTTCAAGAGAAAGGAACCATTGCAAAACTGAACCGAACAGAGACTCATGGAATAATTGTGCCATGGCTTCCTTTTTAATTTCTTGCATGGTGAGAGAGCCAACATACCCCTGAAGGTGTGCCTTTGGATCACCAGTGCCATCAAACTTCGCAAAGTCCATGCCTTTGAACTTTTCAGGCAATTTGGCATTCGGGAATAAGCACAGCTTATTCATATTGACTTCTCTTTTCCCAAGTCGCCTGGTTTCTTGAACAGACTCTTCTACCTTGCTGATTTTAGCAATAAGAGTAGCTAGCTTAGGATCCGTGGCTGGTGCTTCTTCTTTGGGCTGCTCATACTATGGAGGAGGTCTGGTTTGAAGCTTATCACTAATTTCTTGCATGGCCTCCATCACCATGATCATGTCATTCTTCATGGACGCAACGGAAGTCTTGAGTTGTGTGTCGACATTGGCAATGGATTGTCTAAATTGAGTATCTAAAGCGGCCATGTTTTGCCTAAGCTCTTTTACCTCATCTCCTTGGTCGGCCATTGGTAAGGGATTTTCAAGTGGTATTTCTATTGAGGGTTCTTAAGGTGTTTCTGTTGACGGTTGTCCTTCCTGTACTATCTGAACTTCAAACAACTGCGTGCCTTCCAGGGTGTCTATGCGAACCAATCTTCGGAGTGGACAAAACCAATTGGGTATAGCCTCTTCTCGTGGACGACCAATGTTTCGGAACTGGCAACACAGCAAAGGGGAAACTATCAACTCATCACGGATATTTGTCCTTCCTTTCTTCGTGCCTCATAGAAACTATGCCTAGGACCTACCGCGATCCGAACCTCACTTAAGGTGTTCGTATAGAAGATTTCCAATAATCTAGGTAGGTGTTGTCATGTAGGTTAAATTCCGAATGCTTCGAAATCAGAGCCAATCTCCTTACCTTGACCATTCGAGGCAAAGCAATATGACCGTTGGAATCCAGATACGCACACACTTAAGGTTAGTCCTAGATCAAGGGAGCCGTTCGGGCACGGCAAACACCCGAGGTATCTCAAACTCCATGGATTTAGAGTCTCCTAGACTGTCCTAAGGACCTACCATGGTTCGAATCTCACTTAAGGTGTTTGTACAGAAGATTTCCAACAATCCGGGTAGTTGCTGTCAGGCAGGTTAAATTCCGAATGCTTCAGAACCAGAGCCGATCTCCTTATCTTGACCATCTGAGGTAGAACAATAGAACTGCCAGAATCCAGATACTAATGTTCCTTAGGGCTAGACTGAACAAGGGGAGCCGTATGGTCACGGCAAACGCCAGAGGTGTCGCAAACTCCAAGGATTTGAGGTCTCCTAGACCGACCAAATCCTAAGGGAGCCCTATCCTCTAGCCTGCAAAATGCAATGATGCATGAATGATATGCATGTACAAAAAAGGGAAGCACATAAATAGGATATATCACATAAGTCCTAACCACAGGTTCCTATCTTAGTTGGGATGGTTCTACGGTTATTGTACAAGTGTAAAGGCCGGTTTAGGTCTCAACAGGGCTCCTCGGACTAGAGCCAAGATATACTTCCCATTGTCAAGTGTATTGCAAGACAGTGGTCGAACAGTACGATGGTTCATCATCGTCGAGGGTTGCAAGGCATCCCGGGAGAGCTTGTCACCAGCGAACCGAGCAAGATTGCAGAAACACACTGGCGAGGTTTGTGCGGTGTAGAGTGTACAGGATAAAAAAGTTTCCTTTTCCAAAAGATATTGAAAATCCCCTTTGAAGATGTCTTTTTCAAGCTTGGCTCACTCCATTAACAATACTTTGGAGAAAACTATACAAGCGAACAATAATGAAAGTCCCAGTTCGGATTGGTCAGCTATGAAATCCTGTCACATTACCTTTCCGTTCTTCAAAAGCGCGGAGCTTACTGTTTTGACAAATTTTCGAAAGATTGTTCATTTATGCATTAATTCCCAGATTTTTGATTAATGCAAAGATTCCCCAACAGAGTCGCCACTGTGGGATCCTCAACCAGCGCACGCTCCAGAGTCGCCACCCGAATTTTTGAGATGGCTGATCTGAGAAACCGAGAACTCATTTGAAAAAAGCTTTTGGTCTAATGAAAACGTCGAGGCTTTGGGTTCGGAAGCCATCTTACGAATGGGAAAGATTTTGTTGAAAAAGCACCCCGTTCGTCCGGTGTAAACCGGTCTCTACTAAACATTTTCAAAGGGGAAAATTTCATACATATCTTGAAAAATGGAACTCTTTAATAAACAAATAAAAGGGGTAGGGACATAGAAAAATATATCATGTTAATGTATACGTGGTGCTTACCGTACAGGAATGATAAGTATGATGCCCAAAAGAAAAGAAAAAAGAACTACTCAACAAACTGCCTGGACTATGGCCACCCATCATACGCCATACTGTAATGCCGTGTATGGCACCACAATACGTCGTGCGGGGTACTCGTCTTGTTACCAGACTGTCATTAGCATTCAGAACATCGCCCGGCATATTGTAAACCACGTGCGCCGTTTTTCAGAAACATCAAAAAGTATACAAACACTAGATCATCTTGGAACAATACCATTTCTTTAAGCCTTGAACATAAAACAACTTTTAACGTACTTAATCGCTTGAGATGATTAAGAAAATCTTGTTTATAGGAAAAAACATGGCTTGTAGATATGGTCTTTTTCTGAGAGCGCTAATGACAAACATTTCAGCAACAAAAACAAGCTTGACGAAGTATGTTCATGACCCAGATAGTTTGAAGAAGAAGGTAGCAGCTAACAAAAGGCCGTGCGCTTGAACATACTATGCCATGCGACGCATCAAAGCGCCGCACGACGTGGTATCTTCAGCACAGTGGCTGTTTTATTTTCTGGAAATAATTTTAAAGTCAAAACTTAACCAAAAGGGGTTAAGCCTGATGGCAGGAAAGCCCCCTAGGGTTAGGACAGAGCCTAACCCAAGGAAACTTGGTTTTTACCTTTGATCTTGAGCTTGAATGGGGACGGACGACGAGAAATGATAGAGGACAATGAATAATGTAGGTGGACGAGATCGGGTGAGAAAAGATAGATGTGGGTGTGTGCGGTGGTTGGGTGTTTTGGTGGATGAGGTCTCAAAGTTAGTAAGTGACTAACTTTGTTGGTGAGAAAAATAGAGTGAAGTGCTTAAAGAATGTCTTTTGAGAATAACATTCTCAAGGTTTGGAAGTAAAAAGTGGGTGTAAAGGCAAGAAGAGAGAGAAAGGTTATGAAAAACTAGCCCCTTTTTCCTTAAGTGGAGGGGTGTATTTATAGGTAAGAGCTAAGGATTTTAAATTCAAATGGTGTAGGCATTTTCTGAGCGGGTCAGAAGTGCTTTTTCAACTAAGCCACTTTTGTAGCTGTGGCTCAAGTGAGCATGGCCAACAACTTTTTGAGTCAGCCGAAACTTTATCTGAAATGCCATGCGGTTAACCTCATGACCTCGTACGGTGTAATAAGTTTTATTACGCCGCGCGGTGTACAAGTGTTCCGTGTGGTATTCTAGGTTCAGTCCAGGGCTTTTAGGCTTTTGATTGTAAGTTTATCTAGGCTCTTTTGGGGCTGAGGTAATCCTTTATTCAAGCTCGCCAAGGCACTGTTTCCTTTATTTCATCATCGGGGAGTTCCAAGATCCTCCGAGATCCGGATTGGAGTGTCTACTCACCCAATTCAATAACTACCCACACAATGAACCCACGACAGTTTTCCCCCCACTACAATTTCTCCCCTGTCACAAAATCTACTTCTTTCCCATTTGTTTCACCTGGTCACCCCTAAACACTTTGCACCATTGAACACTTTCCACGCACAAGTTCGGTGATTCCTGTTGCATCAAGCGTTTGGTGTTCTTCATCATCCTCTGTGTAACTCTGTAAGTCCACATGATGCCCTCATGTAGAGTTTTTATCTTTACTAAAATTGCTTCAATTAGTTTATTAGTTTTCGTGGTGCATGTTTACTGTAAGAATGCATCGATGTATTGGAGGTATAAACATATGGGTTGAGGAAATGATATATCGGTGCATTTACGGTTTTCTTTTTGTTCATTTTTTTACCCTATTTTGATTAACTATCTCAATCAAATTTAACATTTAGAGGACGATTTCCTTTTAGTGTCTGGCACATGCTGACTAATATATTAGTCGCACGGAAAAATAAAAAACACTAGAGCCGGGGCACGCGCGATGCGTGTGCAAGTCGGATTTTCACAACATTTGTGAAAATTTGATCAAACAATAAGTGGGAAACATTTTTACAAAAACGTTGTGAAAATCCAACTTGCACACGCATCGTGTGTGCCCCGGCCTCTAGTACATTCATAATTCTCTTTATCTTTAAAAAAAAAAACTCCAAACCAAAATTCTATCCAAACAAAACCCAAACTTCCCTCCCACACTCAACTACTCTCTCCCCCATTCCAGTCGAAAATAAGGCTACCCATCACCTATTTGCAGATTGTAACCTCCCCAGTTCTCCCTCTATGCCTTGAACCCATTACAAGTGTAACGCCCCTGAATTTTGGTCAATAAAAATTTCGTTAAATATTTGAATTTTATTTAAATTACTTATTTTCTCTTGAGTGACTATACAATTCTTGTTAATTTTCGTTGTAGTTAGATTTTGGTCGTTGGTTAACTCTCGACTAGAAACCCTACTTGACCAATTTAGTTAGTTTTCAACCGACTACTTGGAAGAACCGAGCAACCAACTTACCTAGTTACTAGATGAACCTTTTGGATCTTTTGAAACTTTTGAACCTTTTACCTTTATCCATTGGTCCATAATGAGTAGGGTAATTTTTGTCCATTAGATAATAAACTTTTTGTTATATTTGACTAAAAGTACATGTAGTTTTTCAAAATCTTATTTTTAAAATAAAAGGTACTTGTACTCCTTTTATCCTTTGGTTATTAACCGCAAGGGGAATTATTATCCATTGGGTAATAACCGTTAGGGAAGTTAGTGACCCTTGAATAATAGAGTCTTCTGACCAAATAAAGTGCCGATGTGACTAGAGAACCTTCCAATAAAGTGGATTTGACTTGTACTTTATTATTATTTTAATAGGGAGAATCCTAGCCTTTTTATTTAATTGGTATACTTGGTACCACACTTAATTTAATATAGGGCTTTTGTCACATGCTTTAAAGGACAACCTTGATTATTTTAATATAAAAGTTTGCTTTTAACTTTTGTCCATTGGACAATAAAAGTTAGGGGAATTATTATCCATTGGATAATAGAAACCCAATTCTTTATATTAAAAAGATTCAATGAAAGATTTGAGCAAAGTACTTGAATAGACTTTTATAATTGCCTTAAAGTACTTTTTGATTATTTTATTATAAAAGTTCCTTAGTAGCTATTGTCCATTGGACAATAAATATTATGGGATTTATTATCTATTGGGCAAAAGAGTTATTCTTTCAACTAGTATATGGGCTTATTAAACTAGTCATTTTCCTAATTGCCCATGTGATAAAGTACCTATATTTTATTATGTAGTCTTAAAAGCCTAAGATTTCCTAGGTACCTTATTATTATTTTATATTGGGGTTTTGTACCCAAGTGGATTACTTTATTGGGGAGTTGATCTTCCTAGAGTACATTAGTACACTAGTTTATTTATTTAAAGGGACATGTGCCTAATTGTAATTCTTTATTGGGTATTTGATTTTGTGAATCTTGTACTTTGTACCTTTATTTGTTATATGCATATATATATATATATATATGTGTGTGTGTGTGTGCGTGTGTGTGTGTACTTGTGAGAGAGAGAGAGAAATTGCCGAGAGAGAGGGAGAGAGAGTAGCCGAGAGAGAGATGAGGGAGAGAGGAAAGAGAGAGAGGAAGGAGGGAGGAAGGAGATTGGATTGTACTACCTTGATCTTCCATATTCTTTCAAATCCTTGGGTGAATCTTTCTCCTAACCTAACATAACTCCCCATTTGTACTTCTATTATTGTTTAACACAAAATCTTGTACCATTGTCTCCTAATCTTCCATAATCATCTTTAGTACAAATCTTAGCCATGCAAGCCTAGGGTTAGACTTTGACCTTCCATGAGTGCATGACAAGTGTCAAAATTTGAAGTATGGAGAAAGGGGGGGCCGGCCTTGAAGAGAAGAGAGAGAGCCAAGGTTTTTTCTATAAATAGGACCCCATTCCAAGCATTTCAACTCACACCTTCACCCAGCAACTTCTCTCTCTAGAAAAATTTGTGTTCTTTCTTGTTCTTGTTAGTTCTTCCTTTGTTCTTGAGTTCTTCTTGTGTTCTTCAAGAAATTCATCCAAAGCCGCCACTAAACCGCCACCCGACCACCCTTCGATCCATAAAGTAGAGTAGTGTTAGTCAAGAAGAAGTTTCGAGAGAAACCATTCTCTGTCGAAGCTCCCGAAGGCATACCGTAGGAAGTTACTCCGTCCGACCACCGACTAACCTTCCGTAGCCGACTACCGCCAAGAAGTAAGGTAGGATTCCCTTATCGTCCACCCCAAGTATAAAGTAGTTCTCCCTATCTACTACTCCTAATTATATGTAGTGCATCTTTACTTACTTATCGTTTGTTTAGAAGTATTTGTATTTTGATCTTTAAGATGGTTATGAGTATGCATATATGAGTTGCTTGTATTACTTGTGGTGTGGTAAAGCATAAGTGATTTCACTCCAAAGACGTCCGTACATGTGGCGTTATGCTATAAGTGGTGATTTAGCATGATAAGTAGTATAAAATTGGATGATCTTGTTAGTATGTTTCATGCTTACTTTTGTCCTACCGCGGAGTCGTTGCATGTAAACGAGACACGAGAACCGAGAAAGTAGAAACATGACACCTAGGGTGTGGTTAATGTAAGGAATGTTTTCCGAGGATGGAAATATTTTGAAACTACATAATGACCGTTTTGGGTGGCATTATGTGAGTTGTGTGCGTGTGTTAAAGAAAGATTTGTGAAAAACCCAATGAGAACCCGGAGCGGTGGAATCATTGTGGGGATACTCGGAAACCCAGAGCGGCGGAACGGAGGGTTTAGATTTCGAAAACCCCAAATGGAAACCCGGAGGGGCAGAACCATTGTGGGATACTCAGGAACCCGGAGCGGCAGAACCGAGGGTTTTGAATTGTGTGCGTTCCCATGGGAACCCGGAGTGGCGGAACCATGATGAGGTATGGCTTGGTTATCCGCGGTACGGAGCCAATGCAATTGTGTGCCAATGGGAACCCGGTGCGGCGGAACCATTGTGAGGATACTCGGGAACCCGGAACGGCGGAACCGAGGTTGGGTGTGTTAAACAAATGGTTTTTGAAAGGTTGATTTGTAAATGAAAATGTTGACACGGTCTACGACGTGTCGCGTAGGAGAAACACTGAAAATCTTGGACACCAACGATAGTTATAGCGATTGCGGATGTGTTATTGATATTGCCTTTTGTAGCTGTGTATGTACGTATCATGTGGAAATTGAAGTTTTATTATAGCCTTGTTTGTAAGTTAAGGTTGGTGGGTAAGGATTTCCTATTGAGCGTTGTAGCTCACGGTGTTGCCTTTTGGTGACCCTGATATATTATATGGGTGGCGACGTCGGTATAATATGTCAGACTTCATAGATGAACAGGATGAGATGTACGCCTTGGAGGCCTTCGGAGCGGTGAAACTTGCCAGAATGGAGGAGCAAGTGGAGCAGTAGTTAGGAACCCTAGCTATCTCCCTTGTTGGATAAATGTACCATTTACTTATGAAGTATTTATGATGTAATAATGAGCCAAAACTCTCTTTATTATGTAATAAATGTCTCATTAACGTACCCAAAATTTGGGGCGTTACAATAAGTCTACAACACCCCACCTCCCCACTATCTCATTCTCTCCCACTATACACACCCATATAATTCTGAAAATCAAATCCAAAGTTACTCCTTTCCATTTTGCTACTCAGTCTAGAGAAAGAAAAAAAAAAAGAGAAAGAGAGAACTTGAGTTCTCATCCATGGAGTTTTAAGAGAGAGAGAGAGAGAGAGAGAGAGAAATGGGCTCCTACATAACACTACTTCATACATCAAATTTGGGTTTCCAATCAACCACTACATCACCAAGCATCCACAGCCCACCTTCCATTTGTTCCGAGGTAGCC
Organism: Rhododendron ovatum; assembly: GCA_019656835.1. Taxonomy (NCBI): domain Eukaryota; kingdom Viridiplantae; phylum Streptophyta; class Magnoliopsida; order Ericales; family Ericaceae; genus Rhododendron; species Rhododendron ovatum. The sequence goes on from CM033800.1 coordinate 20,682,681, forward strand.
CTGGAGTTCTCCGATTCCGTCGTCTTCTCCAATCGCTAAAAATCGACCGAACTCATTAATCGTTTTTTCGGCTGGATTCGAGGTAGGATAATCGCTCTTCTACTTTCCCCTAAGTATATTTAGTTTCTAATTAATGTTTTTGATGGCTTGGAATGGATGGAAACAACCCTATACATCAAACCCACCTAAGTTTGAAATCCTTTGTTTTCTGTTGAAATGCTATTGTAGCTTTTACACTGCCTTCTAGATTTTGCATACTGAAATTACACTCCACCCCTTGTACTTTTTGTAATTTATGAGACTGACCTAAAATATTGCTATACTTCTAGTTCTTCTATTCCTTATTAACTTTTATGTGAAATACATGTCATGACTGTTTTTACTCTGAATGTTCATAGCTGTTACCCAAATATTAGTGGTAGTTAAAGATAATCATAAGATTAATAAGGCTCACAAATAGAAGAATTATATTTATATGCTTAACAAAAAAAATCCTTAATGAAAATACTAATATTAACTTAGCTTAGTGAAAGTCCATAATACTTTAATAAAATCAGTGGGTGGTTATAACGAACATGTAGAGTAAAAAAAAAGATTATTTACTAATTAAAACATTGAACATGATAAGTTAACGTAGTAAAGTATTGCGGTCAATAAATATAAACAACTCGTTATATAACATTAACAATTTTAGAAAACTAGAAGATCGAAGAAAAAAAAATGTTGTAATGTAATTCTAATGTACAAAATTTGCTAAGTAATGAATACAAATTGTTAAGTAACAGTAAGTTAGTATACTACTATAAAATGTTGGAATTTCAAACGGCCAAAAGTTACAGTAGTAGTATATATACTAGATTCATACTTAAACCCTAAAAGATTAACGTATCAAATAAAAAAATTTTACGTTCACTTCATTATACCCTACGAGCTTACCAAATTATTTGAACGGTTATAAGTACACTCTTGAGTTAATAAAATTTCTATCAAACATACTGTCCGATAAAAAAATTGTAAGAATATCAAAAAGCGTTGGCCCAATCTCAAACCCTTGTGTGTTTATTTTTCTGCACAGTATCAATTGCCATGTTGTTTTCCTGTCAAAATGTATCATGTTATTAATTGAGTTATTATTGGAATTACAATGTTGTACTTGTTAGATCGGACTTAGGTTCACGGGACGGTTATGAGTGGTGATTCATGTAGACAATGTTAAGTAAATGAAAATTGATAAAGTGTTGAGATGTGAGGTTGTGGATTGTGATTTGAGCCATGGCTATGGCAAGAGTAACCAATGGGGCCCTGTGTTGAAATGGGTAACCAATGAGGCCCTGTGTTGAGAGATGTTGTGATGCTAATGTGTAATGCGTCATGGGAAAATTCACTTCTTTTGTTCAAGAGTGAATAGGTCCCATGAGATGGTTATAGTTAGTGGTAGGTGATGTCCGACCCTAATGTACGATACGTCATGGGAGGACTCGATCCTCCTGTTATGGTCTTAAGTGAGAATATGCTAGGTACATAACTTAGGTACGCTCACCTAGGACCCTGGTACAAGATAAGCAAGAGGAAGAGTGGACCCATGAGACGATTGTAGTTAGTAGATGTGGGAGGAAAAGAATCTCGTGGAGAAAATCTTAGATTTCATGTAAGGTGATGTATAGTAAAGAAAAAGACAATGTGCTATTATTGTGTACTTTCTGTGAATTACAAATTCTTATTTTGTTGAATTGCTAACTGTAAAGTAAGGGGTTAGTAGGATTGAGATTATCTACTGAGTTTCAAAACTCATTATAGTATCGTTGGGCTGGCGTTTCAGGTCAGGTAATCAAGAGACCGAAGAACAGAATCCTCTTCAAGATGATCAGTATTAGGGTGAAGACCTCCCAACTGAGGAAGGAGAGTTTATTGAGCCTTGGATGCCTTACCCTTAGAAGTTCTGTTAATTTAACGTATTGTTATTTGAATTTTCAAAAGTGTTATCACATTTGTCAAACTCTGTTTTTATTTTGTTGGGTTGTAAGACAGTTAAGTAGTTTTGAATTTGGTATTTGAGATTTCCGCTGTTAAACTCTGTTTAATAAAATTTTATTTCTTAAATCAGTTTTATGGTTATTAAATCAATTAGAAATGATTTAATTAACGTGTTCGAAAATCGGGGTGTTACAAGTACTCCAATTTCATTTTGTTTAAATGGGTGCGAAGATCTTATCTATTAGATTATTTTATCCTAAAGAGTTATAATTAATTTTTGGCTCTAGGGCTCTCGTTAGTTAACCCTAAGAGATATTTGATTATACGATTTTCTTAGAGCTAACTAACGAGAGTCGTAAAGTATTAGTTATGACTATTTAGGATAAAATGATAAGAAATATGAGATCTTCGCACAAGTTTAAACGGATTGAAAATTATAACACTTAATTTTTTGGCTCGGCTTTCCACCAAATTGGCACATGCGGGTAACCGTTCACCACATGCCTATTGAGGCTTACTCTGGTACCACAAAAAATAGAGAAATATATTCATAAATTAAAATAATATTTTTATGAGACACAGTAAAAAATCAGTTGCAACAGATATCGGTAGTTATGTTTCACCCTTATGAATTCAAACAAACATATCTATCGATATCCGTTAAAGTTGATTTTTTACGAGACCCAATAATATATTATTTTACAATTTATAAATATTTTTTAATATTTTGTGGGGCCTAGAGTGAGCTCCAATATGCATGCAATGCACCGCATGGAATGACTTTCTGTTGGACGTTAACTTCAGACTTTTGAACATACAGTTTGCAGAGATAAGTACTATAGTTAAGTCAGGGACGAATCCATCCGGGGAACGCGTGCTCCCACTCGAAATTAAAATATTTTTTAAAAATATTTATGTATAAATTAGCATAATTATGAAAGTGTGCTAATATATAAACATACACACTTGTATATATTCTTAAAATACACATATAGATTTAGTTTTATGCTTAAATTTCATTATATGGTGTATTTATACTTGTTACTTTACGAGCTGTTAGTCTATTTGAAGCTATTCTTTCTTGATTTTGTAACGCGCCGATTTTTGGACATGTTAATTAAATCATTTCTAATTAATTTAATAAGCCATAACACTGATTTAAGAAATAAGATTTTATTAAACAGAGTTTAGCGCGGAAATCTCAAATACTAAATTCAAAAATACTTAACTGTCTTACAATCCAATGAAATAAAACAGAGTTTGATAAATGTGATAACACTTTTGGAAATTCCAATAACAATACTTTAAATTAACAGAACTTCTAAGGGTAAGGCATCCAAGGCTCGACAAACTCCCCTTCCTCAACTAGGAGGTCATCACCCTGGTACTGATCATCTTGAAGAGGATTTTGTTCTTCGGTCTCTTGATTACCTGGTATGAAACGCCAGCCTAACGGCACTATAATAAGTTTTGAAACTCAGTAGATAATCCCAACCCTACTAACCTTTTACTCTACAGTTAGCAGTTCAACGATATAACAATTGACAATATACAAAAGGTACATATTAATATCACATCATCATTTTTCTTTACTATTCATCAACTTACATGATATCTAAGGATCCTCTCCACGAAATCCTTTTCCTCCCACATCCACTAACTATAACGTCTCATGGGCCCACCCTTCCTCTTGCTTATCTTATACCAGGATCCTAGGTGAGTTTACCTAAATTATGTATCGAACATGTTCTCACTTAAGACCATAACAGGAGGATCGAGTCATCCCATGATGCATCGTACATTAGGGTCGGACATCCCTACCACTAACTATAACCGTCTCGTGAGACCTATTCCCTCTTGAACAAAAGAAGCAAATTTTTCCATGACGCATTATACATTAGCGTCACAACATCTCTCAATACTGGGCCCAATTGGTTACCCTTGCCATAGCCATGGCTCAAATCACAATCCACAACCTTACACCTTAACACTTTATCAGGTTTCCATTTACTTAATATCGTGTACGTGAATCACTACTTGTAACCATCCAGTGAACCTAAGTCCATTCTAGCACGTACAACATGATATAATCAATAACAGTTCAAATCATAACATGATACATTTCATTGATATAACACTATAACAATTGATAGGTGCAAATAATTAAACACATAAGGGATTTGGATTGGACCGATGCCTTTCGAGTCACTTATAAGTTTTATTGAACAATTAAATTCCCTTGTATTATTATTATTTTTTACTTGCCGTTTTATAGAGTCATGTCTAAGTTTTAGAATATTTTAGGAATTTAATGTTCTCCTAAGGTTCAGTGATTGACAACTTTAGGTGACCGTTTATATATGAAAACTTTGGTGGGGTTTAAGTGTAGTTTTATTAACTTAACTAGCATAACTTTAGGTAATAGTTATTGAATGAGTTTGAAAGTTTTAAGTAGATCAGTAGCATTCGTTAACTTTATTATTTTTTTTTATAACTTAGTTTATAACAGTTACATGATTTCTTATTTTGTAAGTTAGGCTACTATATTAAAAGTTTCTAGTCATTCCACTATTTTTATAAGGCGGTACTTTCGTAGTCACTTGTAATATCGTCTTATCCACTTTTCTTTTCATTAATAAAATTTCCAAGGTGTATTACTAATAAACTGAACTCCGCAGATCCTCGTTATACTTCTTCTTCTTAATTTTTGATAAGTTCATTTTTATTCGAACATAGATATATTTAGGTAAATAAATGCATTGATTATATATCTACACATATTTTTCCAGGGACAATTAACATTTAATTAACAACTATACATTCCAGTACAAAACAAAAAAAAAATTCGTTGTCACGTATTAAACATTTGCAAACATTCAAAGTTGTTCTACCATACAAGACAATTCTATACAGTGGGGTGAAACCTCCATTTGAGGTTAACTTGTAAACCATTTGGGGTTAAATCGAATAGCATACAAAGTCCAGAGCTAATAGTGTAATAACATCATATGGTTTCAGAACAAAAGAAACAGAACACGCAAGAGGAAAAGAAAATAGAGTTTCGGTTCTGTTTTGTTCTGGTTCAACATGGGTTCGATTTTTTTTTTTTTTCATTTCTAAGTATTAAAACTAACACATGCGGGTATGGATATACTTAGGGGAAAGTAGGAGAGCGATTATCCTACCTTGAATCCGGCCGAAAAAGAGATTAATGGGTTCGGTCGATTTTTAGCGATTGGAGAAGACGATGGAATCGGAGAACTCCGGGGCTGCCTCAAAACGATTGGAAGGTGGGCTGTGGATGCTTGGTGATGTAGTGGTTGATTGGAAACCCGAATTTGATGTATGGAGTAGTGCTATGTTAGAGGTGTCAAATGGGTCGGGTCGGCATGGGCACAGCACGTTTGAAGGCGGCACAGCACGGCACAGGCACGGATTTAATCCTGGCACGGCACAGAACGGCACGATCGTAGTGGGCACGCGGCACGACACGGGCACGAAAGTGAGCGGGAACGACACGGGCACGGCACGAAAATTGGCCTGGCACGACACGGTCTTAGACGGGCACGGCACGGAAGTGGAATGGGGCACGAGTCACGGCACGGCACGACACGATTCTAGACAGGCACGGCACAACACGGCACGGGCACGGGGCACGGCACGGACACGAAAATGAGGGGGCACGGCACGGGCACGACACAGAAGTTGGTCTGGCACGGCACGGCACGGAAGTAGGATGGGGCACGAGTCACGACATAGTTCTAACCAGGCACGGCACGGGCACGGATACGAGCACGGAAGTAGAACGGGATTTTAGTTGGGCACGACACGGCACAAGCACGACACAACACGGTGTCGGTTCTCGTCGTCGGGCATGGCACGACACTAGGCATGGAAAAACCAAAAAAAAAATGTCATTAAATAAACAGAGGATTTTAGATTATAGTTTACTTTATTTGTATGTATTTTTTTATAATCCAATAATTTAATAATCTTTTCCTTTTATTTAAGTAAAATAAGCTTTTAAAATATTTTATATGATTAAGAAATTTTGAATCAAAATTCAAACATGATAATAATAAAATATACCAATTACTACACATATACTAATATACATTATGTTTTATCTAATAAAGATTTTTAAAAAATACATAGAAAAAAAGAAGAAAAAAAACTACTTTAATAAAAATGGTTTTAAAAAAATAATCTCTATGGGGTTCGAACCCAAGTTCTTGGGGACTTAACAGTTGACACACATCTCAAACCACCAAGGCCAACAATCTTTTTGTGCTTATAATTAGAACAAGTAATATATATTACATAATTGATAATTCTATTCTATAAAAACGAGCCTCTTGTACGCTAGCCACACGTTTGCGACACAAGTATGATGATCCATACCATTCATTTTGTTGTTCTTGGTGTTTTTATCACTCTCGCAAATTTTCGGGTCTATCGGGTTTTGGAAGCTCTTTCATCGGGACGTAGATTTATTAATATAATTTTTTTTGTTATGTGCGATTAAGTATATAACGATAACCAATTTACTTCATTTGTTGCACGAATGATATAATCACTCCCACATAAAAAGGTAAACGGTTCCGATTTTCAAAAAACAACTCGGACGGCCCTCAAGTGGTGTATTATAGGACTTTAACGCGTTTAGAAGCACTGAATGTGTTCTGATCACGTGGTTTCCGACATCCGATTATCACCTATTCAGGGGAGAATGATAAATTATATCAGATCTTAAATTGTAACGGTTTAGATCGAACATTTGAAAAAATGAGTCTGCAGCTACCTTTCAAATCTATATATCGAACTTATCTGGTTCTAAACTAATATATTCCGCTATAGTCCAATGCGCACTAGCCATACGATTGGGACACAAGTATGATGATCCATACCGTTCATTTTGTTATTCTTGGTGTTTTTATCACTCTCGCAAATTTTTGGGTCTATCGGGTTTTGGAAGCCCTTTCATCGGGACGTAGATTTATTAATAGAATTTTTTTTTTATGTGCGATTAAGTATATAACGATAACCAATTTACTTCATTTGTTGCACGAATGATATAATCACTCCCACATAAAAAGGTAGACGGTTCTGATTTTCAAAAAACAACTCGGACGACCCTCAAGTGGTGTATTATAGGACTTTAACGCGTTTAGAAGCACCGAATGTGTTCTGATCACGTGGTTTCCGACATCCGATTATCACATATTTTTGGGGAGAATGGTAAATTTGATAAGATCTTAAATCGTAACGGTTTAGATCGAATATTCGAAAAAATGAGTCTGCAGCTACTTTTCAAATCTATACATCTAACTTATCTGGTTCTAAACCAATATATTATGCTATTGTCCAATATACGCTAGCCACACGATTGTGACGCAAGTTTGATAATCCATACCGTTCATTTCATTGTTCTTGGTGTTTTAATCACTTTCGCAAATTTTCGGGTCTATCGGATTTTGGAAGCCCTTTCATCGGGACGTAGATTTATTAATAGAATTTTTTTTGTTATGTGCGATCAAGTATATAACGATAACCAATTTACTTTATTTTTTGTACGAATAATATAATCACTCCCACATAAAAGGTAGACGGTTCCGATTTTCAAAAAATAACTCGGGCGGCCCTCAAGTGGTGCATTATAGGACTTTATGAGAATTTTTCTTTATTGAGTGCATATGAATTATGGTGCGACTGTTGCACATGATCACACACTAGTAGAGATAGAAAGAGATGAGAGGCGAAAGCCCTAGCAGCTGTAGTGACCCGTAATTTTGGACCATATTTTTTTTTTAAAGAAGTATTGTAATTATTAGTAAAGGCATGACACGTGAAAATACGAATAGTGTCGTGGTTATATGATTAGGAGGTTGATGTGAAGGAATCATTAGTGTAGGAGTGAAAGTACAATAAGTGAATATGGATATATACGTTGGAACTCAGAGCGCGGGAAATCATTTTTCTTTCCCTTTTCTTTCTATTTTTTTTTCTTCTTCTTTCTCGTCTCTCTCTGCTCCTCCTCCGAAAACACCCCCCTCCACTTCTCTCCTCGATTTCATCTACTTAGGGCGTGATTCCGAACAAAGCCCAAGACTTAAAGTTGTTATACGGAGCGCGGGCTTCCTATCCATCCGAGAAAAATCGCAATCAGACCTCGTGGGGCTACGGTTGACTTGGTCAAAGGGTCGGGTTTTTGCTCAAAACCCTTGAGGTAGGGATTTCTTACTCTTGTTATGCGTTTATACGGTGTTTATGTATCTAGATTGTGCCTTGTTTTGTTGTTTGAGCTTGTTTCTTCCATTTCCGAGAATCTGCAGAATAGGGTCTTTGTTTTTGGGGTTTTACCCCTTCTTAAGCTCAACATTGAATTTTGGTTCCTTCGTATGAAATAGAGTAGACTTAAAGCCCGTTCTAATGCCGTTAGAATCACTCAAAACCGTTAAGAATTGAATTAATGGTGGATTTTAGAAGTTTGGTCACGAATCTGTCTCGGTTTCTGCTCTTTTTTGGTTTGCGCCCAATTTCAAATCGCTGTAACTTTCTTGTCTGATATCTGATTCATGCAAACTTTATATCGATTTTGAGGTCTTGAAGTCAGCTTTGTATTGCCACTAGAATCGCCTTAAAACTCTTAGTACACCGAAAGTTATGATCGTTTGAGTGGAGGTGTGTCAATCTGTCATGTTGATGCGTGACAGATTCGTATTGCTTCGATAAATGCCTGTTTAACCATCCTTAGAGTGCAGATTTGACTAGGGTTCCTTCATACCTTTTAAGCTTCGTTCACTCACGCAACTTTTGGGACTAGAATCATTCAAAAGTATTAAGAACTCAATTTATAGTGATTTTTAGAAGATTGCCCTGTAATCTGGAAATCTGGGCAGCGTACAGAGCTTCGTTTTTCATCGTTTGCTATGGTTAAATGATGCTATTGGTTATGGGTCCTTATGGGTTTAAAAGATTGGTAAGTTGGTGAACTTTTGGTGTTAGAATCATTGAAAAATATTGGGTATGAAATTTTTAATGAATTGTCGAACATTGATTGCTCTCTAGGACAGTTTTGGTCCGTTGATTCTCGTTCGTTTGTTCTGATCTGTGAGATGGGATCTGTACTTCTCATACTCCTCGAAGCCGGTAAGATGGAATCTGTACTCCTCGTACCAAAGCTGGTAAGATGGGACAAAGCCCTTCTCTTCTGTATGTTTCTTTTTTTCCTTCTTTTTTTTATTTTTTTTTTATTTTACCGAATTGTTGGTTTGATCTGTTTTAACAGTTGGGTTTTTTTTTGAGTGTGATTGCAGTACTCGATGTGTGCATATGGGATAGTGTCTTGGATAGCTTTTGTAGCTATTTTTGATCCAGCAAGTGCCCTTCCAACATTCCAGAATCCATTCTCTCTCTCGCTCTCGGAAGGTGAACAGTGAGTCATTGACTACCAATCTCTAGTACTTTATGTGTTAGTAGCTCGTATTTAACTTGGTGGATACCTCTAACCTGGTTTTATGCCAAACCTGAGGTGTAACAAAGCCAGGCTAAATATTGAGTTTGTTTTTAGTTAGTATAGTTAGTTTTATTTGATTGCATTGCTTAGCCGAGGTGGTGGCATAACCCCTCGCATATTTTGTTTGCTGAGTTGAGGTGGCGGCCTAGTCCCTCCAATCTGTTAGTTTGTTGTTAGTTTGTTAGTCTGTTAGCTGTTTATTTGATTGCATTGCATGAGCGTTAATTTTTTGCACTATAAGAAACATGTGGACTGGGAGGCAACCGAAAATTGAAATTGGTGATATATTCACTTGTCGTGGGCTGCAATACTGGCATGCCTTGATGAGAATACATTTGTGAGAGCATGTGTTTTCTAGGGAGATGCACCTTGCAAGTAGGACACTGGATAATCATTACTCATTAGGATCAAAATATTGAACACTATGATATACAACTTAAGAACATTAAAGGCACCGACGCACCGGAATGTGTGTTTTTTGGGAAGATTTATTTTTAGACAAAAATCGGTTGCCGGTTGGTGATGTGTATACGAAAATTGATTGCACAACATGGCACGGCACGATGGCACGATTAAGGGCAGGCACGACACGAATAGACAAAAAAAGGCACGGCACGACACAACCTAACAAAAAAAGGCATGACACGACATGACAAAAAAAGACACGGTACGACACAACCCGACAAAAAAGGCACGGCACAACACGACCCGACAAAAAAAGGCACGACACGATGCGGCACGATTAATTAATCGGGCACGGCACGACACGACACGATTTTATAAAGGCACGGCCCGACACGGCAAAATGGCCCAACACGGCACGGCACAGGCACGGGCATGGTACGGCACGGCACGCCATGGCACGATGAAGTAAACTGGCACGGTACGACACGACACGAAGCACAGATTGGCACGGAAGAAAATGGCACGGCACGGCACGACAGGCACGTTTGACACCCCTATGCTATGTAGGAACCCGATTTTCTCTCTCTCTCTCTCTCTCTCTCTCTCTCTATCTCTCTCGCTCTCTCTCTCTCCTAAAATTCCATGGATGAGAACTCAATTTCTCTCTTTCTTTTTCTTTCTTTGGACTGAGTAGTAAAATGGAAAGGAGTGACTATGGTTTTAATTTTCAGATGGATATGTATAATGGGAGAGAATGAGATAGTGGGGAGGTGAGGTGTTGTAGTGGTTTGAGGGCATAGTGGGAGAAGTGGGAAAGTGAAAGAGAGATAGTCGGAGAGAGAGAGAGTGAGAGTGAGTCAGCAGAAGAGAGATGAGAGGAGATGAGAACATGTCCCATGTTTTGTGTACTTGGAAATATCCCCATGTATACATACATGTACATACATATATGTTATATATTACATTTTATAACTTTGCTAAGATTTGTAATAATTACTAGTATATGTAATTAAAATAAAAATAAATAATACTAACAAAGAAGCTATTTACTAACTATTATAATTAAACTAATTAACATTATTTGAATGATCGTAAAATAAATTAGGGAGAAAATTAGGGTCGTTACAGATTCTCTTTGTTTTTAACCGTCTGAAAGAAATATTTTAAAATAAAGGTATTAACAAAACTAGCTCGACCATTCTAAAATTTGTTGATGTTCATTTAAAACATACTTTAAAATTTTTGTTTGAATTTTGTGATCATTTTTACCTAATTTAACCTAAAGTACGAGTTATAAATTTTTGTAATTAGTAATGCATGCTTTAATTTTGTACGATCTTACTATGGTTGACTAAAAAAATGAACTTTTGCCATTATGATTAGCAGGTGCCCCCACTAAGGTATATTTTTTGATCCGTCCCTGAGTTAAGTATTACCCAAGGGCCCACATAAGAGGTGCAACATTGCACCGGTTAGCATTTGCCTTTTTATTTTATAGGCAAAAAGTTTATTGAAAAAAACTTACAAATGGTACATCAAGTTGGGGGAGCGAAAGAGAATCTAAACAAAGGTTAAATGAAAAAAAAAAAAAAAAACTTGATGAGACAAAGCCAAAAAGAGGGGGGGGGGGGGGGGGGGGGAGGCTCGTGGGCACCCAAAAATTTGATATGGTGGGGGCATCAATTTTTTCATAACAGTAAAATACATGTTATAATTAAGCACAACCACACCAAAATAATCTTCGCATTCATGATAAAATAACACTATTTAAAGTATATACGTTTTTTAATAACTAGTTACTTGGGCAAATTTGTGCATCTCGACTATATGCGTTAATATTGTCACGTGTTTATAGTTTTTTTTATTAATAACTCTACGTGTACAAATTTCGGAGACAAAAAGTCTTCAAATGCAATGTGCAGGTTCACATTAAGTCTCACGTAAATGATCGGACATGTTAATTTTGAAAATAACATATTCTTAGCTTTTCCTTGTAAAAAAAACTAGTTCTATCGAACCCCACTAAGTGCTTGATTATTCATTCATGTTTTGATTCATAATTTGCAATCCTAATTCTAAATCAAAAGTTGAAAACATAGATGAAGCGCTTAGGGGTATCCGATTGAACATTTTTCAAATATGGCTTAAACATTATTCTCTAAAAAATGAACGATTGTGATCATTTACATGATGTAGAGACCCGTATTTTCAGAAAATATTTAAAAATTTTATAAATGTCAAAATTGGGGATTATATGCAAAGAGTGTGATTATTTGATTTGGGGTTTAAGTGATGGAATGGAAACTAGATGGAGTGTAGGTGTTATTTGCCCTTTTGCTAGTATATGTAGTGGTGTATGTGAGTAGGAGATAAAAATCTCCCTTATATCTCTCTCTCATCTCATGCCTCTCCCCTCTCTCTCTACCATCTGTCCCTCTCCCTCTTGCTCTCTCACTTGAAACTCCGCCATATGCCTCAAAAATCTCAAGGATCCATCTTATTTTCACCTCTAGAACGCAACCCTGGGCTTGTATCGTGTTGGGTGAAGCTCGGAAAGGAGATCTCGGTTGATTTCAAGGAGCTAGGAGCTAGGGCTCGTGCAAATCTCTTGGGTTTCGACTTTTGGCTCGAGGCATGGACTTCTTTACCCTTTTTATGTGTCTATATGTTGATTTGGTGTAGAATCAAGCCTTGGATCGTTGGATTTTGTTGTTGTGTTTGCCCTTGAAATTTTTCAAAATCACTGCTCAAAACTCTGCTATATTGATGACTTAAGTGTCGTATCCATACTACAAAGTTATCTTTCAGGACAGTTAATGTTGTATCGATATAACTTTGGTGCGTATCGATACCAGGACCTTAAGTCCAGTTTTGCTCCTGCTGCTTCTCCGTCGATTGTTTTGACCCCTGATCACTTCTAACCTACCTCAAGCATGTCTAATTGACTTCCTTTGATTATTTGATGTTATCCTTGGTCCGTTGGTCTTCCGTTAGTGAGGAACGAATAAGGAATTACTTAGTTAAAACGTTGTTTAAGTGCATACTATTGATTGTTGGTATTTGTGATTGTTCATGGCGCATTTGTGATAACGTTGGCATATTTTATGAGGTTTCGTCTATGAATGTGATCATGGGGGAGCCTTAATTTGCATATTGTATGAGAAGATAGTTGATTGGGTTGGAAGTTGGTTTAGGGAGTCTCGTAACGCAAAGGGTGGTAATATGGAGACTTGGATGGGTTTCGTAATGCAAGGGGTGGTAATACGAAAACCTGAGTCGTTAGAGATCACTGTGATGCAAGGGGTGGCAACACGGTAATCCTCGTGGTGTTATACGGTAACGCAAGGGTTGGAAATACCGAAGGTGAGAATTTGGGTTAGTAAGTCGAGTTGAGATTGTAGAGTGCATTAACCTTGTGAAATGTGTGACTATTTGTGATAATGGCATATGTTTGAATGATCGAAATGAATGTCGATACACCAATGAGTCAATTGATATCTCCTGCTTGAACTACGTCTCCTTGTCCTCTCATTTTTGCACTTATCATCATATTTACATATAAGATTAGTAAAGATTTTTCTACTGGGTTAGTGTAGCTCAACCTAATCTTTCTTTTCACGTTCAATAGCTAGACAATAGCTAGTATGCATTGCATGCTTGGAAATTGAAAGACTTTCGGAAACTAATTTCATTTAGTTACACTATCATCCTTGTAATCGACCTTCTTTTGATAAAGATGGCTTTGTAACTATTCATTCAAGAATTTCTTTTGACTAAACAGTTTGTAACTTAATAACTTGTTTGTACTTGTACTTGAAGCTTAATTTGGGCCAGAGAGTGCCATTGTTGTAAGCTCTTTAAACTTAGGGTCTTGTTTGTAGAGTTGAACAAGTAGGAAACTCTTTTGGATATTATTAATGTTATGCAGGATCTTTTATCAAATTAAATTATTATTTATGTTAAAAATCGAGGGCGTGACACATGAGGCCTAAGGTGAATTCAAAAAGGGACTTCCTAAATACAACTACAAATTTACTGCATACAATCCGTTTTTAAGTAAGATATATTTGGACAAAAATGCCCTCAATGAAATTGACAAAAATACCCTTAAAATTACTATATACAACCACCCAATATACTAGTCATCTTCTTCTCCTCCAGCCTACTGTCATCTTTTTCTCCCTCCACCACCACAATCATCGGCCACCACACGGTCCACACCACCTCCACAACCAACAGCCACTCCACCACCACCAACGTTGGCCTTCCTCCACTACGAATGAGCTTTATCATGACCACCACCACTGTCAGCCTCTCTCCACCACCATCGAGCTCCATCACCCCTACCACCAAGCTCCATCACCCCTCTTGTCACTCCTCTTTTTCCTCTCCACTACGTATTCTCATCACTCATCGTTGGCAACATCACCAAAGCTAGCATTCAAGTATGTCCTAACATTGTCGGATTCATAAACTTGAAAGTTAGACATGTTTTTGGATTCATAAACTTGAAAGCTGAACTTATTTTCGGATTCATAAACTTGAAAGCTGGACATATTTTTTAGATTTATAAATTTGAAAGTTGGACATATTTTCAGATTTATAAATTTGAATGACTTTTGAACTATGTGCGAGAAGTGTCTACAAAGTTCGGATTTTAAAATCCAAAATTACGTCCAACTTTCATATTTTAAAATCCAAAAATGGGTGTAATATAATTTTCATATTATAAAATCCAAACGTTGTACACACTTCCACATACATATTTCAAAATTCCTTTGATGAATCTGAAAATATGTCCAACTTTCAAGTTTATGAATTTGACAATGTTGGGACAAGCTAATGGAGTTGGTGATGGTGGGTTGCATAGTGGTAGTGGTGGTGGGATAGTTATGGAGGTATTGTGACTGTGAAGGAAGGTCGGCGGCGGTGGTGGAGGATGGCTGGCGGAGATGGTGGAGGATGTTGGTGGTTATGGTGATGTGGTGGTGGTGTGGTGGTGTTGGGTTGTTGGTGGTGGCGTGATGGTGCTGCTGTCAACGTAGAAGAAGGGAGGGAGAGAGAGAGAGAGAGAGAGAGAGAGAGAGAGAGAGAGAGAGAGAGAGAGAGAGCGGGGGGGGGGGGGGTGTGAGGGGAAAAAGGAAGGATTGTGTGCAAGTAGAGGTTATGGGTATATGAAGGGCAATTTTGGAAGTGTAGGGATATTTTTAGGTTGTACGTAGCAAATTCTTATAAGATATATCAGTTTTATTTACCAAGGTTTGTATGTAGTAAATTTGCAATTGCATTTAGAATCTCCCTTAAAAAAATCTATATGCACGGAGTCGGTGAAAATGAGTGGAGGCATGTGACCTCATGTGCCCCTCACTCGGGCAACCACAGCTAGGGGCCAAGCTCGAAACACGTAAATATGCAAAAGCCCATACAAACATTGGGTCAAGCCCAACCCAAGAAGCCCAAAACCTAATCCTAACTATTTGAAACAATCTTCAGCCATTGCCGCCCCAAGATTGTCGTCCACCGCATCCCGGCAGGCACCCACCACCTCTAAACACTACCACTGGTCATTACCTCCAGATCTTGCAACAGTCGAAATCACAACCACACCATCACCTGCCGCAAGGACTCCTCCTTGCTATTATGCTAGAACCGATTACACCCAAGAGTGAAAACCAATGAGAGACCTCGCCACCACCTACTGCTAGGACTACACCTTGCAGTTAAGCCAAAATCGATTGCACGCAAAAGTGGTAACCGATGGGAGACCGGCGAAATAGAGAGAAGACGAGCTAGAGAAAGGGAGACGACGACGGATAAAATAGTGAGAACACCAATTCTTGACACCACCTGAACACAACCCCATAAAGGAACATCAAGAAACAATAGAAATAGTTAATTACTCTTGACCCCAATTTAAATTCTTTAAGTTTTACTTGTATGATCTTTAGATGTTTGATTAATTAATTAAGAACATGAACTCATAAATTCATAAACGAAAAATCAATGAGGAAACTGTTAAACTATCTTAACCTAGACTTTATTGTGTATATCTAGTGCATTATTGTAGACTTATATTTAGGCTTAATCTTTGTACAATCTTGACCGGACTTTATTGTGTATATCTGGTGCATTATTGTAGGCTTGTATTTAGGCTTAGTTTATGTTCTTTCCTACATACTTCTTTTGTACATCGTTATATTTCCTCCAATAGAGAGAAGAATACAAGAAAAACAATATTCCTTATGGAAGCAAGTGACAAATAAGCCTTGATGACCGTCCTATCTACGTTTTAAATGTTTATTAGAATCTTAGTAGCCTTTTCTCATAAACTTTGAAATTATATAACTTTGTTTGCCCAACTTCTCTTTCAACATAAACATTTTAAATTTAAAAAGAGTAGCCAACACCCAAAAAAACTTTTTTCTATTTAAAATTTTATGTTGAATATGGGGTTTGTTGAGTTATAAAATAAAAGTTATACGTAAGTATTTTAACATTTTGAGTTTTGAAGAGAGGGGGGGGGGGGGGGGGGGGGGGGGGGGGGGGGGGGGGGTGGTGTGGGGAAGTGGTGTGCGAGCGACAACCCCAGCCCCAACGAGAAAACCTTGACAAATATCCGAAGTACAGCTACACAACCATTTAGCCAATTGCCCTGGTTGCTATTCTGTGATTCCATATGCACTCTTTTTGCTTGAC
Organism: Rhododendron ovatum; assembly: GCA_019656835.1. Taxonomy (NCBI): domain Eukaryota; kingdom Viridiplantae; phylum Streptophyta; class Magnoliopsida; order Ericales; family Ericaceae; genus Rhododendron; species Rhododendron ovatum. The sequence continues at coordinate 20,699,272 of CM033800.1, forward strand.
ATGCCCTCATAAGGGATCTAGATCCTCTGTGAGAATTTACGAAAACATTAGGATCCATGAAAAGTTTTTTCGAAAATGTCCGAGAATATGAAATTAATGATTGAGATTTACTTTGATGCGTAGGACCCAAACATCAAAGTGTATATGGACTATTCATTTCTCTTTTCAGAAATTTTCAGGGAAATTGATTTATCAATGAAGATTTTGTTGAGAAGTTGACAATTTTTTTTCCCACTCAATAGATGTATAGCCTACTCCTAGGGAGACAGAGAATGAGTATCACTAAGCGGCATACGGGTGAGACAAGGCCAAAGGGCATTAACCACCACACCCAGTACTCGGGCTCCTGGCGAAAATTAAACCCTTACCTTCCATGTGAAAGAGGTAAGGAAGTGTCGTTAAAATACAAGCCCGTTGGCGTTGAGAAGTTAACAATTTATTCTTGAAAAGCTGATTTATTTGGAGTAGTATTTAATAAAATCTGGTGGCTTTACATTTTGTTCGGTTGGTGGTTTTTTACTTCCAGTGTCGTTAAACTACAAACTCGGATCTCACGAGATCACATCACTTGTTTTTACAAATTGAACTAAAGTGTGAAAATCTTTAATTATCTAGTATTGTCCAACTTCATTCCTTCCTCTCAATTCCGAGACCAAAATGTAGAAGGTAATAATAATAACAAAGCAAGTGGAATGAAATGCAGTTGGTATCTTTTTTATACTTTCATGCACATGGATATGATTCGATTTTTGTAAGTACCCATCTCCCTCTCCAAGTCCCCTAAGATAAAGTAGTAGATTATGTTTAACGAATGACAAAAAAAAAAAACTTGCCACGATGTAATTCTTCATAGAGAAGCACTAGGAGGCGTTTCACCACTTTATTATCTCAATTCTTATCCACCTAGAATAGAAAAAGTACTTTTTATCTCTAGGTTCAAAAAATAGAAAGTAATTCTCACATGGCCTAATAGTAAAAGGCCAACAGTGCCCTCATGGATCAATAATATGGGAAAATGACGGCCAAGAACGTGTTTTGATAATTAATACCTTCCAAGGACATTTTCAGTATTAACAAATGTTCTTAGCTTGTCCTTTGCGGATATTAATTATTAAAACATGTCCTGAGCCGTCATTTTCCCTATTTGGTAGTATAAATTACATTAGTATTCTTTGTTGGGATCCTTACTTTTTTCAAATTTCAACAAATGAGAGTAAGGATTCAAAAAAGCATTACGGTTTGAAAAAGTATGTTTGAACCCATTTTTGGCAAAAGACCGTGTGGCCCTTTGTGGTTGGGTCAATTTTCAGTGTTTTGGGCCATGATATAAGAAGCCCCGTTAGTCTAAGGGCTGTAAAACGGGAAACGGGACCGTTAGGTACCAGAAGTGTTTGATGCCATGGAGAACACATGGCAGTAGCTTGGGGATGCTTTGGGCGAACAGTCTTTCTATAACTACAAATATTTACACAAATTTAGGGCTTGTTTGATAACTTAAATTCAACACTTAAAACTGAATCAATTAAGTAATAAGTGATTCAGTAGGTTTGATAACTACATTTTACATTGCTTAACAAATTAAGTACCACTTAAAATATAGGCTAAAAAGTTGAAAAAAATTAGCTTTGAGCTACTTAATTCTGGCTGAATTTTTTGTGAACTTACGTTCAACCATCATACCACCACCACTCCACCACAACAATTCTACCACCGCCACTACCACCACTCCACCACCACCACCACCATCGCTACACCACCACCACCGCTCCTACCACCACTAACCCACTTCCACCACCTACACCACTCCACCACCACCACTTTTCCACCACCAGCTCCACCACTCCACCACCACCCCTCCACCACCACTACCACTACCACTACCATCACTACACCACCACTCCACCACCATCACCACCACTCTACCACCACCGCCACTCCACCGCCACTACCATCACTACCCCACCACCACCACTCCCACATACCACTCCACCACACCACTCCACCACCACCACCACTCTATCACCTCCACCACTCCACCACCTCTGCCACCATCGACACCACCATCGCCACCATCACTCCACCACCACCTCCACCATTACAATAAGTATATTATGACTGTTAGTAAATTAAAAGAGAATTGGAACAAAATTAATTCATCATTTTTTTAATTCAGTACTTAATATATTTATCAAACAGCTTTTCAGCTTAAAAATTTCAGCATTCAGTTTTCAGTACTTAATTTTTCAGCTTTCAGTTTCAGTTTTCAGTTTTATCAAACAGCCCCTTACTTCGGGGCGGTTCCGGAGACCCTTAAAAAAACCCCCCCAAGTTCCCAATCGAATTTTGATGATCTGAGCCGCTCAATATAATCAGAACGTCATTTTAAGGGTGCTCGTGAGAAATCAGCAAAAACAATGACCGGGAAAGGTTTCATTCGAACAGTTTTTTATTGAACTTTATTGAACGGTTCAATAAAAAAAATGCTCAAATCAAGCCCTTCCTGGTTAGTTTTTTTGCCAGTTTCTCGCGGGCCTCCGGATCATCAAAATTTGATCGGAAACTATGAGATTAAGATTTAGAGGGTTTTTTTAAGGGTCCCCAGAACCGCCCCGAACTTACTCACATTCACATTAGGAATTACACACACTACACCTTCAGTGTGTGAGGGCCCACCCAAGAGCGAAACTACCCTTTGGTTGACTTGGGCTATAGCTAGCCCAAGTCTACTTCAAAACACACACACACACAAATTATATGTAATAATTCAGTCTAAATAACTTTGCCTAACCCACCATCCCATTTAGCCCAACCCACCATTCAAAATTTAGCCCCGCCCCACCCACAATCCAAATGATTTCAGTCGGCAATACATCGAATCGCAAGACTTCAGATCCGTAAGTATTTCCTTATTATACAGAGCACTGGTGTGCTTAGATCTGCACTTATGTTATTAAATACAGAGCACTTGTTGGTCTGCTTAGATTTTTACTGATTTAATTGATGCAGAGCACTGGCTGGTGTGCTTAAAATTTTATTGATTTAGTTGATTCAGAGTACTAGTTGGTATGCTTAAATTGATTTAAAATATTTGTTCTTAAAATCTTACTCTTTTACATTTAAATTATGATGGAACAGCAACAAAAAAATTTGGAGCATTTTTTGAGATTTGTTGATGTCCAAGAGTTTTTATGGGAGCTTTTTTTTATTCATATTCTGTATGTTAAAAGACATCGCTATATTAACTCTTAAAAAATAGATATCCAATGTACTCAATCGTTACAATCTGGATAGAATCAATAGATATCCGAGGTCAAGGGTATTAGTAATATACGTGGTGCATTAAATAGATTACAAGTCTTATTTCTCAGAGATTGCCTGTATGCATATTATATACACTGTTTTGTCCACCGAAATTTTTTTTAGGTTAGCTCAGGACAGAATCAATTTCTAATTTCGCTCTTGGGTTCACCAAAAGATATGAGTATGTGTAAGTATTTGTGGTCGAATAATTATTTGTTGAGCGATATCCTAATTTCATGAAAGTGGTCAAGCGGTTTTCAATAGGGTTTGGGTCGTGCAAGACTTGCTGGTTTGAATTCTTTGCAACATGTTTCGCGGGGATTAAGATCCCTAGGAGGAAGGGTTTGCAACCGTTTAAAGAGACCAGGTCGAGTACCACGTGGTAGCAATCAAGGGGATATCACGGAACAATCAATGGTTTTCTTCATCCAAATAAAAGGAAGGAAGCGGTTAGCTGAGGTCAGAACATGGGGCATGAGCAGGGTTCATGGGGGCTAACCTCAGGGTATTGCACTATAAATAGGAGAAAATAGGGCAGGCCCAAAGTTCTTGCCTCATCATTCAATTACTGGTCATACTAGTGTCTATGCCCGTTTGATGCACGAGATAAAAAAAAAAATCACACTGGTAGTTTTTGATCCCCGTGCATCGAACAGATACAACGCTAGTTGATAAAAAAAATAATTTCATATTGTTTCCGGTCTCGTGTTTGATGCACGCGAGCATTGGCCTCATTATAACACTAAAAGACATATGTGTGTGAAAAATAATTTTGGAGTAGTACATGATGATATTCCATGGGCATAGAATAATTTTTTCTCCATATTTAACCCTCAAGACCTCTCTTCCTTCCTCCCTCTCCCCGGTCCCACCCTCCCCACCCATGACCCACCCATGACCCACCCACAACTCTCTCTCTCTCTCTCTCTCTCTCTCTCTATATATATATATATATATATATATATAATAAAAACTCTAGAAAATTAGGATTTAAAGTTTAGAGGCTTTGAAGACTTACACACACTTCTATAATATATTGATGATAGATTAACAACTTCTCAGCATTTATCCTTTTTATATTTCTTGCAACCTTTATTTGTGTTTCTTTCCAAGTCTCTTGTTCTTTTTCTTTTCTTTTCTATGTCCTTTGTCACTTTATTCACGGTAATACAAGTGGCCTTAGTTTTGTTTCTTGTTTCATTATTGTTATTTACTAAAATTGTTAAGTCTTTCACGAGCAAGACATCATCGAACCAACTTTCATGGCCCTTCCCAAAGGGTTGTGAAGTTTGTTTAGAAGTCTGATCAGAGTACTACGCGATCCCGTGTCTGTTTAGACCATGTCATGTTCTTGGCACACCTCGTATCACTTCATTTTCCTAGTAGCACATTACACTTTTTGGAGGTAACAAAGTCTGTAAACACAAATCTGAACACAAATATATCCAGATTCATCTAATTCAATGGGCTTATATTGTTTTAAGGGGATCCATATACATTGGACGGCGTATTGTAATCAGTGCTCATAAGATGTGCCCAAAGCATTGCTCTTGCTCTGTATTTTATTCTGATCGTTAAATGTCCAACTATATGCGAAAAATCCAATTTCATTACAAGAACTCTAGCAAATCTTCAATAATTTGCATTACAAATTGTATAACACATCAAAGTTGTAGGATTTTTGCTCAATTTGGGTTTTTCTGTTTGGACGGGAGTCAAGACCGTCCAGACGACCGGCTTGTATTTTAACTCTGAATCCTATGTTTTTCTTGTCCAGATTTTGGTGAAGTATGTTCGAATAGTCAACACTTTGAATTTGGTTTGTACGCTACTAAAGATTTGTTTTGGAGTTTCTTTTTAAGGACTTGGAGTGCAACCAAATCAGTTTGGGAAAGAGTTATATTTGGAAATGATTCTTTGGCTATAAATATAGCTTCGCTCCCTCAATTAGGGTTGAACTTCGTAGTCCCTTTTGAGAATCCATTGGGGGGTCCTTCGCAGAACCTTAGGGTTCTTTGTTAGATCTTTATTGTTGTTCGGTTGCCCCACTTTTCGTGGGCTTGGTAAGCTGTAGTGTTGGAAGATTTTTGCTTTGGTGCGGCCTTCAGTCACTTTCCGTTCTTTGACGATCTCAATGCGATCTTGTTATCTCTTGGTTGAAACCATAGTTATGTGAGACAAGAGAGACAAGTTTGTTGAGAAATTTCAATTGGATTTGGGTGAGAGAGCTTGTATTTTGGGTTGGTGAGTGTCACTTATTCATCCACTTGTTAAGGATGTGTTAAGGGTATATGTATAATTTAGCAAAATCTTTTTCCCCACTAATATGATACTAGTCCGTCTATGAGGACCGACGAGTTTCCCACCGAAATCGTACCGACGGCCTCGCTGGACCGTCTCCGGCCACCGGATGGCTGATTCGAGCTGTCCAAAAATTAAAAACGAGGGGGTCCTCACGGGAATAAACAGAATCCGATGTGTGTAGGTACTTGATCCAAACATCCTATTTTTTGTGTATGTGCGCAGCCGCCTGCATTTTTTTTATAGAATTTTTGGATGGCTCGGATTGACTGTCCGGTGGCCGGAGACGGCCCGGCGAGTCCTTCGGTACGATTTCGGTGGAAAACTCATCGGTCCTCCTAGGTTTTATACGATCAGATCACATAATTACATATTATTGATAATCTTGTTCATGACGTTGGGTTTTTTTTTTTCCCCTTAAACTTTTGTTGTATATCAAAGAATATTGATGTGTTACTTGAAAGAAAATTACCGAGGAATTGAATTTGAGCCTAAATTCAACTGTTGGGTCATAAATCTAATAGGGTTTGACTTGATTTGGCTCGTTTACAGCCCTAGTCATGACCAAATCCAACATTTGGTTGCAAAAAGCTAAAAGACACAACCATTTCCAACATAATGCCCAGATGATCTTGAGAGTAGTCAAATATCTCCTTTCATATCCATGTGAGTATAATGAATAGTGATGTCACAACGTTTACCGTGTGTACTTTCTGTGCCACAAAGATTTTTAAATCAATCAACTACAAATGTGTTAAATTCCATTCCAAAAAAATAGATGAGTGTGGTTACATAAACAAGAAGCAATTTACATGCATAGCAAGACAAGCGCGGTAAAAGATATCCCGATCAGCCAAAGCAGATGAACTGGCCTGCTGATATTGGAATCATCACTCACAGTTTCAGTTGTAGGACCGCCACCTGTGGGTGATGATAATCCAGCCGGTGGTGGAGGTGAGATCACAGGAACATCGCATTTGCCAAACGTCGCATTTGTCTGTCCAAACATGAAAAATATAGTGGGTTAGGTTGAGCCATTCTACCAACTCTCTATTTTGATTACCCAGCTTCTAATATAATATACGAAAAATCTATGAGTACCGACCACACGGGGAGGGAAAACGTACCGACGGCCGCCGGCGGGCCGTCTCCGGCCACCGGACGGCCGATCCGAGCCGTTCAATAATTCTAAAAAAAAAAACCGATGGGGCCTAAGCGGGAATCAATGCCATCCGAGGTGTGTAGGATACTTGATCAAAGCACCCTTTTTCGTGTATATATGTGTATGCACATATATACACGAAAAAAGGGTGCTTTGATCAAGCACCCTACACACCTCGGATGGCATTGATTCCCGCGCAAGCCCCATCGGTTTTTTTTTTTAGAATTATTGAACGGCTCGGATCGGCCGTCCGGTGGCCGGAGACGGCCCGCCGGCGGCCGTCGGTACGTTTTCCCTCCCCGTGGTTGGTACATATAGCAACACTCTATAATATATGACCACAAACATAATTGATAGGCACAGATCCAACTTTCATATGGTTTAGGTATTACCGATAGGTAGGGATTAGGTAGAGTAAATCAAATATTGTATTGGGTAATGCAAATGGTGATCTGCTTAGGGAGTGTAGTACTGTTCTGCAGTTCTGTTTTCTTTCTGAGAAAAGATTTGTATACGCGCATTCACAAGGAGTGAGTCCCCCAGAGCCAGGGATCCCCCTTGCGGGAACCTCTTTCTTTGTGAGGGGCGTATCTACATTTGTGTCCAACGTGTTGCATAGAAAGTGTTGTTTTTTGGTATTTTCTTACACCCCAAATTGTTTCTCTCCTAGCCATTTCTTGGTTGTTTCTAGAAACCAACTGCTCAGATGCCCTAGATTCAGTTTACTTGCCGCAGGAAATCAAGTGTCAAAAGGTTGAAACTGATTTAGGTTACCAAAGAGTCTTCTTTTTCATTTCTGCTCCCTCTTGTTTATGAGAAAGCCTATATAAAGAATGGGGAAACATCTTACGTAGTATCTGATAATTTGAATTGAGGCCAAAATAAAATAAAATATACAGAAAGATGAATTATTTTGTGGGTTGAACTTATTTAGCACTTCTGCAAACTGAAAAAACAAAAAACAAAAAATCCACGAAACTACATGTGTACGAAGGAAAAAAGGCTTGCACCTTAAAATACTAAGCATTCTATTTTACCAGATTTTTCATTTGTCAATAACTTGAAAGTAACAAACCTTGCAATAAGCAATGCTATCACATCCACAAGTCAGCTGACCATTTGCCTCATCCACGGCTTCTGGGGCTCCTCCACTGTCACTTCTCTAGAACAAGTTAATAAGATCTCGATCCATTAGCCGGATGTTAAAAATTTGTTTCTGACCAATCTAGAACAAGACTACATAGATAGGTCATATAAAATTGCAGTTCAATCATATCCCTTACCTGGTAAAAATCAACCGCAATGAAGTTTGGCCACCGCTTCCCAGCATCTTGATAACAAGTATTCATCATACTGATTAACGAATCAGAATTGTCAACGCAGGCCTCTGTTATGTTGGGATTATCAGGGAAGTAGTTCTGAAGAACCAAGGATATTGTTGATGTGTTCATAGGAGATGATTCTGCACGGTTCGGACAAGAACCAGCCACCATTCCGTCATCCCCATCTGCAGTTTCCCAAGGATTTCTTTTATTAGCAAGAGAATGATGAAAAATACAGGAACTACCCAAAAAAATGATCCTTTTTGTTTTCCAAAAAGCAAGAAAGTCCTAGAAACCGCAGGAAGTACAGTTTGTGTACAACCTTTTAAGCCTTTTAATTAGTGATTGGTTTGCAACAAAATAATCGTATGTAGGGAACTTTTTCCCGTGAAAGTGAGGAACTATAGACATGGTTTCCTTCTTTTCCTACATTACTTCCACTTCAATGCCCACCCCATTTTTTGTTCCGGTGTTCTCATTCCTCCTCTATACTTATCCAACATACTGTGAAAACCAGTTAAGCCACAATTGTTGTTCTAGTTTTATCACCCAAAATCTAAATGTGGATGCGTACATAAATTTCTTCTACTTGAACTGTGACTCAGGCTAAAGAGAAGAAAAACGAGGTTCGTTTCAATCAAGTAGGAGGAATGGAGGACCATTGACCAGCAGTAATGGAACCCGTGAAACAACTACAAGTCGTACAATGGACATTGATAATCATTTCTTTCAGCTTACTTTCCATCATTTTCACTATCCATCAAAAGTTTCCTTTTAAAAAAATGGCCCATAGGCAATGTCTGATTTTGCATTAAGTTTTGGCAAAAGCATGACCTGCTTCCAACAAAATCCAAGTTTTGAAAGGAAAAAGAACTAAGAAAGAGTGCTCACACTGATTTTCTACCACGTATCTCCACTCATAAGCAATCCCCTCGGTGGCCTCCTTGGAAGATATTGAGGTGAAGACTACCAATCGTTGATTATTCTGGACCATATCATCCACAGTAGGCCAATCTACACCACTTTTGGGCATCTGAGACACTGGAAACCAATAATTACTCAGACCAGATGCATTAAAAACCTTTGTCAAGCCCTGTGGAGAGGTCACATAATCTTCGATGAAGATGGTGACAATTTCTGTTGGATTTGCTTCCAGAAACACTTGAATCTCTTTCAGCACATTGATAGCAGGTTGCTAGGAGGGAAATGTTTAAAAATCAGCCATAAGATAACTTTCACAGTTCGGAAGCACAATTGCAGTTTAGTTTTTAAAAACTCACAAATGATGTAAAGTTGTAGCATTTTCCACCAAAGGAGTGGCATAACCAGATGTCATTGTTGAAGTCATACATATCAAGCATGAGCCCCCGGACGCCATTCTACAGATAAGTAAACAAAAAAAATCCTTAGCGAACCAAGTAATGAAGCCTGTGTTAAAAATGATTGCGTCTGAAATGTAGATTGGGGGCAGTTCAAAAAAAGAAATGCAGATTGGGAACTATTAAATCATTTCCGGAGGAAAATCAAATTGTCAATTCCTTGATTTTTGGAATCAAATTAACAATAGTAGCATGTCCATATATGCTAGCGATTCATCTAATAACAGTATTTTGACGACACAGTAAATGCAAGGTTTAATTAAGGTGGTACTCGACACATACTTCATTCGGATGTAAACATCCATACTTGCAACGGAAGAATGTAAAGGGGAGAAACATAATGCAAACGGGAGACAAATGCAAATAAAGCCCCGAGAAGAAAAGGTGTCTTGAATACCATGTTAAGTTCTAGTTGTCCCTTGAGGTTTATGGTGTTAGGAAACGAGTTCAACAACCTAATCAAGCTATCTGACATTAAGCAATCTTCTCTGAGTTCTTTTCTATTTTTGTTCGTTTGTCTTTTTATCTGGGAGGCTTATTCAACGATAAATTGCACTCGTCGCTGTGCTCAGGCAGTTGCAGATGACATTTGTCATGAGGTGCTGTTAGGTCATGACTTCTAGAAATATGGATTAGTTAGAATCCTTTTATTTGGCACCCAACATGCTTGCTTTGTACATGGACCAACTCCAAATATGAACCTGATTATTTCAAGGTTCAGTTCAAACATCATGTCTTAGAATTGTTTGACATAAATAAGTCAAATGATACTGGTAGGTAAGTTTGGATGCTTAGTTTATAACCTAAGCAAACATGGACAGCAATTTATTACAACTCCCAACCACTTGAACCTTCAACTTTCAAGTAGTGCAACAGTTATGGTAGGGGATTCTAATGAGTTTTAATCAATTCATTACCAACAACAATAGTTTTTCCAGGCTCACATAGGTATACTTGCAGTATTGCACACACAAAAACTTGCATAAACAAAGACACAAACTCTATCACTGTATGTGGACAAAATTACTCCATAACTCCAATGGAGGCGAGACCCACCACAAACACTTGTTGTGGGACCCACGTCAGGGTACAACTTGGGCATTCATAACAATTTCTCTTTTTGAATATTTGCGTGTAAAAAAGTGTGTGTATGACTTCCTCCTAACAACCATACCATGGACTTTTTAAACACCATTAAACTATCATCTCTCACACAAGACATGCATAACATCTAAACTTTTTGGGTAATTGGTAATCAATGATGTTTCTAAATTTATAAATGAAAACAACAACAAGAAGAAATTCCCAAGCAAATGCAAAGTTCCGAAAGTGGTAATCTTACTTTAAGCTGAGAGGTAACCGAATCTTCCTGATTGGTCGGAGAAAGAATGGGTGATCCGGTCTCAGACGTAACCCCGGACAGAGCATAAGAATTGTGGGTCGTCAGCCATGAGTACTTGTTGAACGGTAGACCTTTCACCTGCCATCAATTCGCAAAATTAATCATTAGTAATACTTACTAATATAATATAGGAATCTTTGTTTGACGGGATGTGATCATCGGATTGGAGTGTATGCTAAAGAGGACCACATATAGGGTGTTTGATTGGAATATTCAGATTAGAATTAGAAAAATGATTTTGGCACTCCACTTTTTTATGATGATACTCCAAAATTTGTCTTTTAGTGCGTCTTGCTATGCGTAATTTTTACACTAAAAGACAAGTTTTGGAGTGCCATCATAAAAAGTGGTGTACCAAAATCATTTTGCCTTAGAATTAAACCTGCTTCGGATATTAGATAAATAATCTAACGAAGTGTGGATACATAATACAAAAAAAGTTTCAATGTAACGGTTATTTGTAATGCTCTCTCACATAATGTGGGCATAGTATATGTGTGGGTGCCACCCAATGTGAGAAAGGCGTTACAACGTACAAATAGTTGTTGCATTGAAAATTTGTGGGACATTATTCATCGAGTCATTACTAATTAGGTTGGATTGCATATCCTATGCGCAGGTCAAAAGTTCTCTTTTTAAAATCCATTTTTAGGGAACTCAATAAAAAAATTAGAAAAAGTAAAAATATATTTGGAAATTCGAAAAGATTTCTAAGTTTTAAAAGAAGATTACACTATTAGTCCTGATAAACAAACAAAGGACCCCTAGAAATGCATATTCGTATAAATATTATATTATATTATTTTTTTGCTGTTCATATTCGTATAATGGTTGTGGACTTGCTGTGGGTTCAAAATTTATTTCGCAAATTTGACAACATCAACGTTACAAAATCCACACACAAAAAAGAAAAGTAAAAACCCTTTCGAAATAGAAAGGGTGATTTTTTTGCTGAAATCAAATTCGCATCCTATCAAGAAAAAGTCAAATTCACATCCTTCGTAGAAAAGTTCAAATCAAATTACACACAGAAAACAAGAGGTATAGCCCTCATTTTAACTTTGACCAATAATCTTCCCCGTCAAATATAAGGAGTATATTTTACAATTTCTTTTGGGACGGAAATACTAGTCATATCTTTGCAAGTATACGTATGTATCTCTGTACCTTGGAAGTGGGAATCAAGGGTTGAGTCCGGGTGCATCTGGGGCGGGTGTTGCCATTTGCAGAGCATGTTTCGCAGCGTAGGCCGGCATCACACTGACTATCAGTAGAACAGGTTTCCCCAATCTGTATTTTATACACGCGAGGAAAAAAAAAATTGGGAAATTGATGAGGGTTATAATAAATCGCAGAAATTACAATCCTGGTTGATTTATCCTTACTAGAGAAGCATAAAAATGACGGGGATATTAGGAAATGACCTCGAGACTGAAGCAATTTCCTAGAAACACACAGAATGTGATCAATAGAAGCTTGATGGCAAATGAACTGATCCTCTGCAATTTACACAACAGAGAGAGAGAGAGAGAGAGAGAGAGAGAGAGAGTTAGCCAATTTTTTTTACAATAAAAGACAGAGAGAACAGGAAGAACGTAAGATGTATTTGCATGCCTGCATTTCCGGATCTCCGCTGGTTTAGAGAGAGAGAGAGAGAGAGAAGGGTCTGTGTGTTTGTTCGTCTCTCTCTATCTATAGGCCTAGCCCTGTTTTGTTCGCCTCTCTGTGTCTATATAGTGTACATAGTTTATACGTAACTGCGGGTTTGAAATTAGGCTGCGCGTTGGGGAACGGGAGAGGGGCTTTCCTGTTTTGTGACTTTGTTTCTTTTTGGAGAGAGAGAGAGAGAGATGGGAAATGTGGAATTGACTATCAACAGATGTGGGGAAACGCAACTGTGGTAGTTACTAGTACGATTCTCGGTCGAGTTTGCAACCACAAATTTTTTACACATAATCTGTTTTAAAATAAATTATTTTTGGACAAAAATACCCTTATTTTTTGTTGACAAAAATATCCCTAAAATTATTACACCCAACTCACTCGTCCTTCTCCCTTCCCTCTTCCCGTTACCACCACTTCAGACCCATCACCATGACAGCCACTCCTCCACCACCATCGGAAAAAAAACCAATTCCCGTTACCACCACTTCTCTCTTGTCGTTACTGTATGGATAGCTCTTTTCAGAGCTTGATCTCCGATAACCTCTTGACCAAAAAAAAAAAAAACAAATGAAAACCCAGATCCATAAAGACAATGACGTCGCCGCTGCCACCGCAAAATCCAGTCTCATCACGCATTAGCAAAATGCGTGATGTTAATCGCGAACTCACAATGCATAATACGAAGGCATTATGCATTCAAAATCTAATTTTTTAACAGAAAAAAGACATGATGCATCTTCAAGATGTGTTATACAGGGTTCGGATATTAGAATATGAATTTTGTGGACATTTTCGGAAGTTCATTTCCAATTTTGGTAGCGATTTTTAGAATTGAGTGTCCGATTGTTATTCATCAAATTTTTTTTTTGACAAGTAGTGTGGTGTTGTTGATGGTGTAACCGGAGATGAGGAGCGGTAATGGCAATGACTAGAGTTGGTAATGATTGTGGCCAACGGGGGTGGCGATACTGGTGATGGAGTGATGATTGTGGCCCCCACGGTCCAACTGGAAAACCCATTGCCTTTCTCCCCATTACCAATGTACCCATCCATCTGAATCTCTCTCTGAAAAAAACAAAATCAGAAGACCCACATAGAGAGAAAGATAGAAATGGAAAGGTAAATACAGCCCTGCTAAATCGACTATCCTTCGCATCAATCACCATCGCAGTGGGTTTTCCCGTCTGTTGTGGTGAATGATGGTATTGGCGGACCACGGTGGTTAAGGATGATTTGGTGGTGGTACAGGGAGAGGACAATTTTGGAAGTTTATGGATATTTTTTAGGTTGCATATAACAAATTGTTATAAGATTTGTGGGTTAAGCTCAGAGTATGCTACGTATAGAAAATTTGTGGTTGCAAATAGCTCTGCCCTTCTCTTCTCGAATGAGATAAACGCGACTGTGTTTGTAGCGCCAAAAATACGGCGTCATTTTGGGCAGGAAAACAAAGAAAAGGCTGAAAACCGACGGCCCGTTTCTCTTCAATTTATGTATACCAGCGATACCAACCCATTGGTATCCCCTACGGTCTATTTCACATTTTTCGACCATTTTTCGATCATATTTGAATGATCCGTTCTGTTCATTTGTAGAGTTCAGCGAGAACCTTAATCATACTAAAAATCGTGTTCATTGAACTTTAATAGGAACATGATTGACACACGTAAAAAATGAAGAAAATCAAAACTGGGTAAAAGACACATTGAATCAGAACCCAATTTTGATTTTTTTTTTCTTCCATTTTCACATGTGTCGATTATGTATCAAATAAAATCCGATGAACACAATTTTTGGTACGATTAAGGTTCTCGTTAAATTTGACAAAATAAAGGAAGCCAATCATCAAAATGTGATCGAAAAATGAGAAACGGATCAGAAGGGGATACCAAGGGGGTTGGTATCCCCGAGATATGTAAAAGTTTCTATTCTCTCAAGCCACAACCGCTTAAATATGAAAAAAAAATATGATTAAAAAATTAAGTACTCCAATTTTTAATCAGTTTGAATTAATGCGAAAATTTTATTTTTATGATCATTTTAGCCTAAAGTGATTAAAAAATTAAGTACTCTAATTTTTAGTTGGTTTGAACCGGTGTGAAAATTTTATTTTTACGATCATTTTAGCCAAAGGGTTATGATTAATTTTTGGCTCTAGGGCTTTTGTAATTAACTATTTGCAGTTCATTTGATTCTACGGCTATCTTAAGGCTCTCATATGAAAGTCATAGAGAAAAATTAATAATGATTATTTAGGATAAAATGATCAAAAAATTAAGATCTTTGCACAGGTTCAAATGGATTGAGAATTGGAGCATTTAATTTTTTAGATAGTTTATATATTAAAAAGTATGGTTAAAAAATTAAGTGATCCAATTTTCAATCCGTTTAAACCGGTGCGAAAATATTATTTTTCTAATCATTTTATCCTAAAGGATCCTGATTAATTTTTAGCTCTAGGACCCTCATATGAGAGCCCTAAGATATCCATAGTGTGTGGACCGTAGTCCTTTGATCTGCAATCCTCCTCCGTTGGCTCGTGGGTTTCCTAGCCTTCTTGCTCAGCCCTGCACAGTGAACGCACGACTAAGACCTAGCCGGGGTTGTCCAGCAAGGCCCTACGGCGAGAGGATCAGAATATGCAGAGAATCAAGTAAGAGACTAGGGTTTTAAGATAGTGTAGAGTGTACCCCCTTCTCCAGGGTTACTCCTTCGGTATTTATAGAGCCTTCTTGACTTGCTCTGCAAGTACGGGCATGTGCCTTGCACGAGTCAGGTGACATCACCTTGACGTCACTGAGTAGATCTGGCAACTGTTTTTGGGCATGAGCTAGCAGCCCCCATGTGCTCCCATCGTCATCTCTTGGCGTAATCGCTTCATCACGTGAGAAAGCACATGACTCAGCGGGTGGCCGAATCGCGCATATGGCCGAGCTTGGTACATGGCCGAGCCCGACGGGCGACCCATGTGAGGAACATGTTGACGGATCTTCACCTCCGACGGCGGCCGAGCCTTGGCTATCCATGTCGCCTGAGCTCAAAATAAAAGATCTCACTGATGGATGAGTCTCGGCTAGTTGTCGAGCCCCAGTTCAAGTATGGTACCGTGGCCGGTCACGGATAGTTACGTTCGGCCTACTACAATAGCCCATCAATCTCTGCCATCGCCGAGCGCGTGGTGGAGAATGACGTTGAACTTTGGCCGAACCTGCTTTTGTCGAACGTAGTTTATGGCCGAGTGGAATTTTAGCTGAGCTTCATCTATTCTCATCAACCATCACAACTAAGCCTCAACAGAGGGGCGCCAGGTGTCCTCCTATGGTTGGGTACGGCCGATGGGAGGACGGCTGGCATGTGTGAAATTCTGCTAGGCTGTTCCATCATTGCCATGTGTCAAGCACTTATTGGCCATTGGTTTGGCGGTGCAGAGATGGGCGGGAACTTCTAATTCCCAAACCCTACATCTATATAAAGGACAAAGAGAGGAGAGAGAAAGGTTACGAATTCTCTTTCTCTCTAGAACTCCATAGCCAGAGCTCCTGCCTCCTTCCCTTCGTCTTCCACCCTTGATTCTCCATTGATTCATCGTTGAATCTGCCAAAAATTCCCAGGTATGCAATCGATTCTCACTTCTCTCCATCTTTCTGCAATTTTATGCATTTTTCTTTTTGGCCTTCTTTGGGGCTTTTTGTTCTGTATGAACAGTACGATGCTGGGGATGAACCGTCCATTCATCTTCAGACTCATCCTGTTCTTCCGAGCTTTAGTAGAGGCGCTGGTTGGTTTGGCTGACGTTAGGGTTGACTTAGCCCTAGCATTGGGCTAAGCCGACGTTGGAGTTTTCCAAGCCCCAGCTTCGATGTAGGTGGCTTCGGTCGACGATGGGGTTATCTAAGCACCTTAACTCTAGTGTTAGAAATTCTCGAGCTTGAGTCCTTGTAGAGTGACATCGGGTGTGCCAATAGGATAGCCGAACATAGTGAGTTCCTTGCTCTTTGCCGACGACGAGGTTCCTCATCATTTTCCTTTTGTTTTGTTAGGTCTGGCTCACCCGGTCATAGTTATTTCTTTCGACTCTAAAAGCTCAGGGGACGACTCTGGGGACTTGATAATTCAAGAGTATTTGGAAAGATACAGAAGCCGACGCCAGGCCTCTTCAATTGCTTCGAATATGTCAGTTGACTCAAGCGATTTGAACGCCGAACGCGACTTCGAGTATGGCGGCGGTGACGAGTTTATGACTGATCCTGAGATTTCTTTCACCAGATCGACCCACTCCGAGATTGAGCCTTGTCTTGGGCCAGAAGCCGAATCCAGGTTTCATTCACAAGCCGAGGCTACCTCTTCTGAGCGATCTGGGCATAGTGGAGCCCCATCCGAGAATAAAGAGGTCGCCGACCTTTATGAGAGAGGCCAGGTCTGCCCCTACGCTCATTTCCTTTGTGGGGATCCTGGCGAATACGAGACATTTTGCCGACTTTACAATATTCCCGATGATGTGGTTGTAAGCCAGGTGGCCAGCAACCGAATCCGAGACAAGAGGGAGCACCACCCCGAGCACATCACGGTTCCCTTAATGGCTATCTGTGAGGGTGGTCTACGGTTCCCTCTTCACCCGTTTCTGAGGGAACTGCTAGCTCTGTTCAACCTTGTCCCGCACTTTTTCGCAATCAATAGCTACAGGATAGTGATGTCCGTCATCAAGTTGAAGGAGCTTCACAACCTAGAATTCACGGTCGCCGACCTCTTCCATACGTATATCATGTCTAAGCATGGCCAGACCGAGCGTCGGTACTTATCGACACGTAGGGAAAAGGAGCCCTTAATAAATGGGCTGCCCGACACCGATAAATGGGCCAATCTATACGTAGAAGTGAATGGGTGCAGACACTCCAATCTGGGCTTCTAGATTAGTTTACTTACGGTATTTGATTCCCCAATGATGAAACGGATCAAGAACACCCGGGAATGATAAGTGTTTGAGCTTTGAGTGTTTGACACCCTTTTGAACCTAACCAAGCCTAAGCCACTTCAAAAGAGCCAAAAACCCTACTAGCGCGCGCTGATTTGAAGCCTGCGTGCGTAGATCAACTTGACGGGTGTTGGTCAATGGTCAAAGCTTGACCGTGGACCAACGTGTGAGTAGGTGGTACACGCGCGCCAGGGCGCAACCATCCCGCGCCGGGGTGCACCATCGCGCGCCGGACTGACTCCCTCGCGCAACGGTCAAACTGCCAGGTGGTGGTCAACAGTCAAAGTTTGACCATTGACCATCGCGCTCTAGGGTGCAACCATCGCGCGCCAGGGCGCACCATCGCGCGACAAACTGACTCCATCGCGCGACGGTCCAACCTTCCACCAACTTTTCTTGAGGAGGAAACTTGGCCACCAATGCAGCCTCAGCCAGCCTCGTGTACTGGCTAAGCTCCTCTCCTGGTACCAACCAGATTCACCCTTCTCTCCCTATTTATAGCCCCATGGTCATTCTTCCAAAGGGTTACCAAAAATCAAGTAAAAAGGTCACACAAGCCCTAATACTCTTGATATTCTCTTATTCAATCCACTTCCATACACTCATTTTGCCACCACTACCTACTTGTCCAAGCCAACCTCAAACCTCAAAGCTCAACCAGCCGTTCAAACTCAATCTAGGTATAGCATACCTACTATTTTTCTGTTCTGATCCCTGAGGGGGGGCTGGCAGGGCCAAAGCTGGTAATCAATACCAGTCCTGATCCTAAAGCTAGCAAGGTTTCAAAAATCGTCATGGTACGAACCAGCGTGCGATGGTCCCACTCTCGCGCGCGACACTCAGTGGTTGCGCGCGATGGACCTCGTGGGGATTGGTGTCCTACTATTTTATGTTGTATTTTGTATATAGATCACTCCGTAAGCATGTAAAAAACCAGTTTACTGTGTTCCTTAGTATAAACTGTTAGCTTTGTAGTTAATTTGCATTTCTGCTATTTTGGAGTACCCCTGGGATCATTCTGGACATGTCCCAGAACCCAGAAATATGTAGACCACACACTGGTTAAAAGTCTCAAACCATCATGCGCCAGAGCACGAGCATCGCGCGCCGGAGTGCCATACTCGCACGATAGTCTGCCTTTGACCAGTGAGTGGCCTTGCACGGGTAACTTGGTTTTAGGCCATTATTTTGTCCCCACACTGTTTATGGGGTGTTTTGTTAATTTGTAGGGTTTTTTAGCCTTTAAACTGCTTAGAACTGTGTATTATGTTGTCTATAAACTGCTTGGTTTGTCCGGGGTGTGCACTGGTCCTTCCAGAGCCGAGAGGGTTTAAGAATAAGAGCTGTGGGTTTGAGCTCACTGGCGCGCACGTGACTTAGAGTTGGCGCGCAGGAGTGAACAGCATGCAGTGACTTGTTCAGTGCATGCTGGTTTCTTCCTGCGCACGTCACTCTAAAACAGGGGCCTCCCAGTTTGTTTAAACTCCCACAACAGTTTGTTCTCATCCTATACTAATTGCTCATCCATGCTATCATTCACATCCTGCAAACGTGTTATAGCTTTAATCCCAATTAAATTGTTCCCCGCCCCTAAATGGCTAAAGAATTGATTAATTAAACAGAATCGCAAATGTTTTCGCAAATGCCTAAGTAGAGACCGATCTCTGGATTGGGCAAGAGGGGTGCCATAAAATCCTTCCCCTCTCGTAACCTGGCTCCCGAACCCAGATATGGTTATGATGGACTGGTGCCTTCACCTTTTTCAAATCAAATAGCGCAGCGAGCGTTTCAAGTTCAGTTCCTTGGGTGTCGGACCTTTAAACTCAAGTGGCGACTCTAAATTGAGCGCTCGTCTGCCAGAAAAGCGCGCTCATCGATTTGCCCCTTATTTTTCAGGGCACGCCGCACACAATGGGAATTATGAGTTCGGCGACCAAACCGTGCGCAGGTTTGCGGTACCAAAGATAAAAGACTTCCAAGGTGGCTTATCTTTTGTTGTTGCCGAAACTGGTTTTGTGTTTCAAAATCTTCAATTATTGACTGTCATTGTTCTTTGCAGATCACCGGGCCATAACAAAGACCCAACAATCCCTCTCCGTGGAATCCCATGTTGACATTTTGAAGTCACAAGCCTGCTGTGACGCGCCGACCTTACTAGGCTATAACCCTTCCTATAAGGGGAAGTTGAGAAGGAAGGAAAAAGAAGGAGGGCCTAGCACGAAGGCCGAGGGTAAAAAGACACAACAGTCGAGGAAGAGCCAGGAACCGAAGCAAGGCAAAAGGTGAGGGAGCCGCGGGTGAAGCTACCTACTTTTAGAAAGTCGACGGATTTTTGGTTTCAAGAAAGTCTACCATCTGAGTTTCCAGGTGCAAATGTTTCTCCCCTTCGATCCCTCATACCTAAATTTGTGGAAGACATGGGAAGGAGGAATGTTATCAAAGTTAACATCAGGGACGGAGTTGCGGTTCAGCAGAAGGAAGCGAACTTGGCCGAGCTTGTTGCCAAGAAGCAGAAGGTTACTCAAGACTTTTTTCCTGCCAGGCCACCGACGCCAGTTTCGAAGGAAAAGGACAACACTAAGTCATCAGCTGCTGGTGGCTCCAAGGCCATGGAGAGGTCGGTGGGTTCGGGCGGCCGACCTCACGTGCAAGAGTTTGCACCTTCCTTTGCTATGGCCGATGGCAGGGTCGTCACGGTTGATGATAGCGTCAAGCTGGAGCCTGGGCTGGCTGTCACCATGCTGCACGGCCTTGCATTGCCGAGGGATATGAAAAAGGTACCAGGGGAATTACAGCTGAGCCTTATTCATGCAAGCGCCTACCTTGTTCAGATCCTATCTCGTTTTTTCTAACAGTCTTGATTTTATTTGCGTCTATGTTGTCGAGCTTAATTTGTTGTTGTGTTGTGCAGGTTGGGCAGGCTCTTCTGCGTGTAACTAACCAGGCTGAGCTCTTGTCCGCAGAAAGGACCAGATATCGTGACGACTTGAAGACCGAGCGTGAGAAAATGAAGTCGTTGAAGAGTAGTCTGAAGCAAGCAAAGGTCAGAATAGCCGAGCTTGAGAAGGAGAGGGATGAAGCTTTGGAGAAGGCCAAGAAGTCTGATCGTGAGCTCGGTCAAGTTTTAAGGAGAGAGAAAAGAAAGATGAAAGAAGTTGATGAGAAGGCCTACAGGCCGGGTACAACCGAGCGGGTGCCGAGTACATGAGGGACGCTCGGTCGATGGTGAATGACGAAATCAAGATGAGAATCCCCATCTCCTACCGAACGGAATACAAGGACGGCGTGAAAGCTGCGTGTGCGATCCTGCAGCTAGAGCCTGATTTGAACTTGACCAAGTCAATTCCTGTGCCTGTCACACCCGAGCTCATCCTGCCGTATACTGAGGAAGAGTGCGTGCCTCTTCCTCTGGAGGAATTTCCCGAGAGTGACGAGGATGTTGATGATCTTACCGAAGCCGATGCTGAGATTGGTGATGGTTCAGGTGGGGCAAAATCTGTTGAGGGTGATGAAAAAGTGGCCAAGGACGTCAAACGTGAACAAATGATAATTGACAAGAATGCCGACGCCGAGGTTGGTGTCGTTGCTGATGTTGCCGTGGGAATTTTTTCACTTTAGAGTAGATGTCTTTTCTGTCTTTGTTCGTTCTTTTAAACTCTGTTGGGACTGGATGGCTCCGAGCTTGGAGTTTACCGATCCAGGTGTAATAGTTAATGGGGGGTTGACACCGAACGATTTACTACGCCGCACCTCCTGGTTAGGTCTTTTCGCAGTATTTGCTGTTATCCTGAATGGATGAATGTCTGACTTCTGTTTGCAACGTTTTCTTGCTTGTTTGAATGGTAACCATCTGTAGCCCCCACTTTGATCTGGGCTCGGCGAAGTGATTGAACACTGGCCAAAGTACAAATGTGATTGCAGATGGTAATTGCTGAGCCTTGATCAAAGTAGAGTTAAGTGTGATATGTTGCCGATCATAGTGTTGTACAACTTTGGTAGGTAGTACTCAGGTTGTCAATCAAAAAGTTGTAGGTGCCTTTACCTTTTACTGGGGTTTGGGCAAGGTGCCAGCAAAGTTTTTAAGGGCTTGGGATTTTGAATGTTTGTGGGTGGTTTGCTCACCAAAGCGTGAGTACAACCGTGCATTGGCCGACCTTGCTGTCTTGCCAAGCCGAACCGAAGCCCAATTTACAGAGGTGATGTGTGTCTTAGGCTCGGTGGACCATATGTCCTGTTTTTGCTTCTTTGTGCAGTTATAGTGGCCGAACAGGGGCGTAAAAGCCATTTGTGGGTGTGACCGAAGTCAACGTTTGTGGTTGGCGGAGTAAACCAAGTGTATTTTTTATAGTAAAGAAGACAGGTAAAAATTTGCAGAAGACATCGATTATCG
This sequence comes from Rhododendron ovatum, assembly GCA_019656835.1. Lineage (NCBI taxonomy): Eukaryota > Viridiplantae > Streptophyta > Magnoliopsida > Ericales > Ericaceae > Rhododendron > Rhododendron ovatum. Next base: position 20,721,165 of record CM033800.1, read on the forward strand.
AACATATACTTAGATTTGGGAAACGTGAAATACAAATTGAATGTGAAGATTTTGGCCGAAGACAACATAAAGAAATTGATAATGTAGTGGCCGAAGCCAATGCTGTCATAAAAAAAACTTAAGATAATAAAAAACAAGATAGTTAGTGGCCGAACATGAGGCGCACTGTCGGTATTTTTTATTACATGTATGCCTTCTTTAGATTCTGTGCATTCCACGGGTTGCTAAGGACTTTCCCAGTCATGTCCTCGAGTTCGTAAGCACCTTCACCAGCTATTTTGACAATACAAAAGGGACCCTCCCAGTTGGGTTTGAATTTTTGCTTCTTGCTGGCTTGCACCACTTTTCTCCAAACTAAGTCGTCTGGCTTGAAGGTCTTGGTTCGAACACTTTAGTTGTAGCCTCTTGCCACTTGCTGTTGGTACTCGGCAAGCTTTAACTGAGCGTTGTCACGCTTCTCTTCTGCCAAGATCAATTCATGTTCTACTGCTTCGTCATTAGTCTTTGGATCGAAGTTCTTTGTTCTCAGGGTGGGGAACTTGGATTCTAAGGGAATTACGGCCTCCATGCCGAATGCCATTGAGAAGGGTGTTTGGCCAGTTGAGCGCCTTCGTGTGGAGCGGTAAGCCCATAGTACGCATGGTAGTTCTTCAGCCCACTTGCCTTTTTTAGAGTTTAGGCGACGCTTGATCCCAGTGCAGACGGTCTTGTTCGTGGCTTCGGCTTGGCGATTTCCTTGAGGGTACGCTGGAGTTGAGTTGAAGAAGTGGATCCCAAATTCGGCGCAAAGGCTTGTTAGGTCCTTACCGACGAATTGACTTCCGTTGTCTGAGATGATGGCGTAGGGTACGTCGAACCTAGTGACAATGTTCCTCCAAACGAATCTTCATACGTCGGCTTCGGTGATCGTTGCCAGAGGCTCAACCTCCACCCATTTGGAGAAATAGTCTGTTGCGGTGATTAGAAACTGGAAGCCTCCAGGGGCCGTTGGCAGCTTTTCGACAATATCGAGCCCCCATTGTGCAAAGGGCCAAAGACTGGTGATGGGGGAGAGGTTTTGGGCGGGTTGCTTTGGTATGGGAGAGTACAGTTGGCATGGTCGGCATTTGCGAACGATTTCTTCACAGTCTTTCTTCATGTTCTTCCAAAAGTATCCCTGACTCAATGCTCGTTGGCAAAGTGAACGGCCGCCGGAGTGGTAGCCACAGCTCCCTGAGTGAAGTTTGACGAGAATCTCGGGCACTTGGCTTGGGTGGACCATGAGGACATATGGGCCGGAGATAGATTTCCTGTAGAGTTGACCACTTTCGAAGAGCCAATAGTAAGTAGCCTTGTTTCTGATCCGATAAGCTTCCTTTTTTTCTGTTGGTAGAGTATCATTTTTGAGAACTGCAACGATCTCGTTCATCCAGCTTGGACCGAGTTCAACGTTGAGTATTTCAGGAATTGTGTCAAAGCTTGGATGGTCAATGCTGCTGAAGCTGATTGTCAGGAATTTGGAGGCTTTAGAAGCTGAGGCAAGGCCAGCGAGTGTGTCTGCATGCGCATTGTGTTCACGGTTGATCTGTTCAATTTTGAAATTGTGGAAGTGGGTGATGAGTCCGGCTACGGCTGCCTGGTATTTTGATATCCGCAGATCCCGAGCCTCATAGTCCCCAAGTACTTGGTTAACTATGAGTTGGGAGTCACAGTAGACAACAAGATCAGAGATGTCCATCAGAACTGCAGAGCGTAAACCAGCTAGGAGGGCTTCATATTCAGCTTCATTATTGGTGGCGGGGAATTCGATGCTGATAGCACTTTCATGTAGTGTTCCACAAGGGGATACTAGGACGACCTCGGCTTTTGCTCCGTTACTGTTAGATGCTCCGTCAACATGTAGGCGCTAGATGTCCCCTTGGAAAAGGTGCCAAGGTTTCGGCGACGCTCGATGCTCGGCGATGGTTTGTGTTAGGATGGGAGTGTTGAGGAGTTCTGTATCTTCTGGAGTAAGTTCAGCAATGAAGTCAACAAGAACCTGCCCTTTGATTGCTGTTCAGATTGGATTCAGATTCCTTTGTTACGGGGCCATGGATACCGTGCATCGTCGGTCCCAGTTCATTTGGGTTGGGATTGCCAGCAGGTGGACGGGTGGGTGTTTTGGTTTAATCGATGTACTGATCGAAATGGCCTTGTGCGCCAGATGCTCCAATAGTGCTTTGTATGGTGCGCATGTGGTTGTGTAATGACCGAGCTCATTGTGGTATGAACACTTCTTTTGTGGGTTCTGATCTGCTTGGCCAGTGTCTGTGCCCAGCTTTCCTATTGGCCATTCGAACCACGGTTGCCTCATGATTTCTTTCAAAAAAGACCAGATGGATTCTTTGAAGTATGTGGTCTCGACCACATAGTCATGTACCTTCGGTTGGCGCTTCTTTCCTTCATTAATGTTGTGGACAAGTTTCTTTGGCTGAGGCTGCTACGTTGTGACTGGTGCTGGCAGCTAAGGTGTGATCGTTGGGAAGCTTGTAGTTGAGTTTGTTAGCCCTTGAGCCGCACGGTCCACGTAAAATTCTTCAAGAGCGCAGAACCGTTCCACGATGCGCATCAACTCGCCCATGCCATGGGATGGGCGAATAGCAAATTCATCCAAAATCTTGCTGTTAATTTCCAAGCCATTTTTGAAGGTTCTTACGGCCCAATACTTGTCGATTCCAGGAATTTCGTTGAACAGTTGCCAATATCGTTCGGCATACTGTCGGAGAGTTTCAGATGGGAGTTTCTGCAGTTGGGATAATGACTCAGGCTCCCTGGCGGTCCTATTGCTTGGGATAAAGTGGGTGTTAAAAGCACGTTCAAGGTCGGCTAGGTTCCGTATGGATCCAGCGGGAAATTTGTTGAACCACTGGAGTCCAAGGGAGCCGAGGCTGGACGGGAATGCTTTGCATTTGATTTTGTCCTTTGTGGTGCATAGCTGAATGGTTTGACAGAAGTGAATCAGGTGGGTGTAAACTTCGCAAGTGGTAGGATCGAACTTTGTAAACTTCGGTAGGTGAAAGTTGGGTTCGGCCGTCGTGTTGATTATGTGGGGCGTGAAGGGAGAAACGCCGAGGTCCTTCAGCTGCCGCTCAAAACCAGGGCACCGTGGCTTGCCGTGCGCATCCGTCTTCGTTCTCTTAGAGTCTCTGTCTGGGGATTTTTCATGGTTTCGATGCCGGAGCTTGTCTTGTAGATCTGTTGTCGTCCGGTAAGGTCCGTCAACAAACTTTCCTCCGTCCCTACGGGGTTTGGTTTCGTTGTTCAACTCTTCAATACGCCCGCCTTTTCCGTTCTGTCGAGCCTGGTTGTTATTGTCGAAATTTCCTATTGGGATTTTCTCGAGACGTTCGGATACATGGCGTCTGGTCTCCACAAAATCTCGGCTACGGTGGGAAACCGTTGTGCGAGAGAACTCCGCGCGACCAGTCAAGTATGTGCTTGTAAATGACTCAGTATCCCTAGTATTGGTTCGATCGTGGTGGCTCTTTGAGCGGTGTGTTCCGGATGTTGTAGGTCGCCTGTAAAGTATGATTTCCCTCACATCACCTGGGTCTGGTGGGATGCCAAAGCGGTCTTTGACGGAGCTGCGGCGGTCGGTTTCGTGAGGACGTTCTTGTGGTGGTGGTGGTGTTTGCTTTCGTCGCCTCCCACTTCTGCCTCCCCTGGATCTAGATGTGGCAGGGGTGGTGTCTCGCTGTATCTGTTGTTTCATTTGGGCAACTTCCGCCCTAAGGGCTACCAGCTCGTTATCCCTATCTTCGTCACAGGGCTGTAACAAGCGGATGTAGGCCGTTGTTACATCGTCCACCGCTAGGGAGAGGCCGGAACTGGGGGGAAGTGAAATGGACGTGTGCCTCTCCGAAAACGGTGGAAGGATTGAGTTTCCATTGGCGTCTTTAGCCCCTGAGACGGTAACGTCTGCCAGATCTTCGCCCATGGTGATTGAAGCTGGAGTGGCTGTTGAGAGGAGGAGGGTGGGCTGAAGGAGGTTCGAGCCGTTTGGATCAGAAGTTTAGGGTTCACGTCGGGTTCACCAATTGTGTGGCATGTGGTCCTTTGATCTGCAATCCTCCTCCATTGGCTCATGGGTTTTCTAGCCTTCTCGCTCAGCCCTACGCAGTGAACGCATGACTAAGACCTGACCGGGGTTGCACGGCAAGACCCTCCGGCGAGAGGATCAGAATGTGCAGAGAATCAAGTAAGAGACTAGGGTTTTGAGATAGTGTAGCATGTACCCCCTTCTCCAGGGTTACTCATTCAGTATTTATAGAGCCTTCTTGACTTGCTCTGCAAGTACGGGCATGTGCCTTGCACGGGTCAGGTGACATCACCCTGACGTCACTGAGTAGAACTGGCAACCGTTTTTGGGCGTGAGCTAGCAGCCCCCATGTGCTCCCATCGTTATCTCTTGGCATAACCGCTTCATCACGTGAGAAAGCACATGACTCAATGGGTGGTTGAACCGCGCATATGGTCGAGCTCGGTACATGGCCGAGCCCGACGGGCAACCCATGTGAGGAACATGCTGACGGATCTTCGCCTCCGACAGCGGCCAAGCCTGGGCTATCCATGTCGCCTGAGCTCAGAATAAAAGATCTCGCTGATGGATGAGTCTCGGCCAGTTGCCGAGCCCCAGTTCAAGAATGGTTCCGTGGCCGGTCGCGGACAGTTACGTTCGGCCTACTACACATAGAATCAAATGAAAAGTAAATACTTAGTTATAAAAGCCATATAGCCAAAAAATAAACATGAAACTTTAACATAAAATGATCAGAAAAATAAGATCTTTGGATCGATTCAAAAGGATTAAAAATCTGAGCACTTAATTTTTTAATCATATTTTTTAGGAGTAATATTTAAACGGCTGTGGCGTGCGGGAAATGTAAGGTCCGTTTTCAACTTTTTCATTATTTTTCAGCCCCAAAATGACGTCGTTTTTTTGGCATTGCAATCACCTTCTTTATAGTATATAGAAAAGGATACATGTATGAATCTATGTTTGGATGATATAGCAGGGGCCAGGGTGGTTATAGGCCCCATTTTAGATTTTTTTTTTTTTTAAAATAAGTATTTATTCTCATTTTACTAGACATGTCATTTTCTTACAATATATTACCTTTATTTCAAAAAAAATTACTTATTTTGAGAATTCAAAACGGGATCTTCTGTCAAAGACTATTATATTGTTTTTGTGAGGGGGGAAAAATGATTTGTATCGTATGCTGTCCGAATCTTGGATCTCGCAATGCTAGTTTTGGAGCATTCATGCCTTCCAATTATCAAAGACCGAAGATAATGGCCCAGTTTTTTTGAATTTGTGCCGGCCCTTTTTGGCCTGAAATTTCCAATTGAATCCCTTGGTGTGAGATGCTCTAGTGCAATGGTTAGGAGCATTTGCATCTTTTTTCCTATTTTGTGGTGGGGACAAAGTACTGTTTGGCAATTTTCCAAATGACTAAAACGGGATTTTTGACTTTTGCACTATTCCATCTGTGTCCCCAAAATTTGGCCTTATTTTTTCTTTTTCTGGCCGGCAATCCAAATTTGGAACACTGGTTTTTCCCTCTCTCTCTCTCTCTCTCTCTCTCTCTCCATTTCTGATTCAACAAAACTTCTATGGTGTTTCCAAGTGGTATGAAAGCACCATACTCCCAATGAATATGGATAATTAGATTGAAAAATAGATAAATTACAGCCCTTTGATCAAAAATCAAAAGTATGGTGGTTTTGTTAAAAACGAGATGGTTTTGTGAACTTTTGACAAAAAAAACGAAGGATTACTTATCTCAGAAACAGGCACTACTTACCATTGACTAATGTAACACTTACCATCGTACAAAGCAAAACTTATCAAACAAACAAACAACACTTACGATAATCGGTTGGTTAGGTAACAAGTTACCATTAATTAAAAAAAAAAAGTACCCTAGTTTTTGGCAGAAAAATTTGGAGATTTTGGGGATTTATATATTGACATCACCTTAAGCTATATACACCATATATTTTGCCTTTTTGCTAAGAATTGGGTAGTGAAAAATCTAAAACATAGTGTTCGATTATAAATTTAGTTTAAAATTTTAATTTGTTATGAAGATATGATTAGAAGAATTATCTAAAAATGAAAATTTTGATAATTATTTTTCACAATTTCCAAATAACATTCTAAATGTATTTAATTTATTTATTTTAAAATAATAATTTATTATAGATATATTTAGGTAACTTACTTTTAAATATTATGAAAAAAACAAAATATTCATTTAATATTTTGATAGCTTACAAATTTAGTTAATATATATTATAAAGTAATGCTATAAGTTGATTGTTACAACAAAATTGAACAATAAGTGTATTTTTGTTTAATAGCTATTGACTAATTTTATAGGTTCTTAATTGAATTTATGATAGTATTTAATGAAATTAGGCTATTCAATTTCATTAATATAGTTTATAGTGATCAATTTGATATAATTTGCAAATCTAACAACTAATAGTGTTGATACTAATTTACTTGGCAGCGATCAATCAACGAGAATTGATTCATTTGTAATTGATTGATCTGGTTATATGTTCAACCAATTGATCAGACGATTTGAATCGATTAAAATCATATTTGGTAGATGTGATAGTTAATAATGATGTTGATTGATAGTGATTAACGAAAACTAATACAATTGGCTTAAAGTATGCAGACTAATTTGTTTAATTGATTAATCATAGACTTATCTATTTTAATACTTCAAATTACACAATTAACAAATTTCAAAAATAGTTAACATTGATCACTTGGCAAATGAAGGAGTAACCGTTTTTTGTGGTTGACATTGATCACTTCGCCAATGTAGCAGTAACTACTAATGAACTAGTAAATTGAAATATCTCATTTATGTGATCATTTTTTAAAAGTAATTTTCTTAATATAAATGGTTTTATTTAATTTGTCATAAAAGTAATACAAGTAGATCCAAATAAAATTTAATGTGGTAGGTACTATGACATTAATGATGATACATAAATGTATACCTACCCGTCATTAATGTCATACTTACTATAGAATAAGACTTACTTACCAAAGCATAAGACTAGAGATACTTTGGTAGGTATTAAAATAATTGTGTTATGTGCATTTTTTTGAAAAAAAAAGCTCTTTTTTTTATAAAGAAAGCACCCTTTTTTGATTGAATTGAAAGAAGTGCACTTTTTGCACCTGGTCGCTTTTCTCGTCTTGTCTTTTTTTTTTTTGTGCTTTTTTGTTGCCTTTTCCAAGTCATCTCGCCTGGGGTAAGCAAGGCGCGGCTTGGGATCCTCTGTCCCATTTTGCCTGTACTAGTTCCTGTCCCAGTTGCCAAAACTTGACACGTGTCATTCACACCAAAATTAGATCACAAAGCCACACCCAATCACATCTCTACTGTGATATCCCTAACCGACAAAACACCTGCTTCTTTCCGCCAAATTGCCGCCTCCCTCGTCGTAACCCACTCAAACCTCTAGCATCACGTCGGAAATTTCCTCTCACGAAATTAGAAGAAAAGAACCATGGGAGGCGGAGGAGCCATGTGAGTAGCGGCGAAGGTAGCCGGAATCCGAGTTCCAAGCCTCTCGTCTTGTCTTCGTCTCGTCTTCTATTCCCCAAGGCGCGTGGCCGGCATAGGCGATCATCTCGTCTTCGTCTTCTAAGGAGGTGAAGTCGGGCGGCGTCTTGACGGGGTCACTTGAGACGAACAACGCGATCGCGGTGGCGGTGCAGAGGCCGTTTTGGGAGCTCGACGACTGGGAGTTAGCAGGGGGAATTTGGTGTGGCTTTGTGATCTGATTTTTTGTGTGAAGGACACGTGTCAAGTTTTGGCAACTGGGACAGGGAACTAGGACAGGCAAAATGGGACAGAGGATCCCAAGCCGCAAGGCGCTGGGGGTGCGCCGCGCCTTGCCTCGCCTTGGACCTAGGCGCACCTTTGACAACTATGACTCGTGCTCAAGAGAGAGTTGCTATGCCCGGCCCACCCTTTTTGCTTAGAAAAAAAAAAAAAACCTTGCCTACCATGACAAATTTTTCAATGCTCATGTTAAAAATAGTCTATGTATTTCTCCGTAATGTAAAAATCTACATGTGGGGAACTTTTTTTTAAATGATTAAAAAAAAATTTCTTATTCCCAAAATGTATTAACAGTTGTCATAAAAAATAGTAAGTCTCAAGCTGGAGTTAAACACCTGTAAAAAAGTGATAATCGAAAGTTAAGAGGTACGTATAATACCTATAGTCTTATTGTCATAATGTGTTGTTTTGAGTGTTCAAATAATGCCCACAATTTTTGTTTTGGGTGTTAAAATTATTAATAGTTTCACATGTTTTAGTTTCTCCATAACCCATAAGTTTTTTTTCTCCCCAATCCAGAGCATCTCTCCCTTAGAAAAAAATTCTAGCCGTTTACTCGCTTACTTCCCCTAGGAAAATAAACTCAATGGATTAAGGAAATGAAATCTATCTATCTATCTATCAATATATTATAGAAATGTAGTTGAAGCCAAAAAGCTTCCAACCCTCAATCTTAAATTCCTAGAATTTAGAGTTTTTTAAAAAAAAAATAAAAGAGAAAAAAATGTGGGAGTGGGGGAGGGGAAGAGAGAGAAAGAGGGGGGACGTGGAGAGGGAGGGAGAAGCTTAGGAAAAATTATTCTATGCCCCAGCAGGGATACCGTTATGTGATACTCCAAATTCATTTTATACCACACATGTTTTTTAGTGTATAGAATGAGACTAATGCTAGCGTAAATCGAACATGAGACACAAAATATTAGATTATATTTTTTATCACTAGTGTTGTACCCATTGGATACACAAGGTCAAAAAAAACTAATGTTAATTTTTTTCCGGAAAATTTTTAAAAATGGTCCCTCTAGTTTGCACAAGTTCTCATTTTCGTCCCTCTACTATTAATTGTATCAATTTTGACCCTATAGTTTTCATTCCATCTCAATTTCGTCCTTTTCCCTGACGCCGTCCATGAAACAAATGGAATTGAAGGGCAAAATTGTCATTTTCTCTCACAGAGGAACCAAATTGAAATTTTATGCAAACCAGAGGGATTATTTTTAAAATTTTACATTTTACTTTCGTTTTTTGCAAATAAAATAAAAAAGACCACAAGTAATGTATTTGACAACTGAATTATTTTTTATTGGGTAATCAAACTATATTGAAAAATTTATATTTCATTACACATTACAAAAATATTAGAAAATACACAAATCAACCCCTTAGCTAATGTCTTTGTATCATGTTCTTATAATCTTTTTATTTTTTCCCCCAATAAAAAAATGTTTAAAATCCGTGTTTATTTGTTATATGAGTGATCTTATGAATAAGTCCCAAAATAAATACACTTATACCCATATTTTAATGTATTTGATCTCTTAATATTTAATAGTGTTTCATTGCTTAATTAAACACAATTACAAGATTTCTAAATACTACTGAACAACTTTTTCTTTTTAATCATGGGACAAAAAAAATAACGATAGTGAAAATTCAATTGAAAAAAAAAAATACAAGACCAAGACAATTAACATAAGGGTTGTTTTTCGAATTTTCTCATATTTTTTGTGATGTATATAATAAAAACTTTACAAAATTTCAACATATTTTTTATTATTCAATATAAAATGAGATGAGAAATATATTATATATGATGTATTTTAAATTTATTTACAAAAACAAAATTATAGAAAGAGTCCCGCTAGTTTGCATGAAATCTCAATTTAGTCCCTCTGTGAGGAGAAATGACAATTTTGTCCTCCAATTCCGTTTGTTTCATTAACGCTGTAAGCGAGAGGGACGAAATTGAGACAGAATGCAAATTATAGGACTAAAAGTAGCATAATTGATACTAGAGGAACAAAAATGAAAATTCATGCAAACTAGATGGACCATTTATAAAAATTTTCCTTTTTTTCTCCCCATGCATTGAACGGGTACAATATTTGATTTTTTTGTTACAAATTAATTTGATTTAATTTTTTTGAAGTAATTTAATTTAATTTAATATTTCTTACAATCTAAGTCGTTCATTGCCGAGCGTGGACAGCCTGAATTGGCCCAACACTCAAGTTGTTCCTGAGGGACAGCACGCACCTCGAGTTCCTTTTCTATCAACTAGCGTTGTTCTCGTTCGATGCACAGGACAAAATATTTTTGTGGTTCTGCTACAAAATATCGAGCTCATACAAATTGTTCTGCTACAAAATATCGAGCTCATACAAAATTTGTTGATTGTCCCATGCATCGAACGGGAACAACGCTAGTGAAAATTATATACAATTGGTGCTGTACCCAAATGTTGAAGTGCGGTTAGACTCCTGTGTTGGAACCTCCAAAACTCCTTTGAAACTTGTATTTATAGGCCGAGCAATCTCCCTCGTTTCACACAGTATTGATCATCCATGGCTGATGGTTCAATCTCTATAGCAGACGGGTTGGGCCTCAAAGCCCTAGACTCCAATGAAGTCAGGCGCAAACAACAGAGCTCTGAGCTACCAAAAACTCATCAGTCTCCTTAGTTTCTGTCAAACCTAGATATCTCGAAGAGCACCACTGTAGAATCTTCGAAGATGATCACCTCAAGCGACTTCGTTTCCGGATCCCCCTCTCGAAGTGCCATTCCCGATCCATCTCCAGCTGGGTTTGGGGCTTTCAGCCCTAAATCATCCAATAACCTTTGTCCTTCGTGTAAGCTTCAGCAGGTTTTTGAGGAAGCTCTAGTGAGGGAGGCAGAGGAACGAGCCGCTCAACTTCAGGATTTAAAATATCAGTTCGAATGTCATCGAGAACAGGTAATAATTCCTAACCCTAACCCTAAGATCTTGTACAATGCCAGAGGGAATCCATTTGTAGAGGGCGATCCCAATCTAGGCTATACCATTGAGGATACTAGATCTCGGACCTATAGTTGTGCGACTGGTTTCGCAAATCTCCAACCAGGTTTGAAATCTACACATAGCTCTCCTAAGCCACCTGCTAAACTACCTCAATCTCAAACTCCAGGCAACCTCATTCCCAACTAACAACAATAGCCTACACTCTGAAATTAGGCTCATCCTACCCAAGTTCACCAAGTCAATCTCAATCCAAATCTGGGTCAGGCTAAACCTAAACCTAGGAACTGGGCCTCTCTTCTTCAGTCCCAGAGTCCTTCTCTAGATATGGAACTTGAATTTTTCCCAGACCTTCAAAAAGGCAAGGAAGCTTTGGTTGAAATAGACATTGAACTGACCAAAGTTGGCAAGTGGAATAGATACTTAGTAGGTCACTTCCTAGATGGTAAGATGGCCTATCCTCTACTTGTATCCACTGCCCAAAATCAATGGAAGGATCTTTTTGTGGCTGTCAAGCCTAATGTTGCAGGGTTCTATCTTTTTGAGTTCAAGGATGAAGAAGCTAAGATGAAAGTCCTTGAAGGAGGTCCATACTTCTTCTCTCAGAAATATCTTGCTCTCAAAGATTGGCACAAGATGATGAAGCATGCCCAAAAACAGCCTACCAGAATACTTGCATGGGTTAAATTTCATGATTTACCCTTTGAACTCTGGAACCAAGAGTGCTTAGGTCAAGTGGCTAGCACAATTGGGAGACCCTTACATGTGGATCAGGCCATTGCTAAGACTGCCAAGCAACCAGGCCTCTTACATACTAAGTCCACGAAAGCTAGAATTTGTATAGAACTCTGTTCTGAACAAGATCTACCTAATGAAGTCAAAGTCATTATGGAAGGGGAGGCAGTTATTGTCCCTATTGAATATCAAGTCTTACCTCCCATTTGTAAGCAATGTCAGGTATTTGGACACTCAACAGAGTAGCGTAATAGGAAAACTCCCAATTCTCCTGCAACTTCCAAAACTGCAGTCCAAATTGGGTCTCAAACAGGGAAGGATAAGCACTTTGCTGAATTGGAACAAGCTCCAGGGGATCCCATACAGCAACAAACTGATTTCCCTAAAGTTAAACCTCTTATGCTTCAGAACTATCAGTCTAGCAACTCAATTGACGTTTTGAGTGCTTCAGAATCTGAAGGAAAACTGATGGGGGTTCTAGAAGGAGTGGTTAGAAGCACAAAAGAAGCTGATTTACAGTCACAGTTCAAATTGAAAATCACAGGCAGTGGAAAAGGCCCATCCTCCTTAGTATCTAGGGTTGGAATGGATGCTGATCTGAACCTAACCCCCTCTCTTAAGCCTCCTGATCCCTAAACTTCTGAGGTAAGGGACAAAGCTACAAAACAAGATCTCGAGGGAAACTTTCAAAAAGTTCACTCCAGATCAGCACTAAGAAGAATGAAGAAGCTTGCAAGGGAGCAATGACAAAGTTCCCTCTCTAGAGGAAGGGTTTGATTTATTAGTATCCTTTTTGTCAAGGCAGTACTCGTAATTCCAACTTGTGCCATTTACATACTTTGTCCTACTTGAATAACTGTTTTATGTCTTTTCAATCTCTTAACATTGGTTTTTGGAATATCCGGGGCCTTAATGACCCAATTAAACAAAAAGAGGTCAAATGTTTTATGCATAATAACCATCTCTCCCTTGTGGGTTTTTTAGAGCATAAAATAAAAGAAGTTGGGGCTAGTAGAATTCTGAAATTTATTTGCCCTCATTGGAGTTTTTTGAACAATTACCCTCAAGCTCCCATTGATAGAATTTTTGTGGGTTGGGACCCCAGTATTGTAAATGTACGGGTTTTGGATCAGTATGATCAGTTTATACATTGTGAGGTACAGTCTAGATGGGGGGGGGGGGGGGGGGTTGTGCCTTTTTTGGCCACTTTTGTATATGGGGCTAACAACTATTTGAATAAACAGGCTTTGTGGTCTAGTCTGCATCATTTGTCCTCGTCCTTCCCTTGGGTAGTAATGGGGGATTTCAATGCCATCAGGTTTTCGAGTGAGAAAGTTGGGGGCTCCTCCCTCTGGCCTCCTCACATGAATGAATTTAATCAATGTCTTTATATCATTGGGCTTGATGATCTTAGGCATACAGGTTGTTTTCTCACTTGGGCTAATAAACAAGATCCCTCTCATTTTGTTAATTCAAAGTTGGATAGAGTGCTTGTTAATGAATATTGGATGAAAGCTTTTAGTTGTTCTTCAGCTCATTTTCCCACTGCTGGGATATCTGATCACTCGCCTGCCGTTGTGACCATCATTCCTAGTCTTAAGAAATCTATCAAACCCTTTAAGCTTTTTGATTTCCTTGCTGACCACACCCAGTTTTTAACTGTAGTTCAAGGAGTCTGGAGGAGGATGATTATTGGGAATCCCATGTTTTGTGTCTGTGAAAAGCTTAGGATGTTACAATCTGAGTTTAAGCAGATAAACTGTAAGGAGTTTAGTGATGTTTCTAGACGGGTTGTTGAATCCAAGCAAACTTTGGAATCTCTACAGAAAGGTATGAGTTCTCAGTTAGCTAATCCTTGCATTATAAACCAAGAGAGAGTGGTATACAGGCAACTTCTCACATTGCTCAAAGCTGAGGAAAGTCTGGCTAAACAAAAGTCCAGAATCCAATGGATGAAACTTAGTGACCAGTGCACTTCCTATTTCTTTAAATCTGTGAATAACACTAGAAACAGAAGTAAGATTACCAGTCTGGTATTAGATGATGGGACCCTCACTCATGACATTAAGGTTATCAAGTCCAGCTTTGTTAATTTCTACACTTCCTTGTTGGGGACTGCTCATCCTTCTCCGTACCTAGGGCATTCTAGAGTCCACCAAGTTGTCAGGAATAGATTAACTGACATTCAAAGGTCTGCTATAATTTCTGAGGTCTCTGATCAGGAGATCAATGACACTTCTGGGCTCTTAATCCTTCCAAAGCCCCTAGTCCCGATGGCTATAATGCTGGGTTTTTCAAAAAGGCTTGGCCTGTAGTTGGCCATGAGGTCACCTCAGCTGTTAAGGCTTTCTTTAGGTTCGGTAAATTGCTCAAAAAGGTTAACTCCACCATTGTTGCTCTTGTTCCTAAAGTCCCTAACCCTTCAAAAGTTGGGGATTTTAGACCCATTTCCTGTTATAATACTATTTACAAATGCATCTCCAAAATTCTTGCTAGAAGATTGCAAGCAGTCCTCCCAATGTTAATTGACCCTGTTCAATCAGGGTTTGTAAAAGGGAGACTGATTGTAGATAATATTTTTCTCACCCAGGAGCTTATGAGAGGATATCACAAATCTTCTCCTTCTCCCAGGTGTGCAATGAAAGTAGACATCATGAAGGCTTATGATAATGTTAAATGGGATTTCCTTTCTTCCATGAATTTTCACCCTACAATGATCAATTGGCTTCAAGCTTGTGTTACTACAGCTAATTACTCCCTGAGCATCAATAGTGAAGTCATTGGGTACATCTTAGGGCAAAAAGGACTTAGGCAAGGAGATCCTCTGTCCTCATATCTTTTTGTGATTGTAATGGAGGTTCTCATTTGCCTTTTAAGGGAGAAATCTATTCTCCCTGATTTCCATTTCCATTGGAGGTGTGTTAAGATCTGGCTTATCAACCTATGTTTTGCTGATGATCTGATGATTTTTTGCAAAGGGGAGTTGACCTTAGTCAAACATATTCAGGATGCTCTCTCTGAATTTCAAATCCTGTCAGGCCTTTCACCTAGTCCTGGAAAGGGTAGTATTTACTTTTCTGGGGTTAACACAATCACTAGGTTGGCCATTCTGGATGTTTTGAAATTTAAAGAAGGCAGTCTACCTGTTAGGTATCTTGGAGTTCCTCTAATTTCTACTAAGCTCAAAGCTTCTGATTGTCAATGTTTGGTGGATAATATTACTGCCAAAACTAAGTCCTGGACCAATAGGGACCTTACATATGCTGGAAGGGTCCAGTTGATTCAAAATGTTCTCTTTTCCATACAACCCTATTGGTCATCCTTGTTTATCATCCCCAAAAAGGTGATTAAGGAGGTTAAGTCTATCCTCAGGGCCTTTCTTTGGACTGGCCCTGATCTTAAAAAACCCGGTGCCAAGGTCTTTTGGGAGCACCTATGTTCCCCCAAAAAGGAGGGAGGTTTGGGGTTCAAATCTATGCAGATATGGAATCAAGTAGCTATTGCCAAGCACATATGGTTCATTATCTCTGGAGAAGAACAGTCAATGTGGTGTCAATGGGTCAAATCATACTTAATAAAAAGGAACAATTTCTGGAATCTGAAGATTCCAAGTGATTGCTCTTGGGTGTGGAGGAAGCTTTTGAATATTAGACCCAAAGTACAGTTATATATTCTTAGTGTGATAGGAAATGGTTGCACTACCTCCTTGTGGCATGACAATTGGCATCCATTAGGCCCTTTGATTGCCAAATTTGGCCCTGGAGTTGCCTATGATTCAGGTATACCAATTGAGGCTGCTGTGTCTCGCATCATCAAAAACTCAAGGTGGGCATTTCCAACTACCCAAACTTTTGAGCTTAATGAAGTAAGGAGTGCACTACTGTAACGCCCCCAATTTTGGGTAAGTTAATGAGGCATTTATTACATAATAAAGAGAGTCCGGCTCATTATTACATCACAAATACATCAATAGTAAAGGGTACATTTATTCAACAAGGAAGGAAACTAGGGTTCCTAATACTACTCTGCCTGCTCTTCCATCCTAGCAAGCTCCTCTACTTCAAAAGCTTCCACGGTGAACTGTTCGCCTTGAACATCTACAAGGTCTGACACATTATACCAATGTCGCTACCGATATAATATGTCAGGGTCACCAAAGGTAACACCATGAGCTACAAAAGCTCAGCAGAACAATCCCATACCCGTTAACCCATAACTTACAAACAAAAGGTTATACAATCATCGATTTCCACATGATACATGTATACACAGCTAACAACAACACATCCATATTCGTTAATCAACTATCGTTGGTGTCCAAGATTTTTCTGAGTTTCTCCTATGCGACTCATCGTAGACCGTGTCAACATTTTCACATACCAATCCATCTTTCAAAATCATTTGTTTAACACACCCAACCTCGGTTCCGCCGTTCTGGGTTCCCGAGTATCCTAACAATGGTTCCGCCGCACCGGGTTCCCATTGGCACACAAAATCTTGCATTGGCTCCTCTCCGCGGATAACCAAGCCATACCTCACCATGGTTCCGCCGGTCCGGGTTCCCATGGGAATGCACACAACCTCACAATGGTTCCGTTATTCCGGATTTCCATTGGAACACACACATCCTCACAATGGTTCCACTATTCCGGATTCTTATTGGAACACACACATCCTCACAATGGTTCCGCTGCTACGGATTCCCATTGGAACACACACATCCTCACAATGGTTCCGCTGCTACGGATTTCCATTGGAACACACACACCCAACTCACATTATGCCACCAAAACCGGTCATAATGTAGTTTCAAAATATTTCATTCCTCGGGAAACATTTCCTTTCATTAATCACACCCTAGGTGCCATGTTTCTACTTTCTCAGTTCTCGTGTCTCGTTTACATGCAAAGACTCCGCGGTAGGACAAAAGTAAGCATGAAATATTCTAACAAGATCATCCAACTCTATAATATACCACAAGTAACACAATCAATTCATGTATACAAATTCATACTCCTTGAAATATCAAAATACGAATACTTCGATTCACATGGTAACGTTTTAACTTTCAAAAATCGTCCTTTCTTAGAAATTCAAAACAACAACGTTATACTTGAATAAGTAAGTAAGTAAGTAAGGATTTCCTTACCGTTCTTCTAGGCGGTAGTAACGGCTTACAGACGGTAATCAGAGGTCGGACGGAGTAACTTCCTACGGTGGTCTTCGGTAGCTTCGAAAGAGAAAGGTCTCTCTCGAAACCTAATCTTGACTAAACTATTTAAGCTCTTTGGATCGGAGGGTGGTCGAGTGGCGGTTTAGTGGCGGCTTTGGATGAGTTTCTTGAAGAACACAAGAAGAACTCAAGAACAAGAAGAACAAAGCAAGAACAAGGGATTTCTAGAGAGAGAAGTTGAAGAATGGAAGGTGTGAGTTAAAATGGCATGGGAATGGCTCTATTTATAGCCAAAACTTTGGCTCTCTCTCCTCTCTCAAGGCCGGTCCCCCCTTCTCTCTCCATACCTCAAATTTTGACACTTGTCATGCAATCTTGGAAGATCAAGGCCTAACCCTAGGCTTGCATGGCTAAGATTTGTACCAAAGATTTGATTATGGAAGATTTTGGAAGATTTGATGGAGAGAAAGGATAAATTGTACAAGATTTGGTCTTAAACAATTATAGAAGTACAATGGAGAGGTAGATTTTTGGCTAGGAAGAAAGATACACCCATGGATTTGAAAGATGTAAGAAGATCATGGTGATCAAAGGTGGTACAACCAAATCTCTCTCTTTCTTCCTTCCTCTCTCTCTCTCTCTCTCTCTCTCTCTCTCTCAAGTACACTATATATATATATATATGCATATAATAATATAGAAGTACAACTACTAGATTTTCCCAAAATCTAATATCCTATTAAAGAAATCCAATTTAGGCACATGTTTCTAATAAACAATTAGATTGTGTACCTTGCCAAATCTAGGGCCTAATATAATATGATATGTATGTACTTATGCCTAATATTCTAATATGGGAGTTGTACCAAGTATTCAATTAAATAAAGGGCTAGGATTCTCTCCATTAAAATAAAGTACAAGTACTATTTTATTCAATAAAGTACTTTGGAAAATCTAGGGTTTAGATATACCCCAATATTTTAGTGCAAAAAAATCACATGGGAAATTCATACTTGTTTATTTAAATAAAACCTTGTACCTTGTTGGAAGATTAGGGCTTTTATCCAATGGACAAAAATTTCCCTTGTGGTTATTAACCAATAGATAATGGAGGGGTGGAAGAATATCCAATAAATAATGCATATATGTACTTGCACATGTGTTTATAAACCCATATAATACTATATCTATGTACTAATCAACATATTTTAATGAGAGGCCTATTGTCCAATGGACAAAGATTATCCTAACATCTATTGACCAATGGGTAAAGGCAAAAAATTCAAAAGGTTCAAAAGGTTCATCTAGCAACTAGGTGAGTTTGGTTGCTCGATTCCTCCAAGTAATCGGCTGGAATCTAATTCGATTGACCCCGAAGGACTAGAATCTAATTACGACGGATTACTGAAAGTAAAAATAAGTAATTCAAATAAAATTAAAATATTTAACGAAATTTTTACCTTCCAAAAATCAGGGCTGTTACAACTACCTATTCTCCTACCCTCCAGGGTGAATGAGAGTGACCAAATCAAATGGTCCCTTACTCCTAATGGTCAATTCACTATCAACTCTCTTTGGAACCAACTAAGATCTCCTTTTCCCAAAGTGGTGTGGCACAAGTTGGTGTGGTTCTCTGGTCACATTCCCAAATGTAGTTTTATCACCTGGCTAGCTATCCAGAAAAGGCTTTCTACAGCAGATAGACTAGTGTCATTTGGTCTTCTTCTTTCATCTCAATATAGTCTTTGTCAGGATCGTGAAAGCCATGATCACCTTTTCTTTAATTGCCCATTTTCAAATCTTGTATGGGGCTCTATTCAGACCAAGCTTCATGTTTCTTGGACCTCTAGAACTTGAGCTGATTGGGTCTCCTTCCTCTCAGATACAAAGGGCAAATCTCTCCAAGCTGTTATCACTAAATTGAGTATTACAATCACAGTTTACCAGGTGTGGATTGAAAGAAATTTGAGAAAGTTTCAAGGGAATTCCTCTACTTGGGAGGTAGTAGTTCACAAAATTTGTTCCATGATGAGAGCAATAATTCTATCCCTATCCAATCTTTCACAAATTCAAGCAGATCAGGTTGTAAATGCATGGAATTTTGTTGGAAATTAACTGCTCACTCTTGTCACCTGTTGATATTCAGTTTATCATTTGAATCATTTGTTTTCCAAACTGCACAATATGCTATCTTGAAGATATGTTGACAGGTTCTAAGGAGGATCTTGAAGAGTCCATAGCTTCTAGTAATTAGCAGACACGAAGTGGGTACAAACACAAAGTAGGTTAGGATCAAGAGGGTACAAACACAAGAGATATAAACACAACAGATCTATTGCTTAAGTCTGCCTTTTACATCGGTGGAGGCCTTCTCCTTTTATAGGAGTAAGGAGGAGAATACGAACAATACACATATAATTGAACATTACTATTCTTAGTCTTCTACTGACAACATTTCTTGACTACACACAAACATATCTTGACTACAAGGACGATTACACTTATTACACCAATTATTGACTATGACACTTCATACAACTCACCCCTGCTTAAAAGGAAGGACATGTACTTTATTACTGTATATTACATCACTCCTATTACAGACCAATAATACCATTAATACAAACAGTACATAACAGAAAACATCATTTATTTTTTCACCCCCATTCGAAAATGGAAAGAAAAACAGGTGGCATGAGCACATGATTGTCACTCTGGATTATCAACAGTCTTCAGTTCTATCAATCAAGTAATATTGTTCCAAAAGATAGCGGATATTTTGGCGCCATTCTTCTGGATAAGTATCATTGAATTTCCAGTATATAGATTCATAATGGAGGAGAGATGAGGGAACTTCTGTAGGTGTCAATCCATTGAGTGAACAAAGTGTTTGAGTCATGATAAGATAATTTCCACTGTCGTTCTGGATGCTCTGAGACTCTTGATATGCAGAGAGAAATATAGTGTGATACTCCTTCTGCCAAGTGATATAACCGTCTAGATTGGGATGACTCCTGTTGTCACGACTTGTCCAAAATGCAAATTAGAGATCTCTGCCTGCACTGTTGGGGATTTGTCCGATCTTCTATTGCCAGTAGGATATGCTTCCAAAGAGCAAGAGAAATTTCAAAAAGAAATCTTCTTAAGGATGGACCTGATTGAATGCCGCATGAGCCAGATATACCAATACTGCCGATTTATTAAAACAGACACTTATAGTATACACATCGACTAAATACCATAAGAGGAGATATGCTTCTTTTTTGAAATAAAAGACATTGTGGTAGGACACTTCAAATTGGATGAGAAAGGGATAGACAGGATGGAAAGGTAAACCTTTTATGGGACCTTCATCAAGACCATACTTGAAAATACAGAGATGTTGAAGGTTTTGACATATTTGGACACACCTGGAAAGAAGGGTTAACTCCAAAATTTGACACTAAAGGTGGACAGGAAGATTAACTGGGTGGAAACAAGAAATCATTGGAAAACAACCAGAGACAAAGGAATGTGATTTTGTTTTTGAAAATTGGTTGATTTCTTTTTTGAGCCTTGACAAAAAATCAGGGAGGACATTTATTTTTCCTTTTACGTGAACAGCATCAAAACTCCAATTCGAAAACCAATTTGTCCATCTGAGTAACTGTGCCTTTGGAAGGTGCTTTTGTTTGAACTTGAGCATGCTGAGAAAACTCATCATATCAGTCTCAATTAAAAAATGATGACCGATTAGATGAAATTCAAATTTCTCAATGCTCCTTTTGATTGCCAGAATTTCTTTGTAAGTAGAGTGGTAATGAAGTTCTGCTGGAGAGAAAGCACCACTTTTGTATCCACAAATTTTGTGCTTTTGTTATGAATTTTCTTCCAAAAGAACTGTTCCCCAATATAGATCAGAGGCATCTGTCTAAAGGACTCTCTTTCCATCTGAAGGTATGGTTAATAGAGGAAGAGTTTTGGCTATGACTTTGAGGTCTTTGATAGCTTTGGTACAATGGACTAACCAAGGAGGATGGATTTTCTTTAGTAAAGCTGAGAGAGGAGTACGGTATTGGGCAAGGTTGGGAATGAAATCAGCCATATAGTTAACAATTTCAAGGAACTGTTGAACTTGCTTGACTGTAAGATTTCCATTTGGAAAATGGTCAAGTCGGGAGGCTATATGAGGTTGGAGGGCATATTGACCTTTAAAGATATGCATCCCTAAAAAATCAATTTCTGGTTGAGTAAGAAACATTTTTTTCTTTGAAAGCATGATACCATGGGTTTGGCTAGGGAATGGAAAATTTGTAGTAGAACAGCATGAGACTCTATATATCTAGGGAAAAGAGTAGGATATTATCAATATAGACAAGTGCTGAGGATAGAATGGGAGCAAATACCGAATCATGGCCTTTTGAAATAAAGATGGAGCTATTTTCAATCCAAAAGGCATGACCGACCACTGGAAATGATGGTCTAGAATGCAAAAACCAGTTTTGGGGCGATCATCTGGATGGATGCCCAGCTGCTAGAAACCTGCTTTCAAGTCAAATTTTGAGAAAATTTGAGCTTTAGGCAAGTTTGCAAAAAGAACATTTCGCCGAGGGAGAGAGAATTTGTTATCCTGCAAAAAATGATTAATAGGTTGGTAATTGATAACCAGGCGAAGTTTTCCTCTTATCTACTCTATTCTTTTATTTACATAAAATGCTTCACATGCCCACTGAGAGATTGTGGGCTCAATCAAACCTTCTGACTGAAGTTGCTGGAGCTCTTGGAGAGCAAGCTGGTAATGTTCTGGGTTCATTCCATGATGGGTAGCTTTGGTGGGGTTGATGTTTTCATTTTTCTTAAGGGAAGAGAAATGAAGAAATCTAGATTTTTCCAAAGTGGGTTGGACCATTTGATGAGGAATTGGGAATGAGATTCAGCACAGAAAGTTTGGATTATGGCTTTTTTGATGGAGGAGAAATTTTCTATGGAAAAGAGATTTAGTTGGGTGGTCCAGGGTAACAGGTAGTTTTTGTATTTCAAACCTTTTTTGAGCCAGGAGACTTTGCTGAGATTTTGGAGAATATCAAAATCTAATAATAAATCTTTTCCTGGGAGATCAGAACCATAGACTTGGTATTTTATGGTGTATCTTGGGAAAGGTTGGATGGTTATTCGGCTTACTGATCAGAGTGATAACAAAAGTTTCTCCATTAGCTACTGTAAAGGGTCTAAAACACGATTGCCAGTAGGACCTGAGGAGGATTGCTGGGTTGAGAATGGAGGCTACTGCACCAGTATCAAAGAAAGCGATAACTGGTATGGGTTTTTCATATTTTCCAAGCAAGATTTTCACCTTGGCTAAGGGTTGAGCTATCATGATATTTGAGAACTCAAATGTTTGGATTTCATAGAGGAATGAGTCCGAATCATCAGAAGAGTCATCTGATTCTGATGAATCATCTGAATCAGAAAAGGTGAAAGCTAGGACTGCTTCAGCCGTTGCTTCATCATCAATAGAAAATAATGATTCAACATCAGCATCCTCATCATTTCAAAAAAAAAAAATCAGCATCCTCAAGATCATCATCAATGAGACCCAGAGAGCTCACCATCTTGTCTCTTGCTGTTTTATTTAGACACTGTTTAGCATAGTGCCTTTTCTTTCTGCATATATAGCAGGGATTAGACTTTCGCTACCCTCTGAACTTTTTCTTCTTGAAAAATTTCTATTTTTTCCGGCGTGAGAACCTGCCAAATTTTGAAAAATTTGAAAACTTGCCAGGATACTGGAACTTCTATTTTTGAAAGTGTTTGGACTTTCGATATGAAGGACGGCAAGTGCACTTCTTGTCTTTGCACTTTATAGAGAGGTCTGGTCGGTCACATGCTTTGCTAAGAAGTTTTCCCTGTTCTTCAAGAGTTCTGAGGAATTTTTGGTGATTGCACAATTTTTCCAAGGCAATCAAAGACTGTTGGTAAATACCACCAAGAGATGTTGCATTCAGCGTCAATCCTTTTGTTTGAAGTAACCTTATTGTCTCATTTCCCAATGGTTCAGGAAGGGAATTGAGAAAGGCTTGCTTGAGGTTGACATCATCCATGCCGTTGAGAAGATAAAATCTCTGAGACATACGGTCATAATGAATCTCGAGATCTTTCCTTTTGAATGAACAGCACTTCATGCTGAGATATTTTTCTCGAACAAACTCTTTTGTGTTGTTATGGTCTCCAAGAAATTCAGTATGCAAGACTGAGATGAATTGATCAAGGGTTGGCAATTGTTTAAGCTGCAACTATCAGTATTCACCAAGAGCCAAGTACCATTGACGAAGACGGCCAATGAATTTTGCTGTACACTTAGTAATAACAGTACTCAGTGTAGCATTTGGGGAAAGCATAGCAACAGTGCACCAAGCATGAATCTCATAAAGCTTATCCAGCCATTTTGATGGGGGAATGTTATCAAAGGAGAAACCTTGAGTATGGATGTTCGAATGTGAGAATGAATCAAAGGTTGGGATTTCTGGAGGTTTCTTCAATAATAGGATCTTCAACATGTTTTTCAGGAAGATCTAGGTTCATCATGAAAACATGAAGAATTGGAATAAAGTGAGTAGATTCAGAATCCGAATCAAACTCAATGGTTGGTTCAAATGAGGGGATTTCTGGTATAGTGGCTAATGTATGTAGGAGAGTGAAAATTGGATTTTTGGAAAGGCTAGAAGTTGACTGAACCATTAACTAAGGTAACTTTGAATTTGGATCAACTGGTTTAGAAGGAGTTGAGGTAGTAGGAATTGAGGTAGAGGTAGAGGTAGTTGGTGGAGACGGAACTATTGGAGATTGAATAGGCTTTATCTGGGGCTTTGGAAAATGAAGTTTTGGTGGAGATGGTCTTTTTGGTGGAGGAAGGAAAGTTGATGAGCTTCCAAAGATGGAGCTTGATTCACCAAATTCTGAGGTAGGGTTTATAGGTAAAGGTTGAGACATTTGAGGATACCCAAACAAACTTTGTTGAGAGGAAGATGTGAACATGTCAAATGGGTTTTTTTGGCTGAGAATACTGTGAGCTTGAAGTGAATGAAGCTGATTTTTTAAATGCTTCATTTTAGCATCGTTTTGATAAAAAGTCACTGAAAATGCTTGGTTGGTATATGCTATCTGGAGAAGTTCCTGGTGAATATTTTGAATTTTCTGCTGCAAATCTCTGATAAAAAGTTCTAAAGATGATAATTTCTTATGGACAACATTCTCCAAATTTTGCTGAGAGTTAGCAATTCTCTGAAAAATTTTGTTTTGAGCGAGAGAATTTGTTGACTGCCAATTTATTGCTGCTTCTGCTGCTGACACTGCTTTTGTGCTACCATCAGGGAGAATGGTAGTAGGATCTAGAAATTTATGACGGTGGGTCGTTCTTTCTTGAGAACTAAGAAATTCCAAAGGAGAGAAAGCTGCTTCAGTTCAGGATGGAGATGAGGTGAACATAAAACACCCACTTGGTTGACTCGAAAAGCCATCATCAGATAGAGGTTGAGGAGGAGGTGGAGATTTACAAGGAGTGGGAGGTGACGGAGGACATATGAGACATAGTTATTCAAAGTCTTCTTCATCTTCTAGAAGACTGTCTTCTAGACATTCATCATAGTCACAGGAATCAAAATAACAATGACCTGTTTTTGGATTTTTGAAATAGAAGACTGGAAGGCCACTGGGTTGGAAATATTTTATTGGGGGGCCAAGTCTAGAACCATCTACAAACATGTCAATTCTCTAGGGAAAAATAGCAGGATGAGTGGAGGATGACTTCTTTTGGGAATGAAATCTCTACTGTACCATCAGGTTTTGGGATGAAAGTTGGATTTGAGGATTGAACTAGGATGGGCTTTTGTTGGTTTTTCTCATAAGCTGTAACCCAAAACACTGGGAGAAGCCTGAGAAGCTCAAGACGGGAAATCTGTCGTGGAACATGGACACATGAAGCTTGGTGAGGTGCGTTGACAGTTAGGAAAAGGGCTTCATCTATAGAGCAGGGTAATGACATGTCAAAGGCATGGTTTTGAAGGCGATAGGCCATTTGGTAGTGAAAGGTTGCTTGATACGTGGTGGAAATTTGGGAGGCACCACCAATTTGAACTTGCACTTTCAAGGTTGATAGCAAATTAGGATCTACCAGTGGCATGTTGAAATTGGGGTAATAGGTAAAGATCATAGTTCCAACATTTTAAGTGGTTTGAACAGTAGCAATACATGCGTGCTGGTACTATAGAAACCTGGTGTCTACCAGAGCAAGTCTGGAAGTCATAGGTAAGCCTTTTCTGCCATGAAAAGTAACAGCCAATCTGACTGCTCCAAAGTGAAGATGAGTAAATCCTTGTTATTGTCAAAGGCGAGGCAAATCAACCGGGATTTCTAGAGGTAAAAGTTATTCAGCTTCTGTAGCTGCTATGAAGCATTGATCAAACTTAGAGACTTGGACATACTCTTTTATAGAGGTTTGACATTTTGTGGAGAAGAGTTGGGTGACAGTCTTTTTTACAGAGGTTTATGGCCTGACAAAAGCATTATATGGGTTTAGGAAAGGAAGATCAGTAAAGGGAACCTTACTATCATTAGGAAGATATTCAAACTCATACAAGCACTCAAGATTACAAGAAGAAGTGGAGGAATTTCTACTGGTGGATGATCGTGAAGGGACTAAAGAGGAGGTAGCAGAGGAATAGGTGGAAAACAAATGATTCATTCTTTATGGATAAAAATTTGGGTTCTTCGTTTCCTCATACAACAAATCTTTTCTTTTTTAATGTAAAATCTTTTAACTAATTTTGATTAATAAAATTTTGTATACTAGGGTAGATAAACCAAGACACACCGCTCAAAAGCCAAAAGTCTCAAGGTACTTTTAACCCACTGATACAAAATTCTTTAATCAAAATAGTTAATGAAGTTTTTGATGTGGAGGATTCTTTAAAGGCAACCACAGAGCATACGTTTCAATTTTTCTTTTAGAAAAAGATTTGAAGTAGTTTTGGAAAAGAAGTTCCCAGAAGAAGGGTTTACGCTAAAATGAACAACATTGGCTCTGATACCAAATTAGCAGACACGAAGTGCATACAAACACAAAGTAAGTTAGGATCAAGAGAGTACAAACACAAGAGATATAAACACAACAGATGTATTGCTCAAGTCTGCCTTTTACATCGGTGGAGGCCTCCTCCTTTTATAGGAGTAAGGAGGAGAATACGAACAATACACATAATTGAACATTACTGTTCTTAGTTTTCTACTGACAACTTTTCTTGACTACAAACAAACATATCTTGACTACAAGGACGATTACACTTATTACACCAATTATTGACTATGACACTTCATACAACTCACCCCTGCTTAAAAGGAAGGACATGTACTTTATTACTGTATATTACATCACTCCATTTATAAGGTTGTTCACTGTATTGGCATCCTTGAAGGTGGCTAATCCTCCTACTTATAAGATTACATTGAGAGGTGCTCATCAGAGACAGATGGGTATTCAGCTGCTAATACTTCTATTATCTGGTATTTATCTTATTCTCATAACCATCTTTGTGTGTCCATCTTCTGTGTGTACCCGTGAGATGTGCGTTTGAGCCCCAATTTTCTTGTGAGAGGAGGTAATATCTAGTGGGAGTCATATGGTGAGGGAGAGGTGAGGGAGTTGGGATCCACCCTGTTGCTTCCAATTTTTGATGGTTTAGGCCTCAAGGGAGTAGTAGTTTAGCAGATAAAGCAATAGGGTTTTGTTGTTTTATTGTTGCTACTGTCCCTTAATATGTTGCTACTTTGCTGCTATCTATTGTTTGGCTGTTGTTGGTTAATGTATCCATGCTGCTCTGCTGCTAGCTGGAGCCTATCCTATGTGCTACCTGTTTGCTCATACTATGTAGTTGATCGTTACTGCTTATGTGCTACCTGTGTATTGACTTGAGCTTCCTAATTTGCTGTTGTTTGCTGTAGTTACTGCTCAACTGCTTGTGGGCAGCGTGCCCCTAGAATTTCCGGATTCCAAAACGCAAAAAGGGCCCAGATCGAGGGAGCGCAAGCGGGGAAGCAAGTGCTCGCAAAATACAGAGTCGCCACTCGGGTTTTGAAGGTTCGGCACCCAAGGAACCGTATTTCTAAGCACTCACCGCGCTATTTGATTTGAAAAAGTTAAGGAACCAGTCCGTCATAAACATATCTGGGTTCGGGAGCCAGGTTACGAGAGGGGAAGGGTTTTATGGCACCCCTCTCGTCGAATCCGGAGATTGGTCTCTACTTAGGCATTTGCGAAAATGTTTGTTTGCGATTCTGTTTGATTAATCAATTTTTAGCCAGTTAGGGCGGGGGAACAGTTAATCGGGGATTTAAAACTGTAACAGTTTGCAGGATGTGATAAGATATGACATGGATTGATGAGATGACAAGTAATAAATAGAATAAAGTTCAAAACATCGATCATACATCAACACAGTGCTGTGTATGATTTTGGCACGAACAAACAGCCAGTTTGCATGCGTGAGTTCATCTGCATGCAAGCAAACCATCGCGCGACACAACAATACCCTCGCGCAAGTGTTGATGCTCTACCAATGTTTTGGATTTTATCCCCTTCTGGGCTCTGGAGGGACCAGTGCTTACCCAGGTGCAAACCAAGCAGTTTATAGGTACTTGAAAATAAACAATATTACAGCAGATGGAAATATTGAGAAAACACGACCCCTAAACAGTGGGGGTGTCTAAAAAGAGGCCAAGGCCAAGCTGGTCATGCAAGGGCAATCCCTGGAAAAACACAAAACCATCGCGCGACGCTATGGTACAGGCGCGCGATTGTTCAGACTGGACTTCTAGGAATTGCTTTGCACGCTTAGGGCTCTGAGACATATTCAAGAGCATCCCAAGAGCATTCCAAATGAAGAGGAGCTATAAACTAAGCTAAACAACGATTTTTAACATGCAAAACAGTGAACTAATACCTTTTAAAAGACTTAAAAGTGACTATGAACATAACAATAAACTTAAAGACCCGTATCCCTTCCCCACGGGGTCCAATCTCACACAGACCAACCTGTCACGCGAGTATACGGGGCCATCGCGCGAGGGTGCTCCTGGCTACGGCCCTTGAAACCTTGCTAGCTTTAGGGCCAGAACTGGTATTGATTACCAGCCTTGGCTTGGCCAGCCCCCCTCAGGGGTTCGAACAGTGAGCATGGAGATATTATACCTTTGCTTGAGTGTCTTGGAGGTGGCTTGAATAAGGTGATGAGGCTTAGAAGGTGATTATGTGGGAGGGAGTATGGTATGAGATGTTTGTGCTTGAGCTTTGCCTTCTTCTTTCTTGGATAGAATTTTTGTAACCCTTTGTAATGAAGCATGGGGGGGGGGGGGGGGGGGTTATAGGAGAATGGGTTGGTTGGTGGCTAGCCAAGGCCATGTAACCAGCCAACAAGGCTGGCCACAATTGCTTGGTGGAGAAGTGGGGTGGC
The DNA here is from genome assembly GCA_019656835.1 of Rhododendron ovatum. Taxonomy (NCBI): domain Eukaryota; kingdom Viridiplantae; phylum Streptophyta; class Magnoliopsida; order Ericales; family Ericaceae; genus Rhododendron; species Rhododendron ovatum. The sequence continues at coordinate 20,749,447 of CM033800.1, forward strand.
AAAGGTGATGGGAGAATGGTGGGGTGAGGTGGTGCAAGGGGAGCCCCCCAGAACGCTGTTCAGCCAACGAAAACGGGGTCACATAGGCCTGTAGCCCCCTGACCACCACGCAATCCCGGTGAAAACGACAGGTGTTGACCATCGCGCGAGATAATGAGACCATCGCGCGAGGGTCAAAGCAACCCCGTGAGGGTCAACAGTCAAAGCTTTGACTTTGACCACCACCTGGCCAACATACCATCGCGCGAGTGTCCCAAAGTGTTGCGCGACTATCAAACCCAAGGTCCAGGTTCTGATTCAAGGGTTTTAGGGCTAAGGATGGGTTCCGCATACACCAAACTCAAGCCATTCCAAGTTCTCGAGATTGTTTTCGACCTGACTCATCATCGGGGAAACAAGAAACCGAAGAACAAAGTAAAATGATCGGGAAGTCAGATTGGGGTGTCTACAGTAGTCCCTCTTTGACGGCACGCGGAGCACCATTGGCTGGTACGGGTAACGTCAAAGATTTCTAGACACCCATCCAATTAACCCAAAAGCCGATTTAAACAAGAAAAAGAGTGCAAGCGAGTATATACAAATACCGTGCACCAACGGATTGATGAGCAGATTGATTGCTGATCCAAATTTGGACGGATGGATCGTCGCTGATTGATAATCGGACGGATGGATCGTCGCTGATTGATAATCGGACGGATGGATCGTTGCTGATTGAAATTGGACGGATGGATCGTCGCTGATTGAATTTAGACGGATGGATCGTCGCTGATTGAAATTGGACGGATGGATCGTCTCTGATTGATAATCGGACGGATGGATCGTCGCGGATTGAATTTGGACGGATGGATAGTCGCTGATTGAAATTGGACGGATGGATCGTCGCTGATTGATAATCGGACGGATGGATCATCGCTGATTAAAATTGGACGGATGGATCGTCGCTGATTGAAATTGGACAGATGGATCGTCGTTGATTGATAATCGGACGGATGGATCGTCGCTGATTGAAATATAAAGGGCATCTCGAAGGGATCCAAAAACCAATCGCAAGGCGCGAATAAGATTCCTGGACCATCATTAAAACGATATACGTGATTGGGCCTGAACCAGAGGCTATGCTTATCGATCGGCTCAATTAAACCCTCGCGCGATGAAGCCACACCATCGCGTGACTGTTTGCTGTTAGGGCTTGGTTCCGAAATCGGCCCAAACCCGGCCCATGACAGCCTTCTCCCTTTTAAACGACGGGGACGTTCTGAAACCGCTCACAGCAGTTTCGAACTTCCTCTAACACCATTACCTCTCAAACCTTTCCTCTCCAAACCCTCGATTTTGTTTCAAAACCAAAGAAAACCAGACCCGTACCAACATTCATGGCAGACCACGGTGTTATCCAAGGTGGTGAACAAGTGGTTGATCGTCCGGAGGACGAGGGAGGACCAATGGAGGTCGAAACAGGGGATCGGCCACCAGCGGGGGCCGTTGCGGATACCAGTGCAGAGGTAACAAGTAGTGGTGATGGCGAACGGGGTCGCGAGCAGGAGGCGGGTGGCGAAGGCGATCGTCGCGCGACGCAGTCAGACCGTCGCGCGACAGTGGAGATCGGGGCCACGAGGACTGGAATCGTGCAACTGGACCCAAGCGAGGCCGTGAGTGGCTTGATAGTAGTTGGTGGCAGTTCCGAGGGTATGGGCAGTGGAGACGCCGAGGGCGGCGGTGCCGGGCCAAGCGAGGCTCCGTTAAGGGATCCGGCAAAAGGCAAGGGTGTGGCGAGCGAGGAAGAGGACACCGCAGATGTTCTGGAGGAGGAGGTGCTGTTCCGGCCAGGGGCTACATCATCGGGCCACAGACCCATCACGAGACAGGACCTCGCAGAGTTTCTGAGCGAGGAGAGACTAGCCCGACTGCTTGAGGAGGATCCCATGATTGGGGCCGCCGTTTTGGAGGCTCGAGAGGAGCGAGAGCGGGAGATAGCCGCTTCAGAGGCTACGGCGAGGGCCGAGAGAGCGAGGGCCGCTGAGGAGGAGATACTGAGGGACGCGTGTTCCATTCTCAGCAGAGGGGTACAGGGGCCCAGGGTGACGGCAGTGTCGGAGGCCGAGGGTTTGACTCGTGTTCCATTTTCAGCAGAGGGGTATAGGCTACCGGTTCCACACCTGTTTGTACCATCAGGTCTTGCGGCGTACAAGCCACGGCAAGCGGAGTATGACCCCGAGCTTGTTCTAAGAGACCCCGATACCCATATTTCGAGCAGCTAGTCTGAGGTAAATTTTCGAAAGTCCTTCATTTCCTTTTGTGATTGCAAATTCAATACGATGCATGTTGCTTACATACTGAAAAAATGTAGAATAATCCTTTGAAGTAGATTCGAATAGTGACACTAGTTCCACGTTAAATGCCATGCATGAGAGATAATAACTTGAGCCAACCATCTACTGCCAAGCTGTATTGATTACCTAGAACTTGAGAATGAAAGCTTCACATGCTGATATATCCCCTGTTGCTTGTTTTCGTGTCTAATGCAGGAGAGAGCGAGACAGAGAGACATCCGGGGTTTCGGGGGCGCCTGCAGCTCCTTGGCGTTGTACCAGGGTTTGCCTGAGAGGGTGAGGCAGTTGGTGGACGAGGCAGGCTTCGGGGAGTTCATACAGACCCTTACTCCGGCCAGGAATGACCATGCGGTCTTGGTTGCACTTGCAGAGAGGTGGAGGGATACCACCAACACCTTCCACCTGCCGCTTGGGGATATGACGGTGACGCCTACTGACTTTGCAGCAATCACTGGTTTGAGGGTTGGAGGCGACCCTATCCCGTTTGACTCGGGCATTCAGGAGGACGAGGCTGCCCTGGAGTGGTTCTTGGGAGAGGTGCCCAAGGTTGAGGAGGGGATGGTGAGATATGGACAGTTCACCCGGTACCTTGCAAAGGGGGTGGCGATCGAGCAGGAGGCGGAGCAGATGGCCCAGGCGTACCTGTTGTACCTTTTTGGTGCTACTCTGTACCCAAACAGGCATAGCAAGGTCCACCTATCGTACTTGCCTGCACTG